>KZ308340.1:172102-190474 GCA_000376725.2 Ladona fulva | reverse complement strand
TTATAAGAAATTTACGTAAAGTATTCTTACATGACTTGAAAACTGTAGAATAAATATTATAAATAATTTATATGATATGAATTATAATGAGTTATTATGATCTTACGACGGCATTTCTTTGTGCTTAGGAGGACTAGATATATATGATAAAAGACACATTTTAAAACTAAATTAAGTTCTGTCATGCTTGACTGGGTGTTTACTAGTTTTATGATATTCTGTGATTGTAAACAACCGGTTTCCCTGACAACCAAATCCATTCTAGATTCCTATGCATTTTCATAGTTTCACTTCAGCTGTAATGTAAAGAATACTCCTTTTAAGGAGTCAAAGAGTGTCTAAGCAAAGAATTAGTTTCACTGTTATTAAATATTTACTTAGTTGAATAACTAGCAGCAGTGAATCCATTAAAGGATTTATATACAACAAAGCAAAACTTGAGGAAATTAAAAAAACATAACGACTAATATTAAACGGCACCAAGCTGCTCACCATAGGTAAGTCCCACTTACCAGGAAACACCGCAGTATTAAGTACACCAGACGATTCAGGATTGATTCATTTATGTCAGAAGTACTTCTGCGACGCAGGTTAACACTAACTCACACCAACTCCTACGATTCTGATTGAAATTTATCCTCACAAAATAACTACAGCGGAAACTAACTTGCTGCCCCTTAAAATTAAACACCAAAGCCATATATATCCCGATTTGCAGGAAAATTATTTTGTAATAGTTTGAAAAACCATTGTTTTATGACTTTGTTCCTGCGCTTACATTGGTCACAAAACATCAGTAACAATCAATTGTGCGTATTCCGTATCCTGACGTAGTGAATGGTCCTTATTAAGAATTGATAGCTCACATTACTTTTGAGTATCATTATCTTAGCAGCAACTGTCTCCAGAAGTGTCAGTAAAACACGCAAAGCTCTTTGCAAATTAGGAAAGACTCCGATCAAACCTATACTAAATATATTTTCCAAAACTTGAAGAGGATATATTCTTGGTACCAGAAAATCTTTTATCGATTCCAATTGTTTGACTAAATCCACAGCAGAAATATTCCTCGCTCGTCTTGAGAATCCATAACTCTTTCCTCTAAAAGTTATCAATTCTTTAATTTCACATTAGAATCATTCCGAAATTAGTGGTGTGTATAACACATAAAACAACAGATAATGTTGTTGTGATAATACTGGTTATCCGTAGTTAGATGCCGCCGCCCGGGTGCGATGAAGCCTTCGCACGGCGCGGCTCTGAACAGTAAAACCTGCCCAAAGTGATCACCCACTAGACCATGCAAAAGAGGCTACATTAGACAGGTGGTCACTATTGCAAGATTTGGTTATAGGATTTTAAGAGATAAGGATTTTAAGCTTTACTGGTGTAACGATTGTATAAAAAAAAATCCTGGGTTTCCACCCAAGTAAGATATGTGGAAGATCTACCTGGGTGGGCAGCCGAGAATCTTTTGAAGTGGATGTTAAGAGAGTTTTTCTTATTTAATTGAACAATAAATAATCTAAAATTCAGTTTATGGAAAAATATTTAAGTTTAGAATACAAAAGAATGAAAGATAGAAGCTTTAAAAATGCAATAAATAACAATTAAAATGACAATTCGATACATCGGTTTTCACTAAGGATATTTTAGTATTTTTATAAGCAGTGTAATGCTAATTGATTTGATTTCATATCTTTATAAAAATGAAGTCGGCAATTACCAGAATGCTTTAAAGAAAATTCATTTTTTTCCTTTGAGAAGTAACGTGAAATACAAACTTAAAAATTAATTTCTGAAATTAAGAAATTTAATATTTTTAGAAAAATATAGAACTCAAGAGCTGTTGTTTTCACTGTTCAATATAAATGAGGAATATTTCGTTCATAGTTCCCAAACAAGGTGGTCACTGGTCACAGAACACAGGTGGTCACTATACACAAAATATTACGAGGGTCGGTCAGAGAGTAATGCCCCACACATTTTTTCAATCAAAAACCAATGATAATAAATGGCGGAAATGTAAATCGAATTCCAATACACTCGATCTGTGGTAAAATTACAAAGGAAGTGAGCTATAGTTCCAATGCTTGAAAGTAGACGGCTCTGCTGTTGGCGAATGTGAACAGGAAAACACACCGGTGACGCTCATTTAGTGAATCGCGTATTCAAAGCAGAAGGTGCGTGCTCCGTGACCGGAACTGCCTTCCCCCAAACCACACCACTCAACTACACGTGGAGAATCCAACCGAAATGAAATGTTCTCAACGAACATTTCTCGCCTCTTTGATTCCGCGACAGAAAACAGAATGCGGCAGAGTACTCTGGATTACATCTTCAGAAGAAACTACATGAGACACAAAGGGAAAATGGGTAACATATTCCAGTTCTTTTAAAACTGCAATGCAGTAAAGATAAAGAAAAGGATGAGGGAAAAGTGTAAAACTTACAGATAGCAGTGATGCTGCAAAAACAATGAGAAGCAGATGCGAAATATTCCGGAAAGTAAAGGTGGAAAAGTGTGGAAGTGTTTGCAGTCCCCGCTAAACTTTTGGGATAAAGAATCGCTTAATATAAAATATTGAGTTTCATATAGCTGAAGTTCTCAACGGGGAAATAGATATTAATTATAGTGTGCCTATAGGGTAGATAAATAGATTCAGATTTACGCGACGAAAGGAATATTCAGAAACTTCGTAATTTTGATATCATGTTGGCAAAAATGAGCTGATTGATAAAATACTCCTAAATGGTTGTATGTGCGTCCCTTTGATTCATCGATGCAAATCATTCGCAACTGCAAATGCTAAAATCGCATAAAATATCTTCTTCTTCACATATTCCACGATTAATTCTCACCATGTATTTTATACGGTCCTTAATTCCCAATGTATTTTACAGGAAAATGCATGAGCTCGGATTCAGGGATGGAATTAGTCGTCCGGGGGACGGTTTACAACCTCACGAATTAAAAATCGGCTTTGTCGTCAGCGGGTTGTTTACAACGAAGAAATTTCACAATCTGTTGCCGTATTTTATCGAATATGGAATGGAAAGCAATGACGGTGTTCCAACTTCAGAAAAGCTCTCCACGAACGATTTCAGAAGCATTTCTATTCGCTGTGTATTAATTTATTTTCTGCAACTAAAGAAAAGTCCACCCAATACTCATGCGAAAAGATCAGTCTTTGGGAAGAAGCATCAGATCACATAAACAGTCCATCCAAAAAGCAGAAATGGAAAATATGAGCTAAGCAATAGTCGTCAGGTGATCATTGCTATTTGATAACTTGTAATTGAAGACGTTTGGAGATTGTTGTGTAGAAGAGATCTTTCAGTGGTGTAATTATATTCGAATCTGCAATAATGAATAGGTTTGATTAACGTTGCCTAGCGGCGAATCGGCTTCCCTTTTACGCGACAAAACGTGTCAGCAACTCTTTTCTTCGCAACCCTACCTAGTCCTCTCTCTACCATATTTCAATTTTAATGTATTTATCTTCACTTTTTCCGCAAAGGTATTTCGCTCTTCCAGTGTTTAAATAATAGCAGATCGGCGTTTATTTTGACTCTATTCTCTCTACTTTTCGTAAACATTCAACTGAATCCGGGGTCGCAGTTTAGCAGATTACCCCTTGAATCACAAGAAGAGAGAGGAAACTCAACACCTGGGTGAGGAAGAAGACAGGAGTGCTGAGAATTTCCAGAAAAATGTTTATATCGTGCGAGAAACAAAGGAAATCTTAATAACAACCTCGAAGTAGGGACATTAACCTAATATGTTTTAATTAATGAAACTGTTTGATTTGCTTTATACATGAGTTTCGTGAAATTAATAAATTGCGAATAAATTTCTATTTTCGATAACACGTATTGCGATAACACTCAAGACTTTCGTCGTAAATAACCACGAAATGCTAGGGAAAAAACTCAACTCCTTGAAAGTTCAGATTAATAAGAATTAATTATATTACGGACATGGACGTAAATTAAGCTTAAAAATAACTTAAAACAGCGAAAACTACTCGATAAACTACTCTGAGGTGCATTGGATAATCGTTTCTTTCTTCCGCTCATATGTGAGATACAGAATTCGAAGTGGCGCTCAGCATGGCCATGCCTCAATGCCACCGCAATCCTAAGGTAGCAGGTGAATCGAAAGTTTCTTACATTCTATATTTAGGAATCTTAGATATTGACGGAGTATATGAGACTTAATAGTTCATTGCCGTTTTCCTAGTTGTTCTTGTTGTTTTATCTCAAATATTGCCCGAAAAAGGTGTCCGCCACTTTGTTACGTAAAATGAGCAGAGGTCCAACTTGAGCGCAAAACTTATCTAAAGATCAGAAGTCATACTAAAATACTGCATAACCGGGTTTTCCACCAGTTTCCTTCAACAACGTCTACATCGCAGCAAACTTGAAAGTTTTTCACAATAATCCGTGAAAATCGGCCAACGCCCTGTATCTTTTTGACGCGTTCAAATAACGAAGAATTTAAAACGAAACATCATAGTTCATTCTTTTCTGTGCGAAGTTTCACATCCCTCACTCTATAAAACCATTTTTGGCCTCTTGGCGAGCTTTTTTCGATCCTAGCCCGCTGCGGAACGTCTATATATTCGAGGAATAAATTAGATACCCTAGAATCTTCAATTTGGTGATCGTTAGGTGAAAAGACATCTCCGACACAAGACGTCGTCAACCTGTAAGACTTCCCATTCGAATGGGGACAATCAATTACGCGTGGGCCAATAGGAAGGCTCCTGCGTCATCCGCGCCTAACTGCCTCTCCGTTTCCACGGTAACCGCCTCTTTTATGTCCCCTCTTCCATTTTTCACTTTTTAACTCCTAATACAGCCATTTCATTAACTCTGCTTCTCTTTACCTTCACTCCATAAACATGTCCTCGATAATCTTTCGTCCAATTCCCTATTTCTGTAATAGATAAATCTGTGAATGTAATCCAAATTCATTGCCTTCAATTTGTTTTTCCATTACAGTATACTTCATTCGTACTAGAATTTTAAAAAAATAATAAATTGTACGAATTAATGGGTATTTCATCACTAAATAACCTGAGGAAGAATAGTTCCATGCAACAACCTTACCTACTTCTACGTCAACATAAATACCTTGCAAGCCACCTTTCGGTGCGGGGGTGTAGAAACAAATAGTTGCAATTACCTCTTTAATTTATTGTTATCGCGTATCCTTCACGGTATGAATGAGTCCCTGAAACGACCTGTCCTCGCATCTCTTTGTCTTACTTTACGCTCATTGTGGGATAGGCCGAAGTAGCAGAAGCGGGTCGCATAATACCAATTACTGCAAATGTACTTTCTCTGAATTAATCAAGCAATCGCAGCCTAATCTCCTTTCTTTCAAGGATTCTCAACCTGCGTCTGAGAGCATTTTCGTTCTGCTTGCTTTCCTATAGTAGCACTTTTTAACAAATCGTATCGCCTTGCGCTGCACTTTCTCGCGAGCATTCGTTTCATCCGCTGGGTCCCATATACTCGCTCCATACTCCAGATGGGGCCTAAGGTGAAATAGCATCGCTCTCTACCCTTTTCATCGCATTTACCCACAATGCGCTTCATAAAATCGAGCTTTTTAGTTGCTTTACCGCAGAGTTTTCGGATACGTGTGCTCTAAGTTCTTTTGTAAGGGTGATTCCGAGATGTTCCACTGAGTCACTGCATTTATATTCATTCCACTAATTTTGCACGGGTGGTTCGGACGTAATTGTTTCCTTTCAAAGAATTTTACTACAGCGCAATTATTTACATTAACATATAGGGTTTACAATGTTTGTATTTTATGTACCCGTTCCTTTATTTGCCAGTCATTTTCAATGTGTGACATACATGACTTACTGGCAGCACTCGCCTTTTACTTTCCTGACTGAGCGGAATACTGCTCCAATTAAATGTTAAAACCGTCTATTATCTGAATTGTTTCGTTTTCGTTCCCCGATATTCTGTCCGAATAAGCAGTTGTCAGTAAGACGTTGGCCGCCTAATTAAGCTGAATCGATTGCACTATCTATCTGTTTGATTCATTTCATAACTGAACTTTTATAATATTTGTAAAAGCACATTCAAGCCATTAAAGTATAGAATACGGTATCTAAATTTCTATAGCAACCTTTTTAGGGCAAATATAGCAGCATAAATAAAAATTAATTGGCATCTCTGCCAATAAACTGCATCGGCCGTTTCTCTACGCAGGAGTGAGTGAAGAGCAGCGGTCCGCAGGAAATTCAAATAGTGAGGGCGCAGCCGGTAGGGCTGTAATAGGGCCGTACCAAGTCAGGCGGACCGTGCCTGCTCCGAACTGAACAATGGCAGACACGAGGAATGCAGCGCCAACTGCTCATCGCGTCCAGAACTACGTTTAAAAAGCAAATCACTTGGATTCATGGACGCGAGCCCTCAAAAAGATTACTCTACGCTACTATGTCCATTTTGAGTCTCCCGAACCTGTTGATATAATGTAATTAACTCCCATTTCCAGAACCACTTCAAATATTTAAATATCGTGTTCAACACACGGCAACTAGAATCACTCCTCCATGTTTCTACATTTAGATTATCTCTTGCTCTACAATATTGTGCTCTTAAGTCCCTCCATAGACCCTTTCAGACTGTCACATAACTTATTCTTAAAGGAATTTTTGCACCTAAATTCATGTAGAGCCATTGATTTAAAAAAAATTATACTTGAGACATATATTGTAAGAATGTCTTTGATTTAGTTTTCGTTGATTTGTTTTATGCATCCATATGTAAATTTATTTAAACTCGGAGGTGTTCCGGCCTAACTTTGCGGAACGCCTAGTGGAAAATACGACTGATTTATTATATATTGTTTTGAATTCTTTGTAAAATGGTGGAATACAATATGGGAATCTTAAAAAAATGTGTCTCACACATTAAAAAATGAGAATTTCGTGTTGTGTCGGATAACGGTCCTGTATTTCGTTATTTTTAAACGTCTCTTACATTCAAAATTAGTAAAAAGAGAAGAAACAACTTCAGATGAAGAGGTGGGATGGCAGAAGAGGAGTCCATAGAGTAGAGATGAAAATAATGAGCACATTTTGATAACAGCAATCAAAGGGAATCAAAGGGAAATTCGAGAGAATGACGTCCAAGAGAAGAGGACACGTGCGACGATCAAATGAGCTCTGCAATGTCCGGACGAAGAAGAGATATTTCAATATTGAATAATTAAAGAGGAAATTTATCTCTAACAGAATTTGGGATACTGGAAGGATTGTTCCGGAATGGAATAAAAATACATATTATGTGAAATAGTAAATTTCGAATGGCTTAATTGGTTAGGAGCTGATATCTCTTTTGTATCCTCCGTAACTTTTCTCTAGTCTTGCTCATGGCTGAGATAGTATGAAAGTTACAGAGGTATGAATGATACTTAGTTTTAGCATTCATAATTCTCAGCACTTAAAGAATGCTGCGATAAGTCGGTGATTCAAAGGCTCATTAGGTACATTTGCTCTTCTTCTGTAGCGGTACATTCTGTAGTTCGAGCTAATCTAGTCCCTCAGAAGAAGTCAATAGAAGAGAATATGTCCAGAAACTCGTATACAATTGGGTAAAAAGAAATGTAAGAAACCACAAGGTGCAAGGCCTTTACTCTTTCCTTACAGCTGAGAAAAATCTGTTGTCCTTGATATTGATTGGGAATACGAAAAATCCTTTTTAATCCAAGAAAGGAGCAACAAATCGATTTCAGTGACGAACGAGATGCTCAATTTCTATCTCATTTTCTATAATTTTGAAAATCTATCACTTCTTGCGTAAGTTGACTTTACTAAGTCTATTCACACATAGTAAGGAGATTATAACAGTTCCTGAAAACGAATGAGTTTTCTTTTACCCTTTGATTTTTTACACAGATTAATTAGAATATTTTGCAACAAAAAGAAGCCATGTAGTAAAACTGACAAATATTTCGATAAAAAATATTTTTACTGAAATGCATCAAACTGAAACGATTGATAACGATTCTTACGATTCGTTAATGATGCTACAACAAAACACAGGCATTCAAAATCCAATCCATTGTGCAACGTTATATGAGGAAAATGATACTCTTACGTACACTTATAACATTCTGGCTAAAAATGGAAAGCAAAGGAAAAATACCTCACTCCTCATCTTGCCTATTAAGCCTCGTTTTCTCTCTATAGCTTTTGGTAGCAGATGATGAAGGGGGTGAGGATACAACCAGCCTTCTGCGACTTTACAGTCAGATTGAAATTATATAATTAATACCTACTGGGATTAATTAATAAATGTATAAAACAAATAAGATAAAACCTAAATGCAGTAAAAAGCAGTAATTATTTGTAATAATACTGCAAACATAAAGGCTATGCGGTCAAGATGATTTAAGAGCTTGAATGAGAAAAGGAAAGCTTTGGATTGATTGTGGATGGAATGACAGGTGAGGCGTAGAAATCATGAGCTGAACAAAAAGCAATTCATTAAATCGGTGTTTCAGAGGGTCTTTCGTTCAAAATGATCTTTGTTTTGGATTTACTGACTTCCGGACAACTGAAGCAATGTATGGGAGGGTTTCCTAAATCGCGCCAGTTTTAAAAAATACCGACGTTACTTAAAACTAAGAGATAAAGTTGAAGTTTTCTGCATTCCGACGCGTGAAGGGGTATTTTTCCCTCTTCCAAAATTGATTATGAAGTTTTATTCCAGTTCGAACTATAATTAAAACATAATTTCAGACCCTTGCAAGCAGTACGATTTAGGGTACAGGTTTCTAATTTTAAAATACTGTTGAATAACCACATTAGAAGCAGGTATTTCTGAAGGCATATATGTTTAGAACCATAATGGATGGAAAGATTTGTAATAAAATGTATTCAGTATAAGAAGATAAAAAATGCTTATATTTGATATTAATAACAAATATATGAAACTTTCACACAAAATTTACCAGTAGGTATAGGAAAAAAATTTTAAAGTTTTTAAATAATCTGTACCTTGAATTGTTTTCAAATGACTTGAGGTTTATTTGCACACATCACCGCACGGCGATGTGGGGCGAATTTGGAACCACCGTCATTGAAAAAATGAGTTTCCCTGTCAAAGCGCGCGTGAATGAGGCACTAAATGTTACCTAATATACATAAATATTGCATTTAACTAAAATAAAAGAAATACGACTCACCTGTCATCTAAACTCGAAAATCCGAAAGAAATACCTCGAGAGACATTTACTCCCTTACAATGCACACACTTATTAGTTCACAACTCAAGTGATGCGGACTTTGCGTTGCTGATTGATGAGACCCAAGTGCAGTGTATCGGTCCTTCGGCCAGTGGTGCGATTTAGGAAATGGTGCGATATAAGCAACTCTCCCCAACCATATTCAATGAAAAATTGTTTTTAATTGGAAAAAATGTATTACCGAGTTCTTAGAAATCCACGAATAGAATTTTCGCTTTCTGAGATGAGCGGTTCATTTTCACAATAAGGGCTGATTACACTGTAAGTATAGAGTGAGAGTGTTTTATGGTCGATAAAGGCTTAAGAGAAATATATGTGGCGTTTCTCAGGTAGTTCAACGTTTACAAGGAAAGAATACTGTAAGAACATATAATATTAGAAATTCGGGAAGTTGGGTGACGTTGTATGCTGACGATGGAATAGCTAAATGAGTTGCCGTGATATTGAATGGCTGCCTTTGCAGACGGACCTGAGAAATGCGGAAGAACTGCCTCTGTTAAGTTTCTATGTGTTATACATCGAATATGAGTAACTCACTAAAGCCAGTAAATTTGTTTCTTTTACACCCAAATATGCCCTACGCAGTTACATTACATTCCCAGAAAAATGCTGCTAACCCATTAGATTTCACATTCATTAAATTACTATCCAACTGGTTTCGGCTGCTTCGTGTTATACGATATACGCTTTGTCATCCGAAGGAGCGGCTCCTCCCTTAACATTTACGGCTGCAGTTCTTTATCAGCCACCGTCTTCAGCACACATCAATTTCATTCATCTACCTTTCGGACTTTTCTCGTCTAAGTGACGTTGTACAATCAGTGAATTTCTCATTTCTTATTCACTCATTCTTCGCCTCATTAATTATATATCTAATTTTTCACTAATATTGACTCAGTTTCGAATTTTTTGAGAATTTCACTTTTATGGAGGGTTGTAGTACCAGAAATTTCGACGTACCTACTTTTCAATAATTAAGAATTACCGGACGAGGTACTATTCTTTGCGGTTATAGTAATGTATTTTTGTTTTACGAATCTTACATATTCCCGCATCTAGAGTAGATTTCCCTCGGTCCTGTAAAAAAGGTTAGATCGGGATTTCACAGAACTGTCATCTTCATCAGATGACGACATATGTTTCAAACCTTTTGAAGATGAATTCTGAGAGAGAAATTGTCGAGATGGTGGAAGTAGAAATTTCAGTTTAGTATTTATTTGATAATTTGAGGGAATTAGTATTTGTGTCTTAATGAAGCTACGTCTTTCGATTTTCCAGAGCCGTTTCCATACCGTATAAAAGGATATTCTCCTCTCACGCCTATCGCTCACGTGGAGACCGACGCCATTTTGCGAGCATTTAGGAAGCCGGCCTTGATTCTCATACTCATTCATTTCGCCCTTATGTCGATGGCCCCATTTTGTCGCCCGCACGCACATTTCAAGCGTTGCCTCACCAAACACGGGTGCAATTTCTTCTTTAAAACTAAACCTACTTCAGGTGAGATCAGATGCTGCTGTTTCAAGATGAAGATAAGGACAACTATGGTACTTGAGCGCCCATCTGACACGTATTCCAGACAGAAGTCTTGCACGGATGGCAAACGACAAAAAATCTATTCCTCGTGGCAAGAAACTAAAATTAAACTTCGTTCTATCTCCGACTTATTAATCTACGAATAAGGACTCTGGGATAAGAATGAGGACATTAGTTGGACATGTTGAAATAATAAATGGAAAAGCAATTGCATGACGAGAATAGATGCAGATAGTCTGAAGAATATAAGAAAATTTATGAAAATATTAAGTTATATGTGTATGCAGGGATAAGAGAAATAAAAGAATTATTGAGAATAAAGGAAGACTGAGAAAGAGAAAATGCTGAAAGGAAGCAAACATGCGAAGAAAGAGCATAACCAGTAACAGAAGGGACAGCGAATTTTCATGCTACTCTATGATCTTCGAGAGAATAAGGAGAATTAAATGAATACTCAATCAGAGAAGGGAAACGACGGAGAACTCGACGAATTGATGAAAATACAAGGAGATCGCCATTGAGTAACATTTGAAAATAGAATATACTATTTGAAGATCGGAGGGAAGTTAACCATAAGTCGAGAAAGCGAAATATGGTGGAGGGATATACCAATCGATTCGATTTGAGGTGAAAAGACCCGCATCCCGCATCCATAGATTAAGGCTCCCTTTCCAAGTGGGTCAATTGACACGACTTTTATAAAGCCACACCATTATTCCGAAACGACTAAAACTAAGATGGCGGCGAGAGAGCGGAAAAAGCACGCTTTGCGTAATTTTCAAGATACATACGAGGGTATTCACAGAAGTACCCGACCTGACAGATGGCAGTCCTTGTTTGCAAAAATCACTATGGTCGAAAGTACCAACCTTAAAAAGCTTAAGTTTGAAGTTTCAAGACGCTACGTTGTTTAGTATTTGTTTGACAGCCATCAAT
Source organism: Ladona fulva (assembly GCA_000376725.2). Lineage (NCBI taxonomy): Eukaryota > Metazoa > Arthropoda > Insecta > Odonata > Libellulidae > Ladona > Ladona fulva. The sequence goes on along the minus strand of KZ308340.1, from coordinate 178,722 downwards.
AGTGAATAAACTCAGTGAATTTGTAAACATCGAAAAAATTGGTCATCGTTATGTGATACAATACCTTCATTTGAAAGGTCTCGGACCAACCAATATCAAAACCGAGTGATTCTACTCTGGGGGAGTCCGCTCCTTCGTTTACAACAGTAAAATATTGGATGGCAATGACGCCAGACGAGCTTCCAAGACGAACACCGCGGTGCTCGACCAAATGAGTTGCCAGAAATGGTGAAGAAAATTCACAAAATGATGTTGGATGCCCGTCGACTGAGAGTGCGCGAGCTAGCAAACATGGTAGACATTCAAAAAGTGCTGTAAGTGCTCGTATGAGACCATATTCCAAGTGATGCCGTAGAATGGCTCGCTGTATGTATCGCCCTAAGCAACTATGGCACACAGGCACGTTCACAATGTATCCTAACGAGTATTTCCATGTAACGGTTTGTGAATTTCTCGCAGTGCTCATCGCTAACTTGAATCACTAAGTCTTCCACTTTCTCAATGACTTCCGCACTGAAGAATTTTTCGAGAATGACTGTGAAGGTGCACTTTTCGTGACGATTGAGTGAATGTGGTTTCACCGTGAGTGAGCGGGTCTACATAGATGGATTTACGAACTAGACGTAACAACTAAGTCACCTGCAGGAAACTCGAACAATACCGTGAAAATACCTCTCCATCAATAAGGTTGTCACAGACAAATAGTCTAACTTTGCTCTTTATATTGCCTACATGGTCGATAAATTAAATTAGGACAAAATTTCTCCATAAACTTCTGCGTAGAACATCCGATGTGAAATCCGTCTAATAAAAACAGCAAAATCCGTTTTTCACTAGAAAAACACCTAACGACCAGTTTCGGCTTTTACATCACCAACTGATGAAGGCTCCAACAGGTTATTTTTGGGGAAAATATTATGTCTAGTTTCGTATATAAGATCAATGACAGACGCAGACTCACCCAGTTTGCCATTAGGACTGTAGGGATCGTAACTCCCGGATGACATGGGTGAGGCATATCCATTGGATAAAGTAGTGGTGTTACTGTAGGGATGGCCGTTGAGGCTACTTCCTCCAGGGGGCAGACCCCCTCCAGGGCCCGAAGAAGGGGACATGGGGTCGACGATTGAGGCCTGACTGGGCGAAGGCAGCCAATCGTCGTGCCTGGGCCTCTTCCCTCCACCGGAGCCCGTGCCGGAGGAGGGGACCATGGGGTAGGGACTGAGTAGCTGTCCATCGGTACAGAGGGAAGAGGTCGCGGCGAGCTGAGATGCGGCGTCGCAGGGGCTGTGCAGACGCGGCTCGGTCTTCACTTCGTGCAGGAGCCTCTCGCCATCCATCTTGGCGAGTTTGTTCAGAGGGTCGTCCTTAACGTCCATCAGCTACCTCGAAGACATCCCTACCGCCTCCACCACTCACAGAACACTAACGCATCCACCCACTGGCTCTGCCGACTGGAACGCTCTCACCTGGGAAGAAAGGGAAACAGTTTAGATGTCAATGATCAATGAACAACGACATAACGCTGAAAAATCATACATTCTCAAACAACACAAGATATCGCATAATATAAATACCGAAAGATGTGAATCACAGTTTTTCATTCCTTCCGAATCGTAGCTGAGAGTTATGGAATTTTTTGGCAGAAGAAATCATAAGGTTATTGCGAAAGCAGGATGAGAAAAATAGCCTACTTCCTACACTATATGATTTCTTTGAGACTCCTTACATTTAAGAAGATAAATTCGTAACTAAATTTTATAGATTGTAATAGAATATTTCCATTAATATGTATTGCTGATCTTCGATCAAAATGCAGATCACAAATCGTTGCCACGGATGACCTAAATGGGATATACTGAAACTAAATTTTTACGTGGTAACCCGGAATCACAAATACATACTCCTTCCAGTCACTCCAAAGCTCCATTTCCTAAGATATTACAATGTTCGCCGGGATTTACGTGCAAAACAGTTCAATTTCTACAACGCTTAATGTTAAATTCTGAAGCGGCACACCATAAAATACAATTCTAGGGTATATTGCAGCGACCGGTGAGTCCAGATGCGAATGTGATATTTTAGGTCTTTATCGAGCCGCATAATTTCCAAGGGAATACTTTGCTCAAATTAAAAAGAAGTCGTAATATGAACGGGAAGGATACTCATCTTCCAATGGGACTTGATATTGAGAACATAAAAAAATCATACCAAGTATATTGCGATTGCTTCTAAATTTGGGAAATACGTCTGAGAACGAAAACTAAGAGGAGATTAATAGCAATAGTGCACGGCGATTGGAATCATCGCTACGAAGGTCTACCAGGGATTCGAATCTTCCATTGTAAAGATGAAAATATTGAAAGAGTTAATAAAATTAAATACCTGGGATCATAGAAAACATAAATATTAATGAAAAAATAAAAATGAGATGTGGTTATACTCGAGCTGCGTTCCACAACATGAGAAGATTGCTCTGTGACACTTTGTTTAGAAATAAGACAAAATATGGTCCAATGCTACATCTACCTAACCTGGACGTCTACAAGATGCCGCTTTGAACAAGAAACAGATTGGAAGCCACGGAGATGTCACAGAAGGATGCTTAAGATATCACAAGAACGAGGAAGTACTCAAAATGGCCGAAAGAAGGATCATCAAGCACATAAATGCACAAAATAAAATACTCTGGTTATATTATGAGAGGATGGAGGTTCTGCAACTCATAAGAGAAGGAAAGATCCAAGGTGAAAGGGAAGCAGAAGAGCATGTTGGTTGCAAAGTATGAAAGACTAGACTGGTACAACTTCATTCAAAGACTGCTGAAACAAGCGCAAGAACACGGTATTTGATGCCAATGTGATCGTCTACGGAGAAGTATGGCACACGAAGAAGAGATTGATAAAATCGTGTTTAACTAACACTGCATAACCAAATACTCCCAAAAAATGACAATGCAATCGATGCTTCTGTCAATTATTTGGTCTTAGGGCGAGTTGGTTCCTCTTCTCTTTACTATTAGCAACCGAAAGCTTTGGAGACAGACGCAGGATTGCTATAGAACATTCCACATTAAGCTGAAAGTGTTGTTCTTACGGCAAACGCTGTTGCCAAACCTACAATCTTTTATCTATCTTTTATTATCTATATCTATTGATACTAACCTACTTTGGATCCGTAGATATTTGTGAATCATAATAATCTTTCCTGATTTTTATGAAAATGTATTCATTGTTTTTATATCTTTGAAAACACATTCCCCTTCTTGTGGATGCTTTTCTGGTGTGGTGTATTTTTTCCTAAGTTCTAACTTAGATTTTTAAACCCACAAAGTAGTTTCCTTTTGTGAATTTTTTAAAGCTATTTAAACTTCATATGACGAAGGGTTAGATGTAAGAAGAGACTTGATTTCGCTCGAATAAAGCCGCTATTATTACTGTGTATCTACTCATCCCCTGATTAGCGTGCCAAATTTCAATTGCTGCTCTAAGTATTTAGAATAAGCGGATCGAAAGGCTCTCAAGGTTAGGTTATAGAAAGATTGAGAGCTTATGAACGATAATTAAAGTTCGGTTATTAAGTTCTTAGGTGGTTACAAAGTTCTGAATACCATATGAATTTCTTAAAACTAAACATTATAGAGAATAATAATGCATAATTGGCTAGCGATTGGCAGCTTCATTTATCTTAAAACCACGTCCAAAAAGAAAAATAAGGGAAATTAGTTTAGCATCTAAGATCTGAAAAATCAGAAAGTAACTGAAGAGCGAACAGCTTTAGGAAAAATAAGGGAAATCTTAAAATGCCCTTCGTAACAACGGCGGAAGGAACCATTCTACTTCAGTTTTAAAGTATATTCCTTACAACACATTAGTACCGATCTTTTTTTATTAAGTTAGTAACTTTCCAGCTTGAAGTCTTCTAGAATCTAATTAAATGAAACATTCTTTTCTGGAGTTCATAGCGCCAAACCCATTTGATATAACTCGTATGAACGATTCTTCCCGCAGAAAGCTGTATAACATATTCAGTTTTTGATGGAGACACTAACCAAGACGCTTCTTTCTTGCAGACTTCGGAAACACCGACAATTAGTCTTACAGTGATGCAGCAGTAATCTGTCCTTCGGTTATCTAACATAGTCATAGAAACTTTCCACATATCATTAACGTCCAACGCCTTCCACTATCCTAGTACTACTTTCCCTACCACAATAATTTGAACCGCTGTCTTTTGGAGCAAACAGTCGGTCCTTAAATCAATGACTGCATGTCGGTCCACCTACTTAAATCAATGACTGCCTCTGCTGACGCAGGTTCTTCAGCCATCAAGATGTTTGCATATTTTTTGAAAATTAATGGAGAAAACCGACACAGCCTAAAAGTAACTATTATTGCACCAGTTGTTAAATGTCTAGGGTAACACGATGTGTAGCTATGTAGCCAAGAATCTGTTTAGAAAATTATTGAGTTCAAGAGTCTGTCGTGGTCTCCGCCAAATTTATCGGATTGGAGTTGGGAGACAATTTATCGCAGACAAACAATTTTTCACAATTATGTACGACCTTTATGAATACATTTTTCATTCAATATAGGTCAATAACTAATAGATTAAGATCACTACCACATTCTGTTCTCAAGTTATGACCATTCAATGAGATACAAGTTCACCGAATTCGCGAAAATTCCAAACGTTAGAAAATTAACAACTCAGCAACAACCATGACTTACTTCCAAATATAATAACATACCTCCAAATTCTTGACTATTAATTCTTTACTTTGGTTAACTCGAACGCTTGGTGTTTACATCTCCTGCCATACGCCTAAAGGCAGCTTGCAGGGTATTTATGTAGACATAATTCCAAAGGTATAAGGAGTTAGCTGGCGATTGCTTTCTAGGATGCATAATTTGAAAATATTTGGCCAAAGGATATTATATATGCTACAATTGCATCTACGAAATATCCTACAGATTACAGTCTACTGTTGCAGAAAATAATGCATGAAAATTCCACGTAAATTTTGTACCGAATGGAAGTATGGAATGGAAGGTCTTATTCACAAACCGTGATAAAGTTAAAATTGGAAAATAATCTTCCGAAGGAAATCATTTTTATAAGTTTTACTCAAAAAGACAGATAAATAAATTCCATCGTTCCATCCATCCTTTTATTTCTCCGCCTGAAATGATTTTCAACAAATAATCAACTTTCGGCCACTAATAGCGAGCCTTGCTCCTTACTGGGCAACACGGGAAGTTACACAATAACCCGTACCGTCAACTAAATGTGTCACATAATAGCATTCGATAAGGCGAAACGAAGAGTATCACTCTGTTTCCATCATTTCCGCTTCTGTATTATCAAACACGCAAACTGGTCCTATTGTGAGACAGCAAATTTTATTCTGTCCAGAACAAGCATAACTGAATACATTGGAGGCTTATTTATGATGTAATGAATGCTTTATTAATAATTAATGCAATATCTTAATTCACATAAATAAAGTTTCGTACTTTTTTATGTATTTGTGTAATACTGAAATACCACACGGGTAAAGTTATACAGCTGATTTGTCTCAGCAATAATCATAAGATAATTAGTTCCTTTATAAATTATAATATTAATTAAATCAATGTTATCATATATATAAAAAGTAAATGTCTGATCGTCCGTCCGTCCCCCTTTTTATCTCAGAAACGGCTTGACTTAGAGATCTGAAACAAACTGCTTTGTGTTTCTACGATGCTGAAACAAACAGGAAGACTATTCTCATCTCTGTAAAACCCCGGGTTCGAACCCAGGAGCCCATAATACGTTTCCATAAGATGAGCATAAATTACGTTTTCATGACTTGCAGAGGTCGTTTCTTATAGAAAATTAAATTAGGAACAATATTCGTACGAAATCGAGACAAGTGTCACAAGAAAGGAAAATAGTTTTTGACGACCAAAGCAATTGTCGAAAATTGATTTCATGATATAAATACACAAGGATAATCAGTTAGTATACATTTCCATAAGAAATGTACGTAAAATAGGTTTTCGTTACTTGCAGAGGTTGTTTCGTTTACAAAATTGAATTAGAAACAATAGTCCTACGAATTTTGGACAAGTGTCACGAGAAAGGAAAATAGTCATATATTCATATTTTAGTCGTGAAATATTGATATAGATCCGAAATTTCCGAATTTTAGAGGATTTTCATAAAACACACGGAAATTTCGTAATATTTTTGGGAAATAAACAACCATTTTAACAACAATTCATTTGACGACCAAGGTTATTGTTGAACATTGATCTCATGAGTTATCCCATATAAATGCACGGGGATAATCAGTTAGTATACTTTTCCATAGGAAATGTACGTTAAGTAGGTTTTCTTTACCTGGAGAGGTTGTTTCTTTCACAGAATTAAATTAGAAATAATGATCTTAGGAAATCAAGGGAAATGTCAAAAGAAAGGAAAATTACCATAGATTCTTATATTAGTCGTGAAATATTGATATAGATCCGAAATTTCGAGAATTTTGATAAAATACATGGAAAATTCGTAAAATTTTTGTGAATAAACAACCCATCCCTTTGATGACCAAGGCAATTGTTGATCGTTGATTTCAT
>KZ308340.1:15118-170420 GCA_000376725.2 Ladona fulva | reverse complement strand
CGAATGCGCTATATCTAAGTTTAATTCCTCAGTGCCTTTCATTCATCCTGCTGTTCTCTCCTGTTGTAACCAGCTGTCATAGACATGCGTATTCTGAGCAGACATCGAGAGGCATTTCATTCAGTTTTATTGCTTCTTTACCTGCAGAAGATTTTTACATTTACACCTTTGTTTTCGTTGAGTTCATCTTCAGTCCTATCCTACGTCCCCTAGAGTTTGGTTCTTGAAGTTTGATCGTCTGCGTTGGATGCGAAGATCATGACTGATATGCACCCAATTTATCCGTTGACCCTTCTTCTTCCAGTCCAGCGATTTGGAAAACTTCTTCCAGAACGGCGGTAAAATGAATTGGTGACCCTTGCCTAGCTCCCTTTTCAATCATGAAATCCTTCATGCAGCATTGCGGTGGCTAAGCCGTCCTTGTAGTTGCTGCGTAAGAATTGAATGCACTCAGCATCTATCCCTTGTTTCCGAAGAGCTACCAGGGTGGAGGAGGTACTTAATGAATCTAAGGCTTGCTCGTAGTCCACGAAGCAGAGTACTAATGGCATCTCGTATTCAAGTGTTCTACTGATTATTGCTTGCGGCTTGTGGATGTGGTCCATAGTGCTGAATCCTTTCCGGAATCCAGATTGTTCTATGGGATAGGCAACTGCCAGGGTCGTCTTCGAGCTTTCGGCTATTACCATCAAGAATGTTTTGTAAACAACAGGAAGGAGGCTGATTGGGCGGTAATTCTTAAAAAGTTCCTTGCTTCCCTTCTAATGCTTGGAGATTCTCCCTTGTCTTAGGCAACTTGTGAATAACTGTGCTAAAATGGGAGCAGTATCTGTAGCACCAAGTTTCAGATATTCCGCCTATACTCTATCTGCTCCTCTTGCTTTTCCATTCTTCCTCTGTTTGATAGCTATCATTCCTTTGGGAGCATAGAGGGCCTATCTCTTGAGTTTTGGCGTATCTTTGGGCTTTTCTCTTCAACATTTTCCGTTTTATAGATTGACGAAGTACTCTGCTACTGTCCTCAGTATTGGTGGACTACTGCAAGTTTTTTGCCATCTTTTGTCTGTCCGTCTAGAATCAGTTTCATTCTAATTACTAATCGTTGGCTGGCCTTCTTCATACTCTCTCTTTCTTCATTGCTGCATACACTTCCTAAACTTAATTTCGTTATGAGTACTAGTAGGTTTTTCCGCCCTGGAAGTGCGAACGGGCCTAAATCTTCGGCAGTTTTAAATGTGATCTCTACTGTACGTCAGAAAGCAATCCGAGCCTGATTGTTTAGGAACATTTTTCTGCAATCGAAATATTTGTTATCATCGTAGATTTCCTTTAAATTGGCCATACTTTAGAGATACAGCGATACTTTGAATCGAAGAGTTGTAAGGACTGGGTTATGTTGGATCAATTTCATTCGCACGTGAAGAAGAGCTGAAAGAGAGAGAAAATGAGAATTTCCAGACAAGAATCCCCTCGTTAAGGGACCTCCTCGTTATGCCTTGCTTTTCGTTTTCATCGTGAAGCTGGAAATTGCCCTCCCGAAAGGAAAACAAATAATTTTCGGAAGTTTAGTTCCACGTCTATACAAAATGACACTAACGAAGTTTGTCCTTCGGATACCCAAGGAGGAGCCGAACGACATAGAGCGAATTTATCGTCCAAAATAGAACTGCTCCGCAGAAAACGAAAAGACATTACTCTTTCCATTAATTTTAGAAGGGAATTCAAAGGCCATTAAAAACAGATATTTAATAATAAAACATCCTGATAATAAAAAGAGAGATGAGAAAAATTACCATTACAAATGGAATTCAGTGCGTAATGCTAACCGTATATTGGCATGTATATTATTCAATTCGTATCAAATAGGCGAAAGTTTTACCCACACGAAAGTGTGGGTTTGTTCGTCTGAGATTGGAGTCCACACTGTTTGTCCGATTTGCGTCAAACTTTGCATACGTGTTCTCTGAGATCCGGAAGGAAGTACTGTCAACTTTTCATTCGCAAAATTTGTTGGGTTTGAATCTAGATCGTTCAGATAGATTTCCATAAGAAATACATGTAAAGTTCGATTTTATTGGTTACAGACTTTATTTCTTTTGCAAAATTAAATTAGAAGGAATATTCGTATAAAGTCAAGATAAGTACCAAAAGAAGGGAAATTGAATACAGATTCTTATTATTGTCGTAGAATATTGCTTTCGTTTCGAAAGTGCGAGAATTAAGATAAAATATGCGAATATTTTGTGAAATTTTGAGGTTGTAAACAACCCGTCCCCCTGACGACCAATGCGATTGTTGATTCCGTGTTCAGGCATTTTCCCATAAGAATGCATATGTATTTAGGCCCTTTTATAAGCAAATGACGATATGAAGAGGATGAAAATTTTCAGAGATTATAATTATATCAGTCACGAACAATTCGTAGTGATGAATTACAGGGGCAACAAACATGCGTAGCACCTTAATAAATCAGTGGGGACGGAGGAGTAACTTTTTATTTATTAGTTCGGACTCTTGACAATTTTACGATTAAATTTACCAGAACAGGAAGTTGAAAATCTTGCAAACTTGCACATTACTTTGAGACATGTTAATAATAAGAGGGAAATTCCATAATGATTCACGTTCTTATTGTTTATTGTAGATTTCGGCCTCGAACTTTGATTAGAAAATTTTTGTTTTCAATAACCTGTTCCATTGGACTAAACTCAGATGCGAGATGTTATTCTCTCTTATGCACAAATAGGTATACTTTACTTAATCCGACATCTATTTTCCCCGTTGAGAATCAACGGGCACTTCAGCTAGTATATATATAAATCTGAAATTGAATAAGTTCGTGTTTGTTTGTCTGAGATTGGAGTCCACGCCTTTTGTCCGATTTGCGTCAAACTTTGCATACGTGTTCTCTGAGACCAGGAAGGAAGTATAGTCACCTTTTCATTCGATAACTTTGATGGGTTTGAAACGAGATCGTAAAATAGATTTCCTAAAGAAATACACGTTAAGTTTAATTTTATCGGTTACAGATTTTTTCTTTTGCGAAACATAATTAGAAGGAATACTCGTATGAAATCGAGATGAATACCAAAAGAAAGGATATTGAATACAGAGCCTTATCAGGGCCGAGGAACATCTTTCTTTTCGAGGTATTTACATAAAATATACGAATATTTCGTGAAATTTGCGTTTGTAAACAACCCATCCCCCCAACGACCAATGCGATTGTTGATTCCGAGTTCATGCATTTTCCCATACGAATATATTGTGTATTTAGGCATATTTAGAAGCAATGAAGCAAGTTAATGGACTTTTCAAGCATTTGAATTTCTGATATGCGTATACACAAAACAGGTCCTTTTCCGTCAGACTGGGTTGCAATCCTGTGTCCCTAATGGAAGTGTCTAAATGAGTTCATTGGGGGAGAGCCAAGTGGGAAACACGTTCCACTTCTGTGAAAGTGTTCCCGGGTTTGGATCCCGGAGGGAACCTACGTGCGTAATGACCTCAGCTGTCGCAGTACAAATGAAAATCATGCTTAAACAGTCACGCAATAGAACTCGAAGGAGATTATGTGAAAAATAGATTGAGTAGATAAAAAATCATTCGTTTAATGTGTAATTTCATTTCTGTAGTTTACGTAGGTTTGAAAAAAAATGTGGTGCATTACTTTCTGACCTAACCTCGTAAATGAGAATTTACCTACGAGTTTTTTCGTACTTCTTTCCTGGCACAATTATTTGAACTTAATGGTTGCAAAATATGCCAAACAGCGATGAAAAAGTGCTGCAGCAAGAAATTTTAGGGGGAAAGCAGCTGAATGGAGCTATAGTACATTTCATGGGTCCGCGCCGTGAAATGCGCTACTCTCGAAAGAAAATTTGATTTTTATGTTCTTTCTTTTAACTCAAACCATTTAAACTCCCACGAAAGAACTGAACTATTTTCTCAGAAGCTTTCCCGCAGAAAGTTTTATCATGTAAGTGATTATTAGACGAGAAATAGCGAATACTTTCTTCTAGGCCTTATGCTATCGACTCCCCCTTTAATTTTAGCAAATATTTTCCTCAAATATTTTTGTTTGCTAAATTAATGACACAGTCGGAAAGAGAAAGCATTGAAGTAGAATTTGATGTACAAAGTTCTACGTTTCTGGAATCAGGGAAATCTTTTCAGTGGAACCATCGCTAACTCGAGCAACTTCTTTTCGCCCTTTTTCCTGAGCATTTGACAACACCCACGGCTACGAAGGAAAATCATCCCTGAGACGCTACTCCGAATGTACACTTGAATAGATAATCGAGCGGTCACTCCCAAATAAAGAAGAGTGATTAGCGTCTCTTCCGATTATGTCCTCCTGTGGGCGTCGAAGGCGCCGCGACGTCGCTCCTAACGTGAGAGCATAAGTGGGCCACGGATCGATGCTTGCATCCCTTTTGTAGCTTCTTTATTTTCGTCTCATCGACGCTAAAACTAAAAGTGCACTAAAGACTTGAGAAGGTGATAAATAGTAATAGCAACATTACATCGACGTCTGCTCTTTGTAAATAAGGAGAAGATAAAGAGGCGTCCATCCCCGTACCACCGTATACATTAAAAGGGGCGGAGGAATGGACCTCAGACTGATATTCGCACGATGATGTCAAATGGGTGAATCGAGCGTACTATCATAGCTTTAATTGCTGCAATATGTTGAGATTTTAAACGTGAAAGATGAATCCCTAAGATAACGGACTGGTCACAATAGTACCTCTCATCTTTCCCATCTTTGGATGGAAGAAACATGACTGAGGGAACATCACGGAGCTGCGTCAGTACGATATATCAGGAAGAGTTTCAAGCAGCATTTTTCATGATTATCTTCAATGAAATGATGAAACGAACCTTGTAATTAATCAATTTAAAAATAAAATCCATTCATAATGCAATGCAAAATCACCGATGGGCTTGCGAAAGTTAAAGCTTCCTAGTTGGTAACCGCATTAAAATTACTTTGGCGGCTCTTAAGAAATTATCGTGCCACCAATTAACTAAGTGAAGTAATTGAGTGAGAGGAGTGATTAAGTAAAATAGTTTCACTTAAACGTCAATCTGATGGAGAAATAGAAGCGGCCTTGCTTCGAACGTATGACCAAACTTGTTGCTCTCATTCTCTATTCCGTTTTGTTATCTCCATATTTAACTATTCCTACCCATTACAGAAGAATCCGTTTCAGCAAATGAATCAAATGAAAAGAGTTACACCACCGTGTGGTCCACCTCTTTTGTAAAAGAAAGACCATCCAATCGTGCTAGAAAACAAACATATTTCAACCGTCACGAATTTGTTGAGGCACTTGTAGAATGCATACAAATACGCACTAACACGAACAAATCACAAATACGTTACTCAAGAAGAATTCTACAAGGAGGTGGACATGGAGAGGACCCTTAAGGAGTAAAATATTAAATAGATTACATATTGGTTAATAATTACTACGTAGTCAGCAACTGATTTGTATTGAGTAACTTCAGCACCGACAGTGACCAAAGTATTTTAGGATGCTCATTGAGAGTAAACTCCAACGGAACGAAAGAAGCTGGTCAAATGTAGGAAACAGAAGATAAGTGTTAGAAAATTAGAAGTAAATCAGAAATACATCCAACAGAAACTAAGCAATAAGTTATTAGCGCTTAAAGAAAAAGCAGCCAAAGTTACGGAAGTCGTGAAAGCAGCGGCAGAAGAAGTGGAAAGCACAGCAAAAAGACCAAAGAATAGAAAGTACAGAAAGAAAACTCGACAAATAATGAAACGTAGAGAGGAATTGATGAATTGAGGCACACCAGGAGATGACATCGAATTTGCCGAGGTTGGTATGTTAATTAGAAGGGCAATCGAGGAAAACGTGAGAAATTTCAATGAAACAGAAGTAGAAGAGGTTGTAGAAAAACAGAAAGAGCATGAAGAGACCTGAAAAAAACTAGCAATGGAATAGAAACAGATCTTAGCCGTGCAGAAATAAGATGGCACAATAACATGCAATAGACAAGGAATACTGCGGACAGTAACAGAATACAATCTGTACAAGAAAACGGAAATAGTTGAAGAGATAAGCCAAACTCAAATATCTGCCCTCTATACTCCCAGAGGAAGTAATGATAGCTATCAAACAGATGAAGAATGGAAAAGCAAGAGGAGCTGGTGGAGCATTGGCGGAATATCTGAAACTTGGTGCAACAGATACTGCTCCCATTTTAGCACAGTTATTCACAAGTTGCCTTAGACAAGGGAGAATCACCAAGGACTGGAATCATGCAAGAATTGCTCTTTTGCATTAGAAGGGAAGCAAGGAACTTTTTAAGAATTACCGCCCAATCAGCCTCCTTCCTGTTGTTTACAAAACATTCTTGATGGTAATAGCCGAAAGCTCGAAGACGACCCTGGCAGTTGCCTATCCCATAGAACAATCTGGATTCCGGAAAGGATTCAGCACTATGGACCACATCCACAAGCCGCAAGCAATAATCAGTAGAACACTTGAATACGAGATGCCATTAGTACTCTGCTTCGTGGACTACGAGCAAGCCTTAGATTCATTAAGTACCTCCTCCACCCTGGTAGCTCTTCGGAAACAAGGGATAGATGCTGAGTGCATTCAATTCTTACGCAGCAACTACAAGGACGGCTTAGCCACCGCAATGCTGCATGAAGGATTTCATGATTGAAAAGGGAGCTAGGCAAGGGTCACCAATTCATTTTACCGCCGTTCTGGAAGAAGTTTTCCAAATCGCTGGACTGGGAGAAGAAGGGTCAACGGATAAATTGGGTGCATATCAGTCATGATCTTCGCATCCAACGCAGACGATCAAACTTCAAGAACCAAACTCTAGGGGACGTAGGATAGGACTGAAGATGAACTCAACGAAAACAAAGGTGTAAATGTAAAAATCTTCTGCAGGTAAAGAAGCAATAAAACTGAATGAAATGCCTCTCGATGTCTGCTCAGAATACGCATGTCTATGACAGCTGGTTACAACAGGAGAGAACAGCAGGATGAATGAAAGGCACTGAGGAATTAAACTTAGATATAGCGCATTCGGAAGAAAAGCGTACATAAGTCAAATTTTCCAATGGTCTTGAAGAAGGTGTTCAACCAATACCAATTCTACCAGTCTTGGCCTATGGAAGCGAAACTTAAAAGGCAGCAACAATCCAGTTACTATGGAAAGAATGGTGTGTGGGGCTCCCGAATAGCCAAGTGGGCAACGTATTCGAATTCGGTGAAAGCGGTCCCGGGTTCGATTCCCGGTGGGAGCCCACGTGCGAAATTACCTCAGCTGTCGAAGCACTTTTAACCATACTAATACTAAAGAATGGTGTGTGCTGGGAATCACAAGAAGAGACAGGAAATGCATCACCTGGGAGAGGAAGTTGACAGAAGTCGCTGAAACGGCAGCGATCGGCATCGTAATTCGGGTGGGAAAGGAACTTAAATCGCTAAAGGATATTGTCCACTTCATTTTCAGCTGACGCTTTGAACGAGATTGGGGAAAAAGAAGATGAAAATTGCGATTAGTTTTCTAAAACAAGGAATATATTGTTCGCCCGATAAGGTCGCAGATTCCTCATCCGAACTATACTAACAAGCATGCACCAGCCGGGATTGGAACCCGGAACCTCAGCTTCTCACACATAGGCTACCGAGTGAGGCATGGATAGGAGAGAATAGAATTCTAAGTTCAAGTATTATCACCTGTTTAAGTGAGCCTTTGAATTTCAGATCGGTTAGTGTAGTAAGAGCGGTGAACGCTAAATTATATTTCATCCTTGAAATAAAATCATCCAAAAGATAAAAATTCAGAAGTGAAGTGGTTGACCTTTAACAAGTGAGAACGGGGTAGAGGGAATGGGGATAGGGAGGAGGGAATGAGGGAATGGAGGAGGGAATGAGGAAAGGGAGTGAGGGAATGAGGGATGAGAAGGTGAAAGACAGACGCTAAGGTTAGAGAGAAATGCCAGCCAAAGGCGACGAAGATCAGAAAATGTTGACCTTTGGAGAAATGAGAAGGACACTTAAGTTTTCACAGATTCTTCTTCCGAATAATCTTCATTCTGTAGCTCTGTTGAATATAATGAAGTAACTCATCTCTCCGAAGTGAAATCAATGAGTTGCGGAAAACCAAATGAAGATGAATTACATTCCATTGTAATTTATTTATTTATTTTAAGGAAAACTCATAAACAGCACATAGCCTTTGAAACTGATTGAAAACAATCATGTAACAATGAAGTATAGCAATTAAAAAGAAATACATAGAAATCATAAAAAGACAAATAGAGAAATAAAGAAAACAAATTATTCAACTACAATTTTAAATGAAAGAACAGGTTACAATATAAGTCATACTTGCTTGACATACAAATGGATCTAATGAAGGAGAAATAGATGTATAAATGAGAAATAATGAAAGAGAAATAAATATACAGATGTGGCAAGCGGTAGATAAAAGATCGCTCAATGATGGAAAGTCGAGAGCAATGAAATAGAGAGTTTAATCGGACGGGAAGGGACACAGATGGAAAGAACGGAAATCAAATCATTAGTCCTATATTTAAATTTAACAATATTTTGGAGAAAATGTCGGTGATTGCTCTTTAAACGTTCGATGAGAGATGGTATCCCTAAGGTATTTTTTCTAAGGTTGCGAAACGGCTGGTGACGATTGAAAGAAAGACATCAATTGGTATCTGAAGAATTTGAATGTTAGTGTCTAAAGCCAAACAAGAGAACAATAATCGGTAGTACACAACTGAATNAAGCGGTCCCGGGTTCGATTCCCGGTGGGAGCCCACGTGCGAAATGACCTCAGCTGTCGAAGCACTTTTAACCATACTAATACTAAAGAATGGTGTGTGCTGGGAATCACAAGAAGAGACAGGAAATGCATCACCTGGGAGAGGAAGTTGACAGAAGTCGCTGAAACGGCAGCGATCGGCATCGTAATTCGGGTGGGAAAGGAACTTAAATCGCTAAAAGATATTGTCCACTTCATTTTCAGCTGACGCTTTGAACGAGATTGGGGAAAAAGAAGATGAAAATTGCGATTAGTTTTCTAAAACAAGGAATATATTGTTCGCCCGATAAGGTCGCAGATTCCTCATCCGAACTATACTAACAAGCATGCACCAGCCGGGATTGGAACCCGGAACCTCAGCTTCTCACACATAGGCTACCGAGTGAGGCATGGATAGGAGAGAATAGAATTCTAAGTTCAAGTATTATCACCTGTTTAAGTGAGCCTTTGAATTTCAGATCGGTTAGTGTAGTAAGAGCGGTGAACGCTAAATTATATTTCATCCTTGAAATAAAATCATCCAAAAGATAAAAATTCAGAAGTGAAGTGGTTGACCTTTAACAAGTGAGAACGGGGTAGAGGGAATGGGGATAGGGAGGAGGGAATGAGGGAATGGAGGAGGGAATGAGGAAAGGGAGTGAGGGAATGAGGGATGAGAAGGTGAAAGACAGACGCTAAGGTTAGAGAGAAATGCCAGCCAAAGGCGACGAAGATCAGAAAATGTTGACCTTTGGAGAAATGAGAAGGACACTTAAGTTTTCACAGATTCTTCTTCCGAATAATCTTCATTCTGTAGCTCTGTTGAATATAATGAAGTAACTCATCTCTCCGAAGTGAAATCAATGAGTTGCGGAAAACCAAATGAAGATGAATTACATTCCATTGTAATTTATTTATTTATTTTAAGGAAAACTCATAAACAGCACATAGCCTTTGAAACTGATTGAAAACAATCATGTAACAATGAAGTATAGCAATTAAAAAGAAATACATAGAAATCATAAAAAGACAAATAGAGAAATAAAGAAAACAAATTATTCAACTACAATTTTAAATGAAAGAACAGGTTACAATATAAGTCATACTTGCTTGACATACAAATGGATCTAATGAAGGAGAAATAGATGTATAAATGAGAAATAATGAAAGAGAAATAAATATACAGATGTGGCAAGCGGTAGATAAAAGATCGCTCAATGATGGAAAGTCGAGAGCAATGAAATAGAGAGTTTAATCGGACGGGAAGGGACACAGATGGAAAGAACGGAAATCAAATCATTAGTCCTATATTTAAATTTAACAATATTTTGGAGAAAATGTCGGTGATTGCTCTTTAAACGTTCGATGAGAGATGGTATCCCTAAGGTATTTTTTCTAAGGTTGCGAAACGGCTGGTGACGATTGAAAGAAAGACATCAATTGGTATCTGAAGAATTTGAATGTTAGTGTCTAAAGCCAAACAAGAGAACAATAATCGGTAGTACACAACTGAATAAAAATGCCCTTAAAGCAGAAAGATCCCTTTTTCCATTCCATAAGGATTACTGTATTCCGCTAACGTAATGATTTCGATGAAGAAAGATTTCTAAATCGTTTCGCACATTGGGTGGCGATAATCGAGGACTTGATGGGACCAGCGATTTCCCTGAGACAGGGAAGAAGGCTTCTTTTCCACCGACACATGACCATTCAGGCACAGCGGCATTCAAAATGAACTTCGAGTAGCAAAAAAATATTTGGATGAAATTCCATTGAAAGGGCAGACGAGGAAAGTGTTAAACGTTGACGAGAAACCGATGATTTTTTTCAACCAGATGGTTATACGTCAACGATTTTTGTTTCCCATATCATATGTTACGCCTCTCTGCTAAATTCGTCCGTACCTAAATGAGGGAAAACCCAAAGAATGTAAACAGGGTTCCTTTTGCAATTTGGAGGAAGAAAAGCCTTCACAACCAGTGTGGCGTGACAAAATGTTAATTCGATTAAGCTTCTGGCTTAAGTTAAAACCCCCGTTAGAATGGGTGGTAAGTATAGAATTAGTTAGTCATTTATTTAGGATTAATAATTGGCAGAGATTATAATTGGAAATCGCATATATGTAAGTTGAGATTGGATTTGCTGTACGTCTTAAGGCAATTTTAATCTGTCAAATATATCTGTCCTACATTCGTGTTGCAAGCCGCCTCTTGTGCCTTTCTTCATTCAATGTGTTTTAGGGTGATACTTATCATTCTAACATAAGGTGCGGAAAAGCTATTCAAAATAAAGTTAATAGGGTAAAGACGAAATCCTCAAGAAAGGAGTCATATTTTCCGCTATACAAAAAGTAAAAAAGTTCTACTGTTTAGATATCTCTTTGTATATAAGCTTTTAAGAATGTTTAATAACCGTGGCACAGTGGTTTACAATCAAGAAAAGCAGGTCAAGAAGCCAAAAATGTTTTTTTAGAGTGAGGGACTTGCAAATTCGTCTAGATATTCGAGAAAGAATGAATTTTGTAGTTCCGTTTTCAATTCTTCGTTATTTGAAGTTATGCAGTTATTCGGGACAAAAAGATGCAGGGCTTTGGCCAATTTTCACAGAAAAGGATTTTCTCGGATTTTTCTAAAAAAAACTTTCAAGTTTGCTGCGACGTAGACGTTGTTGAAG
The DNA here is from genome assembly GCA_000376725.2 of Ladona fulva. Taxonomy (NCBI): domain Eukaryota; kingdom Metazoa; phylum Arthropoda; class Insecta; order Odonata; family Libellulidae; genus Ladona; species Ladona fulva. Next base: position 158,933 of record KZ308340.1, on the reverse strand, counting down.
GAAACTGGTGGAATAATGGATTAATTAATATTTTAGTGTGATTTCTGATCTTTAGATTCGTCGTAGGTTTGGCGCTCAAAGATGCCCATTTTACGTAACAAACGAATATAGAATGTGAAGAAACAGTTTCGATTCATCAGCCTCTCTTGACTGAGCACCACGGATTTCTGTCGCTTTGACTCTCTTATATCATCTTTTAGCAAATATCATGTTATACTCGTATGAGTAGTTTATTTATTTATTGAATATCATTTGCTATTTTATGTTATGTTTAGGCTTAAACAAAGAATTATCCTTAATATTAACAATTCTCATTAATCTGAACTTTGAAGGAGTTGATAAAGTAAGAAAAAATATTTTTTAAAGTTGTATAAAAGTTGATAGAAGTAAGAAAAAATAGAAAATTAAAAGGAAGGGGTTCAAGCAGCAGTGTTAAAATTTATAAGCAGTGGATTTTTACAGGAGATTTTAATATTAGTCTGGAAACGAACCCAAGACCATATTGAATAAATATTTGCCATTTGCGTTACGAAAACATGTCTAATGACAATATCTCGATTATCAATTATAATATTTATGTCAAATAAATTCTCTATAATCCGCACATGCATACTTTACGGAAGAAATTGAGTATTTGGGCCCTCTGGGATCGAAGCTATGACAGCTATGATCGATGTCTCACTTTTCTTCGGGGTTACCCGTTGCTACTGATACCACATAAAATGGCCAAGTCAAAGACACTTGTAGTTAAGTCTGAGACTCCGTAACCTACGTGTAACAATACAATGGATACTGGAGTACCTACCTAACGTATATTTGAATAAATGTTGACGAGAAAGGTAAAGAATGTCTGGGAGGTAAGAAGATGAAATTAAATAGCAGAAATATTATATTGTTTGTGAAAAAAAACGGGATAAACATTTTTCTAGATGGAAAATTTCACTATATGTATGGCAATGCACGTGTGTTGCGTGGTTGCCTACATTCGATTGTCAGTTGCAAATTTTGCATAAACAAAGGCGCATTGAGTTGAACGGCCGGACAAGTGTCTTATTTTGGTGCAAGGAACGTGTCCTGAAATGTTCGTGTAAATCCGCGTTACACAAACCTGACGTGTTCCTTGTAAGCAGTATTTAAGGAAGGTCTTCTCTTTTAGCGGAAGATCACTTGCCGGAACACGCAGTATGTTGCCGATCCTCTTGAAGAGTTATTTACTCAAGCAGATGAACAAATAAGAATAGTCATTTATGTCACAAAAAAGTTAAGTTGGGCGAATCCGTGCGGCAATTCCAGCTAAAATTTGTCTTACTGTTCATTTTGTTCAACGTGACTATATTTTACTGGGATTTGTCAGAACGTATATAGGAAAGCTGCTTTGTTTTTATATCCTATCTGTTAATTGGCAGATTTTAATTTAGTTTTTAGGGAAATTCAACTTTTAGAAAACACAATGAAATCCAAAGACCGGGCATACGAAGTGTATGTCTTTGAGAGTAATAATAGGAAATTATAAACAACCATAATTCTACCGTTTGAGGGTTTAATTTCTGCGAGGATATGCGTTTCACATTAAGTTGCATTCCAAGAAAGTAAATCGAAAGATATCCCTGGAGTATTTACTCCTATAGCACAAGAATATGACAGAAAGGATCAAAGAATCGTAGTACGAAATATATTACTCCACACTCAAGAAAAGAATTCCACCTCAATACATAATATTGGCATTATGATATGGCATAATATTGCCCATTCAGACATTTAGACGTACATCATCATCCCGATTTCCGCGATGAAATGAAACGAACCGACCTCAAGCTTTAACCATAACGAAAAATGTCATCAATTTTCACATAACAAAGAGATTCTTATCACGAACATATTGAATGAATTGATTCTGTTCGGTTAAATTATTTCGATAAATAAATGTACCAGCAAACTGAAAGCACGTTACACGCCTGGATAAAGGGTCCTCAACCGGGATATGCCGCCGAGTCGGAAAAACCATATGCGACGTGATTCAGTTTACATTGAAATCTACAAAGCGCTCTATAATTTAAGATATAGGTCTATGATAAGCAATTTATCAGGGTTGCATATACCAGGTGGAACACATACGTCTAAATATTATCTTAAGGCGATAATTCTCTACTAATTACTTTTAAAACACCATTTTGTCTTTAAAAGTTCTTGGAGTTCATGAGGCATCATAAATGAGAGTTACGCTCAAAAGTTGTTTTCTTCAAAGAGCATATTCGAAGCGTAGTAGAAAAGGCGAATGGGATGCAAAGGTTAGACAGGATTCTGAGGGGATTTTCATCGAGAGTAATAGATATAGATTACTTTTCTAGCAAATTGAGAACATTTTACACCTAAAAACATAGATGAAGAGCAACTTACAAAGCAAGACATGCGTCAGGGAGAAAAAAATCATAGGAAGGTGCAAAGGTGACTTCTTTCCCTTCTGCAGATGAGTAATTTTGAATTTAATTAACTTTAATAACTATTAATCTAAATAAATCCAAAACTTTAATAAATATTAATCAGAATTGCGATATGTAGTAAAGTAGACAAATGACGGAAGAGCAAAATCACGGAAAAATAGAGGTAATTGATGGAATTAACGGAGAAGTCGTGAAAAGAAATGTTTTCAATCGCATTGATTTTCATTGAATTTTAGATTTTTCATGCTCCCCTTTACATGGTTGTTTTCCTGCAGGGTTTTCATTTTTTTCCTAAGTGTAGACTTTTTAAGTGAAGTTTTTTCAAACTCACATAATAGTTCCTTCTTTTACTGCTTTCCTTTAGTTCAATTCCCAAAACCTATTTCATTCGATCTGCAATCACAAAGGGTTGGCTGTAAGAAGAAGTCTCAATCTCACCCTTAAATAAAGAATCTTTTTTAACAATCCACCGACGCGTTTCATGATAAGTATAATTTGAGGATGTAATGATTTTTGTTTTATAAAGTCTTTTCATCAAGCCTTATGACCTAACTCGCTGGCAGTATGAATATCTAATTTCATGATTTAATGCAGAATAAGAGGATATCAGAGAAGTTAAACGGCTTAGCAGAGTTCACGTCTTAAACGATGGTTTAATTTTCAGCATTAAATTGATATTTTTCTTTGCGAAAAATGAAGTTCTCAAGAAGACATTTTTGACCTAAATTGGGACGGAGGATATCACAGATCATTTCAATAATTTCTATTTTCCCTTTCACACCGATATCTTCAAAAGGATGTTTCCATTTTATTTTATCAGCTGGATCTGATGTAATTATTGATTTTCCAACTGCCAATGCAACAGATAATGATGTTCCCAAGGAAAAGTGGACACAAAAGAAAGTCTGACAGGACCAGAACTCGAGCCAAAATCTTCCACTAGCCAGGCGGCTGCTACAACCATTTTGCCCGGGAAAAATGCCATATCATACGGTTGTATTATTTATTATTCAGGTTATCCGACGTTTATCGCTATATTACGATGCAAACTCCCGTCACGTCAGCCGTGTTAGTGAGTGCACATGGTGAAAGTTTTAGACAGATTTCTTGAGTTGATTTTATAATTGAAGAGAGGTGAAGCGTGGCCTCTCTTCGGTGTAATGGGGATTCGGGCGGACGACTTGTCACTTTATGTTGGATTTTTAGATAGTAAACTGTGTCAATTCTACCAAAGTAAAAGGAGAGACGCCCCACCAAAGAGAATTTCGCGCGAAGTTACTAAATATGAATAGCAGTGGCTGTTCAGCAATTAGTTGTTATAAAATGTTCGCTCATAGAGACAGAGTATGAGAAAAAAAGAAGTCAGAGAAATGAAGGAGAACGCTGTGGATACGAAGACGGTTACCAAGAGAGATGTAAGAGATGTGTAAAAGTAAAGAACGTAAAAGTGAAATAAATTATGCCGGCGGTGGAACAGACGAAGAAAGTGTTTAAATAGGAGGGTAAATTGTTACCGCGCATTTGCGGGAGAGAGAAAAAACGGAAAATAGTTCTTTATTTAGTAAGTAAATGAGTTTTTAAGAGATTATAAACATAAATTTATCTAAGATTATTTGTTTGTTCCATATTTTATGTTTTTTTTACTGGGGCATCTCCCCCGACCCTCCGGAGCATCTCTTCTGGACAGTCCTAAAGAATGGCCAAAAAATTATACTTTGTTTTTTTACTAAAATGTATATGAAAAAGTGTCTTTTTCTGCAATATAAATGTTTTTACGAAAATTGAAGCACGCATTTGCGTTATTAAACAAATTTCATCTTTTCTTTGTCATTTAAGTCCCCCAAAATGGCATATGTGAATACTCTGGAAAGTTTAGTTAGTTTAATCGCTTAAATTAGATTAGAAATGTCTTTATTGCAGGCGATATTGGGACTATCAAGCCCTCTCTTACATATAACTCATTTAATTTTAGATAGGATTGAACAGCTAAAAAGAGAAGAAAGGGAGGGAATTGTTTGAGGATAAAAACCAAAGTCAAGAACTTATGAACAAATTTCCACAAAACCCAATAAAGAAAGTGTCAAAAACCTGCGAAACCTACTGATAGTAATAGCTAATTAAAAAAAAGAAAATGATTTCTAAAATCTGAAATTAAGAGGAAAAAGAACGCTTACAAAGACTCAAAAGAAACAAAAAAAAACAAAAATACATACAACGTCATGGACAAGTTTCCATACATCATACAAAACAATGAGATAGAGGTTAAAAATATTGTATAAAAATGTATGTTATAGCTACTTAAGCATTAAAATCACCAATACAGTTCGTTAATTGCGTTCCAAAAAGATAATATTTAACTACGGTAAAAAATTAGGGTCAGTAATGTTATTCATATATCAAGCAAGAATAAGCACAGGGATGGAGACAAGATACAGTAGGACAGTGGGATGAATATAAGAAGAAGGAAGGATATCGCTGGTGTATCATTTTCAAATAGAGAATATTCGAGGCTTAAGTGTATTGGAAGCGGAATTTTAAATTGTTCTATCAATTAAGAGATATTTGTGTCATTTTTTCTTAAAGGAAGCACAGGAAATTGAGAAATTTATTTAAGGTGGAAGTGCGTTCCATAGATTGCTGTGACGATGAATTACTTATGGAAAATTTCTGTTCAGTGTTGAGGAAAAAGGAGTTTATTGCTATCTCTGGTGTTGAGATCATGTATTTTGAGAAACAAATGGGAGATAATGTAGAGCGGAACCCTTGAATTTAAGATGTTATACGATAAGTAGATGACAGGATATGTTTCTTTCTCAACGAATTGAACCAATACAATTTTGCGTTTGATTCTAAAATGTTCCGTAAAACATGGTAAAGGATATCTCTATACATCTACATAAATACTCTGCAAGCCGCCTTTCGGCGTGTGGCAGGGGGTGTAGACACCAATAGTTGGAATTACCTCTTTAATTTACGCTCATTGTGGGATAGGCCGAAGTAGCGGAAGGGGGTCGCATAATACCAATTACTGCAAATGTACTTTCTCTGAATTAATCAAGCAATCGCAGCCTAATCTCCTTTCTTTCGAGGATTCTCAACCTGCGTCTGAGAGCATTTTCGTTCTGCTTGCTTTCCTATAGTAGCACTTTTTAACAAATCGTATCGCCTTGCGCTGCACTTTCTCGCGAGCATTCGTTTCATCCGCTGGGTCCCATATACTCGCTCCATACTCCAGATGGGGCCTAAGGTGAAATAGCATCGCTTTCTACCCTTTTCATCGCATTTACCTACAATGCGCTTCATAAAACCGAGCTTTTTAGTTTCTTTACCGCAGAGTTTTCGGATATGTGTGCTCCAGTTTAAGTTATTGGTAAAGGTGATTCAGAGATGTTCAACAGAGTCGACTAAATTTATATTCACTCCGCAAATTTTCTACAGGTGGTTTTGATGCAATTGATTCTTTCGAAGGAATTTACTACTAAGCATTTATTAGCATTAAGATCCAGTTGCCATTTTCGCACCAACTTTGAATATGAACTAAATCGTTTGATAGAGATATGCTATCTTCATCTTTTGATATATCTTTACACAAATGTGGAATGATTAACGTGAGCTGAGATTTAAGTGGAGGGAGAGTGTTTCCAAGGCGTCTGAGGGAAGGAAGGGAATTATATTTCCTACTTAATTGTAAGACGGGTTCAGACCACGTTCGAGTTTCTTTGATGTTTTACAGAAAGGAATCACTGAGCCATTTAAATACAGCTAGGAAAATGAAAGTAGCTTAGAGCAGGCGTCTTGCAGGGGGAAAATGCCGGTTGGAAACCCGGTCCTTATTATCACTTGGGAATCATCCAATGCCAGGGCAAGCCTTGGCACACGTGCCAAACGTGGCACGTCGATGACTTGTTTCTGGCACGCCAAACTGTTCGGGTTCAAATGGGCGAAATGACAAACCGGCAAAAGAAAACGCGGTGAAGATGGGACTTGAAGAAAAAGAACAGTTATACACTCTATAACCAGTTCTAAAATAATAAGCTCTCTAAGGACTCCATGTTATTCAGCAAAAGACGTTTAAAAATGGTTGACGTGGTAAAGAATTTGGAAGAAGGCATCTAAATACTGGGGGTCACAGGGTACTGGGTCAAGTGAACTCTAAAATTTGTAATTAAAACCTGGAGATAAACTCACATACAAATTTTAATACTTCGCAATGTATTGTTTTAAATTTAAAGTTTACTCTGATAACGACAGCTGCGTTTGTTTAAGGCAAGAACAGAATAATGTTATCATTTTTATCCCAGATATATTGCTAAATAAGTTAAACTTTTACTGAATTTCAGGAATAAAATACACTTTGAAGGAATTAAGCTGTTTCTTTCATTAGTATTACAGAAACGTTTTTAACGATGTTTAGACAAAAACTTGCAGATCTGACGCAGTGTCTGCTCTTAAAGTAGAAAAAGACGTAAATTTATTACTTTCCTGTTACTATGGTAACAGGTGGTGTTGTATCCAATAAAGCTTGAAATGTCAATTTTTTAAATTTTGTGCATCCCTGAGCATAATTTTAATTTTTAAATAATCGCCTAAAGACAAAACGCTTTCCAGTTTGATAGTAGGAGGTTATATTTATGTACAATGCCGCAACTCGGATGCCGAGAATTAATTAAATTCTTTAACCTGTCTTACTTTCATTGTCCTTCTCAATAATAAAATATAACCAATATGATTCCGCTTCGTGAAACGCCATTTAATGAATGAGAAACAACGGACTTCGCATTTTCCACACCATTTTATTATTCCACTGGTTTCCGTCTTACAGCCATCAACAGGTACAACCCATGGAAATGCTGACAGAATGTATATCATGCACATAGTTTCGAGATGCCGAGGCTCCCTACATTGACAATCGAAGGCGAAGAAGCTCCATTGCCTCGACATCTTGAGGCGGCGCCCTCTTATTTAACTTACGACATCACCTTTACTAACCCTTCCCTGGAAAACACAGGAAAACGGGTAAGGGTGACTTTGCGCAAGATGGTGCGCACCCAGGAAAAATCCCCGATGGGACGAACTCGCAACGTCCTTGCCGACAAAGTTTCCCGAATGGCTTGGAGAAATGTTCTGCCGGGATAGCTCAACGGACAGAGCACCCGACCGACAAAGACCCGGGTTCGATTCCCGGTCCCGTCAGACTTTTTTCAAGTCCATTCTTCCTTGGGATTAATCCTTCCCTCTGACCCTCAAAGCTATGTGCAAGGATATAAATTGTCTCAGTATTTCCATGGGTCGTACCTGATGATGGCTGGAAGGTCAAATACGAAGTCCATTGCTTCTCATTTATTCTTCTCAATAATGATGACAAATAAGTATTTCTAATTTTATTATTCTTTTTACAAAAGATTTTTAACAAACCCATACATAAAATTTGATAATCTTGAACACAAAAATGTTGACCTACCACAAACCTTTTTAATGTTAGTTTTAGATGGGTACATGCAGCATACTTAATTTGGAATAAGTTTGAATGTTTCATTAAAAAAAGAAAGGTGACAACTGATGGTTCCCTTTCTGAGAAATGGAGTGATGAGCTATGGATTATGGAACAGCTCTCTTCCAAATCTTGGGATAGAATTTAAATTGATACGCCATCTGAATATCTCTTTCATTTAATTGACTACACATGGAAATATCTGTTTCCCAGACTTACATCATAAGAAACGAAATGAAATAAATGTGTTATTTTAGAATTTTCCATTTGGATTAGCGAAAAATAATAATTAACCACAATCTGATAATTTCAAGATTTTAATCATTCGTTCAACTTTCAGAAAACAAACAAAAGCCATAACAAGACAAACATTTAATTGTGAAGTGATTCTTGGACGGTGAAAGTATAATAAAAATAGAGAGGAAAATTCAAAAATATAGCGAAATACCGAAGACTACTCAAGGGTTAATAGTGCGAATAGTGCTACTTTACCATGTTCGCTTTCCAATGTAAGAAATGCATCATACCTGAAAAGAGAAAGAAAAATTACTTAGGAGCCAAAATAATTCAGATACAAAAAGGAATTCGCGGATTTAAAGAGTTGGGTCTTTACAACACCCAGTTTCCAGTCTGCCTTTCCCTCGCTTAAGATACATGAATGAGCAATACACTTTGTCGATGAATAGCATACTCTAGATACAGTCACATCAATCGTTGCGGCTCTCGGAAACTGTTGATTGGAAACCGAAATATTCGACGATTCAAACATTCCTCGACCATAATGCCCTGCAAGGGAGGAAGAGTCCACTTCCCAAAAAGGGGGGTTGGGTTGATAAAACGTGGCATAACCCTGCGTTGACCTTGTCTCCATTTTTTCCCAAATCACTTTCACCTAATGCGCAGATAAGTGGCTTTTGAATGTCGCTCGGTGGAGGCCACAGTGGAGCCAGCCCTGGGCAAGTGCGACTACAATTCAGGTATGAAACGTAACAATCAAAGAGAGGGCTAAACAGGGGTGGAGGGGCATTGTCCGAGGCCACACCCTCTGAGCGCGGGAGTCACGGACAGATTTTATCGGCACGCACCGACGGGGGGCACAAGAGAAAGCAAATACATCAAATGATATCCCATTCCAATTATTCCATACCTCTTACGTTGAATTACTAGCAGAAATGCCCATCACCAAGTCCTCAGACAATTTCCAAAATGCTAAACTCCGTTGCAATAATGACATTCTTCGTTAAGAGGTTTGATGAAATTTGGTGGGTTTGCGACATCAATGACATCTTTCGACTAAAAAATATCTTCTGAGTGTGTCATAGAACTTGAGCCGATTTATTCGGATTTAGTGTTACAAAAGAAATAAGGTTTGTAAGTCAAGAAAGGATTAAAAGTTATAGTCAATATGGGTTGGCCTGACTTAGTGGAAAACCATGACAAGGTACATATAAATACAAAGTCCTTCGTAACTTCCACTAGATATTGACCGGTCGATCGGCCATCGTCAGGTCGACATCATCTGATGATTGCCGATTGCAGGACAAAACCGGTCGACCAGTAAATATCTAGTGGAAGTTACGAAGGACTTTGTATTTATTTGTACCTTGTTTAAAAGTTAATTTTACGCGAATTTCTCACGAACCCTTTCATGTGCAATTTAGAAGGCGCCATCTTCCCCACTTCATCGAAACTAACAAAGCACGAAGACTAAGCAAACGAACCAAACAATAACAACGAATAGACGCAAGTGTGAGGACGTCAAACGATGACATCGAAGTAAATCTTCCGCCTTTGCATTCAGTGTCATATTTGGAACACTAACGGTCACCGACGGGAAGGCTTGTGTTTCCATTTAACTGTGAATACTGATTTGATTCTTTGGCATTAAAACGGAAAGAAGCGGGAACTGGAGATGAACTCAAGGACAGCCGAAAAACGAGGCCTTCTGCGTCGTTGAGATGACCTCTGAACCAAAGGAAAGGCGCCACCCAAGGACGCGGTTTAATAAAACGGATTCATCACAGCCCATCGAACTGCAGAGGGGCCTTTCATTATCAAATCCAGTACAAAATGAGGCGATCACTGCTTCTATTAATTATTTACATTAAGCGCCCCGATTTCATCATTGTTCTTCGATCATTGTTACGCAAAACGCTGAATTAATTCCGAAAGTTATTTTTTAAGTTCCTCGGGAGCAACGTTGCTGATAGATACTTCCATTCAGGAACAAGTCGGACATTTTGTTGTTGTCTGCCTTATACATTATAGCTTTCATTCCGCCTCTTGAGATAAAGTCAGTCTCGATTGATGCAGAAAGAGGGAAGGAATTCTAACGAGATGGTTAAATCTATTTCGATGAAGAAATCAACGCCGAAAGTTCATTCCTTTAAAAAACGACGACCGCTGTCTGTTTCTTCGCAATAAAGCTCCGCTTTCTCCGTCAGTTTCGCAACACACACTTTCATTCTTTTTCCGATACGAGAAAAGTGGCTCCCAGTGGCGACCTCTGTCAAGTGGGTCAACATGGCCGAACTTTTTTATCGTAAATAAAATTCGAAGCCTTTCCCTATGATTTCTGTCCCACCGAAATCACTTTAGGGGCGCAAACTTGTTAGCAAAATGAAAGGGAATCGCTACCAAAATAAGCGTTCGAAGATCGGCGGCCTCTTTCCCGAAATCAACCTCTGGATCGAATTTAAGGGTCCAGTCAATTTATACATTCGTCCTTGAGGTGAAAACAATCAAAGAAACGACAAATGCTAAAGTTACTTAAAACTTATTCGATTAGCATTTAATTGATCGTTGTTGCACTCAAAACTGTATTATTATTTTTTTCCAAAAATCCATATTTGCGAACTTTTGTATTATGCCATTTTCGAAGGCACAATTTGGCCTACGAGCATTTCTTTGGATTCAAATTAAAGCTAAATAAATATACTACTCATTCATGTCTTATAAGTTTTCTTGTGGGACAAATGTCAAAACCAAAAAGAGTGCGAAACTTTCGGTGTTTTTTGGAAATCGGAAGCTCGCACTGGTCTTCCGAAGCTGCAAAACTGGTTTCCCACTATCGAAATGGGTGCAAACAACATATTAAAAAATTGGAACTGCATAACCTTTTGCAAGTTCGAGTCCTTTTTGAGTATAAATGAACTGGACTCTTACGCAATTTCTCATTAAACAGCAATTAAATATCGGAAGAGACACGTCAAACTTCCAATAAGAATACATGTTATAATGTGTACGTAAATAGTATTTCACAATTATAAAGAAAATGATTTCTACAAGCAGTACTTCTCCTATCCATTCAATTTCATATACAAGCATACATAAATACACACACAAGGTAGGTGTATGATAGTAACTGTTCGTCAACCATTAGCAAGAATTATATAACAAAGATGTGTTATCCGACATTAACTACTTACATTTCAATCGTAAACAAAAATTGTACTCAAACCTTATCTACAGTATCATTTAATACGAGATTTCAAATTCAAGGTCCAACAAAAATCATGAACAAAACGCGATTACAGGTCCATCTTCGTCATAAATTCGCATAATCTTACATATAAAACAGAATGTGCTCGCCTGAAACTCGAGAGCACAACTTTCAAAATGTGAAGATGTCTTCCCCGGACAGATAATAGACTACTTTTTATTCACCCAACGGTCCCCGGTTCGACTCCAGACGATTAAAAGTTATTTCCATAAGCAATTCATGTCACTTTTATCGCTCGAAGGGTTCATTTCAATTGCAAAATTAAATCAGAAACCGTACGGAATCGAGACGAGCACCAACAGATGGAAAATTCAATGTCAATTCATATGGAAGAATGGACTTGAAAAAAGTCTGACGGGACCGGGAATCGAACCCGGGTCGCCCAATTGCCGGTCGGGTGCTCTGTCCGTTGAGCTATCCCGGCAGAAGATTTCTCTTTCCACCACTTTGTGTGGCCGGTGCTTCTATGAAGCCGCGACAGCGATCGATGCCACTATGTGGACGAATTCGCAAAGTCCTTGCCCACAAAGTCTCCCGAATAGCTTGGAGAAATGTTCTGCCGGGATAGCTCAACGGACAGAGCACCCGACCGGCAATTGGGAGACCCGGGTTCGTTTCCCGGTCCCGTCAGACTTTTTTCAAGTCCATTCTTCCTTGGGATTTTTCCTGGGTGCGCACAATTTTGTGCAAAGTCACCCTTACCCGTTTACCTGTGTGTCAATTCATATATCGGCCGTCGAACATTACTTGAGAATTTTTATAAAACACGCGAACATTCTGTGATATTTTGTGGTTGTATACAACTGGTCACCCTGAAAAATAATCCCATTGGTGAATCCGAGCCATGCATCTCATATTTAATACAAACGTATGAAGAAATTAAACTACGCAGAGTGAATTCGGTTTTCAGGGGAAGAAAATTTCCGACGGGTTTCCTTGGCAAAGGAGGATTTCTGTTGGTTTTGGTCGGGGCCGGATGACCCAATTGGATCGAGAGGAGAGAGAGTTTATTCGGGACTCCGAAAGTAGGACACTTTCCCTCGCGCTGCTGTTCAGCACAAGAAATCGCCGTGTATTTAAACCAATGCTCTTCGAGCAGATTGTAGCAAATAAATATTCACGAACCTGAAATTGATACTGGCGGTTAATGAAATAGTCAGTTCAAGCAAAAAAGTTTAAGTTCAAGAAAAGCAGTTCCGTTGATTAAACGGATGTAGCTTATCTCTAACGAGTTCCTTTCCAAAACTATCCCGTTACGCGAGTTTAATAATTTGTGCAAGATAACAATCATTTATTTGTGAATTCGGATTATGAAAGTGTACAGGGCATATGAATCTGTACAGGTATGTAAAGTGATCGCCATTCAAAGTCTTATCTAACAGTGCCGTATGCGTCACATAATAATTATAAATTTAATTCGGGCGTTCACCACCAGGGGGATAGCCATGCGATACCTTCTTTCCTATACGCAGTAAGAAATATTCTTTAATTATTTGGAGTGGAATATATTTTCAGAAAGTAGTCAAATATTAAAGCATTATTTGTCGTCTTGTAGAAGAGCGTTTAAGTCTGCAAAAATAAACAACAACTTCCGTAAAATAATTTATCTTACTTTATATCTAAATTTCTCCCTTCTATATGATGATGTAATAATATAAAAGACCAAAAAGTCATCCAAATAAAGGTAAATTGTACTTTGGTTTTGGTGTCTTAAATATCATTACTAGCTGATGTGCCCGTTAATTCTCAGCAAGAAAAATAGATGAATTAATTCCGAAAGTTATTTTTTAAGTTCCTCGGGAGCAACGTTGCTGATAGATACTTCCATTCAGGAACAAGTCGGACATTTTGTTGTTGTCTGCCTTATACATTATAGCTTTCATTCCGCCTCTTGAGATAAAGTCAGTCTCGATTGATGCAGAAAGAGGGAAGGAATTCTAACGAGATGGTTAAATCNTCAGCAAGAAAAATAGAGATTAAATTAAATATAGTAGTCCATATGCTACATTGACAAAATATGGTGATTAAATTAAATATAGTAGTCGCATTTCTACAAAAGATAAATCTCTCTCTCTCTCTCTCTCATAGGACCACAAGTGGCAATGTATTCTTACATCAAAAGGCAGGAGATTGGATTCAACGATGGAATTAGTCGTAATTGCAGTTTACAATCACAGAATTTCATAAAATGTTCGCGTATTTTATCAGAATTTTGAAACGAGATTATCTATTTCGCATTTTTCCAATATTCTCTCAAATGTGATTGCTAAAGCAACGTTAATTTCGAATCAAAATGATTTCGCTGATAAATTGAAACCTGCTCTGATGGCCGAGCGTTCGAAACTCAAGGTGCTCTGGTTCCATTTCGGCTCGGATTTTTCTGGTTACGGATCGGATATTTCCGGTTAAGGAGTGTACTCGTTAATAATAATACAATTAAATTAATAGTAATTGGGATCATCTTCCTGTTTCCAGTGAAGAAGTTAATAATATTATTATTAAATACGGGAGTTGGCCAGAAAGGAATGCCCAACATCGTTTTTTCAGCCAAAATTAATGTTAGTAATTTGAAAGTTTCGAATTTGGTGAAGTTTCCCGCATGTATGTGCATAGTTTCAGTTTTCTGCTGTAGAAAGTATACGTGTAGGAAGCTTTCAAAGTGGAGTCAGACCGTGATACACGTTACAGCCAACGTGCTGGTACTGAGTATCTGTGTATAGAGAAAGGAACTTTAGGGAATATTCTCAAACGCTTGTTGAAAGTCAATGGAACATCTTCAGTGGATAGGGGTACAGTTGGGTATGGAGGGTGAGTGAATCAGAAGGCGGTTGAAAGTGAAAATGTGGAGCCATTACAAGAGCGAGGACTGGTACCGACAGGGCATACATTCCCTAGTGAATCGCTGGAGGAAGGCAATAGAACTTGAGATTAGATAGAAAAATAGACAGATCATACATCATCATTTCTTTCATACGTGTAACTTTCAATTTTGTAGAATAAATAATTATTGAGAAAAAAATGTAGAACATTACTTTCTGATCGAGTCTCGTATCATCGGTGAACTGGAAATAAGTATAAAACACTAGGTGTATTGCAACATAAATAACTTCTTTGGTGTAAAGGGCGGCTTAGGATATTGTAAGTAATGGTTGGCAGCCACTGGCTTCTCTGCAATCGATCCATTCCAACGCTGCATTATGTTAATAGATTTTTAGTCTGACACACCATTTTCATCGGATAATAAACTCCATATTTGTCCTTTTTCCATCTTTGCATTCACTACAATCAAACTGGAGTTAAAACAAATTCGTTCAGCATACACAATCTTTTAAAAATTAATGGTTACAGAATATGCCAAACAGCATGGAAAAAGGGCTGCAGCTAGAAATTTCGGCGAGAAGGCAACTGAATGGAGCTATAATATATTTCAAGGGATCGCGCCGTGAAATGCGCTACCCTCGAAAGAAAAATTGTTTTTTATGTTCTTTTTTAAACTCAAACGATTTAAATGTGCATAATTAGACGGGACTTTCTTCTGATGAAAGATATCTGTGATGGACTTCCTTTTGATGCACAGGAATTCTCAGTTATGAATCTCGCAATGTACGTTTTTTAAATAAAATGTTATTCTTTACTTCTTATTTGTCTCCATTCCTTTAATATGTGATTATTTATTACAAGATTTTATTTAGTAGCGAAAAATAGATTTCATACATATCAATTTAAGTTTTGCGCATTGCGATGATAATGATACTGAAAAGCAATGTTAACTATTAACTCAACTCATAATGACTATTTACTATGTCAGCATACGGAATCTGTATGATTAATTTTTACTGATATTTGTGATCAATGTAAGCTGGGGAACGAAGTCATAAAACACTGGTTTTTCATAGTCTTAAAAAAATAATTTTTACCTGCAAATCAGGAAAGGAAAATAATCAAGTTTAGGTACTTCATTTTAAGGGGCGGCAAATTATGTTTGCACCAGTGTGGCGAATCGGTAGGGCGGCCCTGAATTGGAGTGAGGCCCTGAATTGGAGTGAGGCCCTGAATTGGAGTGAGGCCCTGAATTGGAGTGAGGAGCTGCAAAGGGAAAAATTAAGACACCGACACAATGAAATCAAATTTACGCAGCGGAATCGCAAAATTGATAAATTATGAATCGAAGATAAAAACTGTCATAGGTTTAGTTTTCATTAATAAGGAAGGAAAATTAGATAAATGAAATGGATCAAATCTGCAACACGGTGGAAGAACTCAAATCTTGTGATATTTCTCCAAATAGATTTGTATGCCCTGGAAGCCGCCTTTCGGCGTGTGGCAGGGGGGATGAGGGATATGGAATCAAAAGATCACATGACGGTGACTTTAAAAACTTGAGGGAACGAAAAAATTCTATTATCAACATGATTCGACCTCATTTAGTGGAACGCCAATGAAAACAGGACTTTGCAATAGTTACGGTATTTCTAAATAGTAAAAGTAGTTTTGTTAAAAGTGGTTCGACAACTACGGTAATTTTGCACATATGGGCCCCCTCCGGGAATCGAACCCGGGAAAACTTTCACCAGATGCGAACGCGCAGCATGAAAGTGATGTCATTAGTCAAATCTGAAGTGTATCAATAATACTGATCGATTTTAAGTCTTTGATAAAATACCTGAAATCGCAACGCTGCATTTTACAGAAATGTCTCTAAGATTTTAAATAATGTTATTTTTTACACTTTCGGCCTCGCTCTCGGTAAATTTGATTTTCGGGGTTTCGTTAATCCGTGAAAGCAATTTGAACACGAAAATGCAGCGAATCATAATACAGATGATCTTCGATGAATAGGATTGAGCGGAATTAAATGGACGAGCTTTCATTCGCCATTCCAAACGCAGGATTTTTTCCACATTTCTTTCATTCCAATCGCACAGCGTTGGGTCGCTGACCTACTAAGATAAAGTATTTTGGTGTATTATCTTTTGAGGTTGGCGGTTTAATCTTCTTTCGTCCTTCGCTAGATACGAAGTTGAGACAATGCTACTTAAAAAAAAGCAATTGAAAATGCGCTCATTCAAAATTTATCATTCATATCGGACCCTATAAAGCGAATAAAATTATGGATTAAGAACTATGACATTTCTATGTAATTTATTTCGCAGAGAAAACATTAAGTCCATCTAAAAGTTCGGTTTAGAGTAATACTCTGTCTTGCCTATTTGATTAACGTTAGGCAATTGGAATATCCCTTTCCCCCACTTTACATTTAACCTTTTCTTATTTGATCAAGCATTTATCTGAAATGACACGATTTCCTTTAACCAAATACGTCCATTCACAATCCCTCCAAACTAAAATATTCTCTTTAAGTCCGCCTCTTTTCCTTTTCTTCGCTTTTTGAAACAAAAGAACAATTTCCAGTACTGTTCTCTTAAATATTTCCTACAAATTGTCAAGACAAAATGGAAAATATTCCATAGGGATTCCTTACGCAAATAAATTTCAGACTACGATCTTGAAAGTAGGCAATACGCCACTCAAGTGCGGCTTCATTTGCGGCCTTACGCGGCTGGATGGTAAATACGATGAATTATAGTTTTCCATACCTGTCTTTGGAACAGGTCACTCCCTAATAAGAAGGCAGTAAAATATAATTAAACAGCATAATGAAAGGATTAAGAATATATAGAATAAAGATGAAATATTGGAATGATAAAAAATAATGAGAAATAAACTGAAAAAAGCAAATAAAAAATTTTAAGCTATTATACAAAAACAAATATAGAAAAAAATGGAAAACAATATTCAAAATACAAAACTTTTTTGAAGAAATTAAAAAGAACTTCTGATTGCAAATATGAATCGAACAAACTGCCTCATACTACCCACTCTCGTCACGTTTCAATATTTCCAGCAACACCGCTCTATAATATCGCATTAATTACAAATTATCGCTTGAACGCTCTTATCCCGTCAGCTCAACGCTTGTTTCGGTAAATTCGTAAAATATTTTAATTTCTTTTCTTTTCGTATCATATATTCCTTCATTCATATAATATTCATTTAATTTTTCTTATCCTCACATTTAGAACTTCAATTGCTATCTTGACACTACCCTAAGTAGTCGTAATGTCTATGAAATTATGTATATGTACCATTTCGTTTGCTTTTCAGGTATGATTTAATCTTTCTTTTCCTTGAAATTAAATTACCTATCCCTAGGTTTCGCAGGTTTTCCACAATCTTGTGGGCTTTCTTGCTGCTGTGTATTTCCCCTAAGTTCTAACTTTGGTTTTTAAACCCACAACGTAATTTTCTTCTTTACACTTTTTTCGATATCTTTTAGATTTCATAGGACGAAGGGTTGGACGTAAGAATAGACTTTATAGTCTCAATCTCTCCCGAATTAAGCCGCATTATTATTATTAATAACTCTCGTCTCACATTTTTTATATCGCCCAACTGAATTTTACTCACTTCATCATTTAAGTTCACAATACCCGAATGTGTGCGCTAGAATTCCAGCAAACATCTTTTCGTTTCTTTCTTTCTTAAAATATAAACTCTTTCTCTTCTTTGGAAACCCTTTGCAATATTTCTTCTTGAATGACGATGCAAGTTTAACTTCTCTCTCCTTCGGCGGTGAGCGAACTAATCCCATTCATTAATTTCCTTAAGAGCAAACTTGTTTCCTAAATTGCAACGGATATTGTCACCATTATTTCGTAATTCTATCGACGAAAACCGTCTTTCATGGCGCACCGAGTTCGACATGACAAACGCCAGCGCCACGCGAAGGTCGCGGAGGAAAGGAGAAGCTCGCCGCGTAGGCGTGAAGGAGAAATGGCTGCCGAGTTCAATAACTTTTTATCGCAGGTGTTGCGCAAGTTCCAGTTGGAATAGCAGCGCTCAGTAGTGCTGCGCTCAAGGTGGATATTGGAAAATTAGCCATTTTAGGGAGATTAACGGAAAGAATGCGTGAATGGCTAAGAAGATTCGCTTCTTTTCACATACATTTACAGACGCGCGCACACAAACTGATAAATTACGTGGCAAAAGGAAGAGCAAAACAAGTCGTCAAGGAAGACGATTTTGAAGTACACATGGTTTCAGAACTGTAAATACGCAACATTAACTACTGCTGTAAGATTAGTTCACGAGTTTACATTTTTGGAAATTAACTTTCTGGAGGATTACCCATGTTTCGGCCGGTATACCTTCATTTACACCTACGTATGTATGTGCCCTGAAAGCCGCCCTTAGGCGTGTGGCAGGGGGTGCAAGCACCACGACTCTACTTTCCTTAACGATTACTTTCGCGTATCGTTCGCGGAAAAACGAATTTTTGAAACGACTTGTTTTGGCATGTATTTCTCTGATCTTCCTCTCATTATAAACGGCAGTTCTAACAGAAGGGACGCATAATATCGGCTACATCTTCTACGAAAATACCTTTTCTGAACTTAATAAATAAAGTCTCCGTTTAAATCTTCTCTCTTCTGGAGATTCCCATCTTGCGTCCTCAAACATTTGAGTAACACACACTGATTTGTGTTCTCGAATGAAACACTTTTCGGCTCAATTGGAAGCACTTTTCGATCCCATAAACTACAGTCATATTCAAGGTGGGGTCCTACCAACGCAACGTAACATCGCTCAAGACTTTTTCTTGGCCGAACGGTTGGTTTATTACATCATTATTTATGCGTAAGCAAATTAATTTAAAAGTAGATAAATTAGAGCCAGAACAGAGTAATTGTTACCGTGCTAAGAGTATAAGGAAACAATACGCATTTTTCATATAATTGGAAATGAATCATTTCTGGAACAATTTTCCAGCAAGTCCGGAACATAAATTCCGAATTCAAGTAAAAATATACACACATGCTTATTACAAATTGAAGAATCGATTGAAGTTCGTTTTCATGCTTGTTGACTTTGTTTCTTCTGCGAATTTAAACAAGAAGTAATGATTCTACGAAATCGAGACAAGTGTCAAAAGAAAGGAAAATGGTTAGATTCTTATTTTTGTCGTGAAATATTGATTTAAACTCAAAATTGCAAGAATTCCGATAAAATATTTTGTAAACCCTTGCTGCAATAAACAGTTCATTCCCTTGAAGACCAAGGCTGCTGTTGAATTCAAGTTCACGCATATAAACAAATACACGGGGATTATACGTCCATACAGAAATAATGGTTGGATCTAATACAGACATAAAATTGACAGGAGATCACGCCTAGATTTATACGATAAAAGATACATTTTAAAAATAAATTCAACTCTGTCATGCTTGATTCGGGCGCTAGCATTAGAATAACAGTCGTAATAAAATTGACCCATTTTATTCGATTAAATGTTCGAATTGATATCGAAGACCCGTCCCATTCTCCATAAATTTCTCCGAAACATCGGTCGCAACAAATCACTCAATCAATGCCAACTATGTTCCATTATCTTCTATTCGTAACATTCTCGTGGATATTTAATCTACATAATATTAATTCATTATGCCGATGTAATGCATATGCTGCAGACTGCTTTCCCACGTTTTTTCAAGAAATTATCAATATTTTTTCGTTCGATAATTAAAGGAAATGGTAAGAGCTTGAGTTAGGATGGGATTGGGCTGAATGAATCGCCTTCAAGTTGATAACAACCGTCATCCACATAAACAGAGCGAGAAGAAACAAAATGGAATGATAAGAGAGATTAAGAGGATGAATACGGTATTGTAGGACTTTCCAAATTATAAACTAACAAACCAATATCAACAATAACTATGATGTATAAAACTGTCTGAAACAATACAATCGATAATATGTACTCTTATAATTTAAGTACGGAATTTACGCGCGTTATATTAACTAATAAAATTAACAGATTGCTCTCAAATCTTCTTCGGAGACTGAAATCTTCGAGAGTTTCTGCAGAACCAGAGAATGCACATCTTTTCCTCTCATATCTGACAGCTAAAATTCACTACACTTTCTCCAGTCAGGTAACGCGCAGCCATTCAGACCTTTCCGCGGTGGCAAATCAGTAGTAGTAGTATTGTTAAATTGCTTCTACAACTAAGGTAATTTCGTACATATTGGCCCCCACCGTGAATTGAACCCGCCTCCTCCAAAGCTGAACGCGCTGCCCTATCTGGAGCCCTGGTACATCAGCATACAATATTTATGCACTCGTTTTCCCCATTAATAAGAGATTCCTGTCATAACTCCTCCAACAGGGCTGTGGAATCGATATTTTAGGGATCGGTTAAATTTGGACACTTTGGTCATCAATGAAAGATGTCATTGCTTTTCTAAGAGCAAATTTCCAACAGATTTGCCGTCGATATAGCTCATGAAGATGGGTTGGGTGGAAGATGAGACTTTTAGTCTCAATCTCGCCCGAATAAAGACGATTAATTAATATTATTATTATTCTGGTTATTATTATGAAGCACTGTTTTGCTCTCATTCGCCTTGTAATCGGATATCTGCTTAGAAAACACTATTTTGTAAATTCGATTTTGTCTATATTTATTTATATTACCGGTGCCCTCAAATCCATTCCTTGGACAATTACAGGAAAGGAAGTAACACACGACTGAGCTGAGATTCGAACTTGGGGTTGGAGCGCCAGCACATTAACCACTTCCCGGTGGTCACTCCTATAATTACTTTTCAATCTTTCTCTACAGAGTACCCGCAGTTATTTATCACTGCTCTCTCGGATGGACTTTTCCCCCTAAGTGGGCTCCATCTAAGTCAAACCTCAGTTGCAAAGAATTTTTCTCACACTATACTCTTTTCTTTTTGCTTTAGATTAATCGTGGTACACATCATTCGTTGTATCAATCCTTGTATGTACTAATTTAAAGACTGGGATGCTACATCTTACATGTTAGATCTTGATGAGGAAATGAAAATCAGATTATGCTCGAGGTGAGTTCCACAACATGAGAAGATTGCTCTCGGACACTATGTTTAGAAATAAGACAATATATGGTCATATGCTACATTGACAAAGTATGGTCATATGCTACATTGACAAAATATGGTCATATGCTACATTGACAAAATATGGTCATATGCTACAGCTACCCAACCTGGTGTTGGGTGCAGCAGTGCAGAAATCCTACACTCCTGCTCATGTAAAATCACAAATTACCGCGCCGACACTGCAATTCCTACAATGTCATATTCCATCGGTGTCAATCCCCCCTTTTCCACACGTCGAATGGCGGCTTGCAGGGTATTTATGTAAATGTGTCCTAATCTCCAACCTCTCTGTATACGCCCCTGCTCCTTCCTCCATTTCACGTTTTTCTGTTGATTTTTGTATGAAATTTTGGTTCTCCGGCAGGGAATACGATTTCATAGAACATGCATAGAACCGATTATATTTTGTTGCTTTCCTTTGCCTCGTAAACGCTCTTCATTTTCCGGTGGCTTACGTCCATTTTAACAAAGAAAAGCAATTCACTGTCATCTGTCCGTTAAATTCGAACGCACTCATTCTACATGGAATGAAAAACTCTGAATTTCCTAAAAGGCACCAGAATTACGCTAATCATTCCTTTCTGTCTTATAAACCAAGAGATTGTTGATGAAAATATTATCGTTACGTTCCATGAGAACAGTTATTACGAGGGTAGTCCCACAAGTATCCGACCTATCAAAGAGAAAACAAAAAAATTGGGGAATAATATCTTTATTTCTCAACATAGTCTCCTTTTAGCTGGATACACTTTTCCCAGCGATTCTCAATAGCTTCGATAGCCTTTTTATAGTGAGAACTCCTCAAAATAGCCATTAACCGCAGACTCCACCTCTTCTTTGTTGGCAAATCCTTTACCACAGAACCATTTTTTCAAGTTTGGAAAGAGAAAATAATCCGAGGGGCAAAATGTGGCGAATAGGGTGCCCGAGGAAGCAATTCGAACTCAACCACGCCTGTGGGAGAGGTCATGCATTAGGCGTTATCGAAAGTTCGAAATTGACGAATTTTCGGCTGAATTTTAAACTTGTTTCACCGAGAAACTAGGAAGTGTTAGGTAAAACATGAACATATAGGTCATTACCTTCTATCCTGAAAGGATCATTATTAGCCGTTTTACGCAGAGGTTCCTTAGAAGAAATCGCTTGACTTTGAGAGGATCGATTGTTTGACCTGGTTCGCGTGATTTCGTGACTGAGAATTCAAATGAGCCCACGTGAAGTGTTCTCTCTTCACCGGAGTTCATTTCCACTCCCTCAAATACCACTCCAACGTTTGATTTTACCATGATTCTTATTTTTTCTTCTTCTTTTTTTAAAGCCTTAAACTTCGTAATGCGTATCCTTAATGAAGTAAAACAGAAGCTGCGTAAGGATCTTACGTTAGACCAATAACACTGGATTACGGGGAATAGTAATCTGAAAATGTAGGTTCGAATTCTTCGACGTTTCCCGCATGTATGTGCATAGTTTCAGTTTCCTCCCGCAGATAGCATAGCTGTAGGAAGCTTTCAAAGTGGAGTCAGACCGTAATACAAGTTACAGACGATGTCCTGTGATTGAATTTCTGTGCGAGGAGAAAGGAACGGTAGGGAATATTCACAAACGTTTATGCAAGGCTATAGAACATCATTCTTTTCGTCGTTATGTTTCGTTAATAATTATAAGGGTAGAATATTTTTGATAATGGTTGGGTTCACTTAATGGAGGAATTGGCTGCACTTTCGCTCAACAAATTCTAAATCTCGGAGAGATATCTCTCCCCAGATAACCTTACGTAAGCCCCTCTCGCTTTCATCACCCTCATTATGTTCTACATCTTACCAAATATCTTCCGAAAAACTCAATCAAAAAATGTTCAGTTCAAATTGGCAGAATGCGATCATTTTGCATTAAGCCCTCACGAGTTCTATGAGTGATGTACCAACTGCATAATTGCTTGGACCGTTGATGAACCTGTCTGGAAGAATCATGATTGAAGATGACTCCTTCAGAATTAATAGTCATAATTGACGATTAAATACTAACTGCCTAATGCTCAGGACGCAGAGCCCCTTAATGGTGCACTAAATGTCCTTAATGGTGGCATCTAAAGGGCGCCAACAGAAGAGTAGCCAAACATTATTATAATTACAACAACATTAATTTTTGCTTTCTGTGTAATACACACTACATCTACATCTTTATCAATACCCTACAAGCCGCCTTTCGGCGTGTGGCAGGGGGTGTTAACACCGGATGCTCGCGCTATTTCCTTATTTTATTATTATCGCATATCGTTCGCGGAAAGAAAGAGTCCCTAAAACGACTTGTCCTAGCATCTATTTCCCTTTATCTATTGCGCTCATTATCAGATCGGCCAAAGTAGCAGGGGAGTCGCATAATATTGATAACGTCCTCCACAAACGCACTGTCTCGAAATTTACCACTATTTATCTAGGAAAGATTATGATGTGGAATTAAATATTTGCAATCATTTAAAGGAAACGATTACGGATAACTCAAGACGAGAAAGGGATATTTATGCAGAGGATTTAATCAAGTAACTGGAATAGATAAAAGATTTTAATATGCTAATTATGATAGTTGTGATTTTTAAGTGCTCCGAATTCTACGGTCATTTCGCACGCGAGTCCCCGGGAATCGAACCCGCGACCGCTTTCACCAAAGTCGATCGCGTTACCCACACGGCTAACCGGAGGCCAAATGCTAATTTTCATTACATATATATTTACATATTACATTGTGCTTTCTCTTAATATTCATCATTTCTGTGATGGATTTCTACAACACTTCGCCTCACACTAAGAAGTCTAAATGTGAATATTTTATTCATGTAGTTACATTTTCGTATTTATATATTACAAACTTATGATATTTCCATTCCAATGCAAATGCCGAATGTTTTTTCTTACAAAGAACATTAAAAGTCAATGCTTCTATCAACCACAATATTTGTTAGAACCGTCCGTGGTTTCTACCCATGGATATGGGATTCTACATACGGATGGAGTCATCAGCAGATTTTTCTTATTTTTATCTTTTTCGGAAAGAATTCAGATTCTATCAAACATCCTTCAGTTGCTTGCGTTTAAATTTCTACTTCTAGTTCAAAATGTGGGCTAGCTCCGCCTATTTTTATTTCTATTGCAGTTAAAATTTTACTAATCTACTTAATCGTTTATATAATTTACAAATGTTTTTCATAAGATTTTCATTATATAGTAAATGTGTTTCATGGTAAACATTAAAATCATTATAGTCTACAGAGAGATCTGAGAGCTTTCAGAAAGTCAAACCTAAATAAAACCGAGATATATTGTAGTGAAGCATGATTACTGATATATGATAGTCAATACTCATGACGATCGCAGCAGAAATCGATAACCTTTTGCATACGAATGGCAATGACCTTTTTGGGCACACAACAATGACATACATTAAGTTTAAAATTCATAAACACGAACTCCATTTGCGACGTTGAAATTGATTTTCTTTTTCGGGGTTTTTGATTTTGTGACCTCTGGCAAATCCGGAGTGGGATCGCGTGACAGCGCTGTTCAGTTGTTTTTCTGCAGATAGCGCCCTTCTTGCGAAGAACCTCACTTTCCAAATGCTGCCTAATGAAAAGCCCTCTCGCGTAGCTTTCTCTAGTTTCTCAGCTATGCTCCGAACATTCATTTATTGAAATTGTTTTCTTTTTTCGAAAATCGTAAATCGGATGCATCATGCTGCTATCATAACTCCGAAATATGTCAAATTCTAATTGAGGAGGATTCACTTGTGAAACAGAATCTAAAAGCGTAGTCAAATCTGTTGAATTTTTCGGTTTTGCCCTTACAAATAAACTGGAGAACTAATATTCGAAAAATCTGCGGTAAAGCAACTATAAAGCTCGGTTTTATAAAGCGCATTGTAGATAGATGGAAAGATTACAGAGCAATATTATTTCATCCTGGTTAGACCCCATCTGTAATGTACGGCGAATATGTGGGACCCAGCGGATGAAACGAATGCTCGCGAGAAAGTGCAGCGCAAGGCGATACGATTTGTTAAAAAGTGCTACTATAGGAAAGCAAGCAGAACGAAAATGCTCTCAGACGCAGGTTGAGAATCCTTGAAAGAAAGGAAATTAGGCTGCGATTGCTTGATTAATTCAGAGAAAGTACATTTGCAGTAATTGGTATTATGCGACCCCCTTCTGCTACTTCGGCCTATCCCACAATGAGCGTAAAATAAGACAAAGAGACGAAAGGACAAGTAGTTTTAGGGACTCATTCTTTCCATCAACGATACGTGATACTAATAAACTACAGAGGTAATTCAAACGCTTGATGTCTACACCCACATGCCACAGGCCGAAATGCGGCTTGCAAGGTATCTAGAGTATGTGTTGGGCTCCCGGGTAGCCAAGTGGGCAACGTGTTCGACTTCGGTGAAAGCGGTCCCGGGTTCGATTCCCGGTGGGGGCCTACGTGCGAAATGACCTTGGTTGTCGAAGCACTTTTAACAATACTACTACTACTACTCATGATGCGTTCCAGTTTTTCTGGTTTGTACAGCGTGAAAATAGCGGTTTATATCTTCGAATTTAAACCATGAGTCGCATTTTTATTACTCCCGTTATGGAATTCCACATATAGGCGATCTGGCATGAAGCTGTTTTCACTGAAAAGGGACTAATACTTAAGATTTGATTTCTATATAAGACGTCGTTACCGAATAGAAAATCTGGAACGCGCTATAGTATGATTACAAATAAGGAATAAAATAATATAATATTCAAGATATATTAGACTTCTTAGGTAATGTTAAATAGTAGTGAATGAGAAATTAAATCGACCACTACTTTTGTTGGTCCAATATAGACCTGTAGTCCAAATGTGGCTGACAGCAGTCTTATTTAATGGAAGAATATTTCAGGAATTGTAAAATTGCACGCTAAAGGTAGGCGATTTTGAATATTAAGAGGTGGAGATCTGGAGGAGGTGGCGAGGTAGAATGAATGGAGCATTGAATGGAACAGAGATACTATAGAAACATTTTCCAGATTCGGAGACGAGGATATAAAGTGCAAATGACGAATTTGGCACAGAAGAGATACAGAAGAAGTAGCGTAAGAGAAAATAGCATATTGCATGAGATCTTGCCAGAGATTACAGGGAATTAAGCTACGGTAATATAAGAAAAGGAAAAAAGGCAAGCAAAATAGGCAACATTTGTATAACATATTGCACGGGTGCAAACATAATTTGCCGCCCCTTAAAGTTAAATACCAAAATCATACAGCTCCTGATTTGCATGTGCTACGGTAATATAAGAAAAGGAAAAAAGGCAAGCAAAATAGGCAACATTTGTATAACATATTGCACGGGTGTAAACATAATTTGCCGCCCCTTAAAGTTAAATACCAAAATCATACAGCTCCTGATTTGAAGTGAAGTGAAAATTATTTTTAAAGACTTCACAAACCCAGTGTTTTATAACTTATGTTCCCCAGCTTACATTGGTCACAAAATATCAGCAACAATTAATCATGCACATTCCTTATGCTGACGAAGTAAATTGTCATTATGAGTAGAGTTAATGGTTCACATTACTTTTGAGTATCATTATCTTAGCAGCAACAGCCTCCGTCAATAAATCACGCAAACCTATTAGCAAATTAGAAAAGACACTGATCAAATCTCTAGTAAAGATATATTCCAAAATCCGAAGAGGATTTCTAATTGGTACCAGAAAATCTATTGTTAATTCCAATTATTTGATTAAATCCACTGCAAAAATATTCCTTTCTCGTCATGAGTTATTTATAATTCTTTCCTCTGAATGTTTGCAAATTTTTAATTTCACATCCTTCCTAAATTAGTCGTTTGAATGGCAGAAAACAAAAAATAACGCGGTTATGNCGAGGTTCAGTCATGTCGCTATTTTTAACACTTGTTATTCCTTGGAATACCATTTTATTTAAAATATGTACATTGCGAGATCTCTGCGAATTCCTGTGCATCAAAAGCAAGTCCATCACAGATATCTATGCCGATTAGAGCCAATTTTTTACCTCTCTTGTCTCAATGATAAATGGAAGTGGTTCTTGATGGGAGGAATGGGAAACGTATAACACAGAAAACGACAAATTATGTTGTTGCAATATTAATAATGGTTTGCTAAGCTTCTGTTGGAAGACGCCGCCCAGGTGCGATACGCCCTTTGTACCAATACGACAGATCTGCATTCATGCAGATAGTCCTCGACTTACGCTCGGGCCCAACCGAGCTGTCGTAAGTTGATTTATTGGGTGTTCATGACTTTTGGTAGTTTTAATAGAAATATTTCCTATGGCATAAGAAATCAAAATGTAACTTCCGAGAAATACACTTTGAAAATGAATAAATGGACAACCGATAACCAACTGATGTCTCTGTTCCACCTCAGAAATCTGCGAGTCGTCGGTTTTTTTTAAATTTACAAGTTAAGGTCTTAAACCTACGATTTTCAGATTTCCAGTTGAATTGAATGTAAGAAAGACTCTCCGCTTTCCACCCACGTAAGATTCGGACACCACGCTGTCGCCTGCGATGTCTCCTAATCTTACCTGAGTGGTAACCAGGCAATCCGTTTCAATTTAAGACTACTTTTTCTCTAGCTTTAAGCAAACATTCACGCATACACACCCATACTACGAATAGCTGAACTAACGTTAAGAAATAATGGGAAGTAAAACTTGATAAGTACCATACTAACTGCGAATAATTTGATTCTCATTGTCAGAAATAAAAAAAAGATCGCCAATGTAGCAAATGAGACATTAATTTATTATTTATTCTACTGCGTGACCGTGATCGGTGAGCAAAGCAGAGTCGTGGTTCATTCACCCCCTGCCATTCACCGAAAGATGGCGTGCAGGTTAGATGTAGATTTACTAAACGAAAAGAATTTATAGATGTTTAATCATTTTGAAACCCTGAAATGATAAATAAAGCACTCTTAAACGGTCGAACGTGTTCCTGCCATTCCTCAATGCAAACCATTCGAAGCTGCAAATGCTAAAATTTGATTAAATTTCTTCCTCATCACATAGTTCATCATTAATTCTTACCATGTATTTTATATAGGCCTCAATTCCCAATGTATTCTTATAGGAAAATGCATGAGCTCGGATTCAACAATGGAATTAGTCGTCAGGTAGACATTTTAGGTTTACAACATCAAAATTTTAGAAGAATTTCGATTATTTTATCTGAATTCTTACAAATTTGAACTTAAAAAATTTTTTCATGCACAAAATAAGAATCTTTATTCAAATTCCTTCCTTTTGGCGCTTGTCTCGATTTCACGCAATTATTCTTTCTCATTTAATTTTACAAAAGAAAGAAACCCTGCAAGGGATACAAGTGAGTTTTACATGCATTTCTTATGGAAACAGCTTTAATCGTCTGGACTCGAACCGGGGACAGTTACATAAATAAAAAGTAGCCTATTATCTGTCCGGGGAAGACATTTAACGACTTTTCAAGTTTGAAATTTGTGCGTCATTTGGTTCTCGAATTTTAGGCGAGCATACAAACTCTCTACTTTATGTGTAACATCTCGAGTTTCTCAAACTAACTCCCGCTTTAGTAAGATGGAGGATAGACCTGCAGCTGCGATATTTTCGGAAGTATTAACATATGTCTTTGTTAAATTATTTTGAATCTTAATTCTATGTTACTATAAAGGTTGCAGAATGTCTATGCGGCCCGCACATATCCGAATGTTGGCCATCGGCGAGAAATTTACGAATTATCATAATAAAAATTACCAATAATAGTATTCATCTTTCTGATTTGAATCCTAATTTTAAACGCATTCGTCTTCATATTAAACGTATTTCGTTAAACAATTTATTATAGAATTAAAATGAATTAAAAATTTAACTTATTAAAAATGATCACGAATGCAGTAAATTAAACGAAACATAATCAGGTGTAACTTTGTGGTAATTATTAGCACTCCGAATTGGGAGGAATTACGTAATCCGGGACAAATCCCGGACACCCAAACGGACTCAACATGGCGCGTCCGCGAATGAAACCGACTTCGCGTCACGAAGCCGCGTTGAAAGTGAAATATATTGCGAGGAATGCGATGGGACGAACACTGGTGGGCCCAGGATGCTACGATGGAACGAAAGTTCCCAACTGGATCACTTTCGTATGAGAAATCCACGGAAATTAGGCGAAAAGAGGGAAGTGTACGTAAGGAGAACCGGTTGGGTTGGTCGAATGAGGCTACTGGAGCAAGAAAGTCGATAGGCACTACACGTGCCTATGTGGAGGGAGGCTGAATTGAGGCTGAGCACAAGTGGGGCGAGTGAATCTCACTCGTTATCTTAACCGGATGATTTCATAATTTCGAGAGGACAATGGAAGTGGAGCGTTTGCGCACACAATACCGCAATTGAAACATAGGAATTATTATAAGAATATGAGATACTCCCTTCCTATTTATTTAGGCTGACTATTCACTTTCGACAGATGAAATTAGTCTACAACTTTATAACAAACGTTTATAAAGCCATCTGATACGAGTACGTAAGCCTTTCTTAGGGATATTTCGGTCCTGCTACCATATCTTGATGAATGAAATACTTGTCATTTGTCTTTTGGTACAGGATAGAGACAAATGTATATTTTATACATTTTTGTCTCAGTCTTGCTCATGGCTGTGATCATATGAAAGCTACTGAAGTATGAGTGATGCTCAGTAACAGCACCAATTAAGGTTTCTCCTTATGCAATGTTATGAAAAGTGTTACTCGTAAAGTGATTGTGCTTCACTAATGTGGGATTGTTCCGCTTATAGCATTCTGGCTTACTGAGAAAAGCGAAGGAAAACTACCTCACTCCTCATCTCGCTAAGAAAGCCCCATTTCCTCCTCTTTGCTCTTCGTAGTTGATGGTAGAGAGGATTAGAACCGGTCTTCGGACTGAATACTTTACACACAGATATTTTAACGATTGATCGAAGTGCAAAATGAATGCGTTAAATAACGTCGATTTAAATTTTGTACTTCTCTTCTTTGTAAATATAAACTTAAACGCACGGTTTCTTGCAGCAGCGTATTCTGGAAGACAAAGAGTTCTATAATAACCAGGTATTCAACAACAATACTTCGAAGAGGATATCTATCTTACATTCTGAATACTTACAACCAATAGCTATTACTATATAGATTAATACGAGGAAAAATACTCGGCGTATTCCCTGATTTCCAAGCTAACACTTATCGAAACATGATAGAATAATTTTGCTCAAACCAGCGACCACCTCAAAACGATACCAACGAACGACAATGGCTGAGCCTATCATAACATAATTCGCTGCCCCTCAAAGTCAAATAGCAAAGCCATACATTTCCTGATTTGCATGTAAAAATTACTTTCAAAACACAGTGTTTTATGACTTCGATACCCGCTTGGTCACAAGAACATCAGTAACAATTCATCGTGCACATTCCGTATGCTGACGTAGTGAATGGTCATTATGAGTTAATAGCTCACATTACTTTTGAATCTTAGCAGCAACAGTCTCCGGGAAGTGTCAATCAAACTCGCAAAGCTATTTGAAAACTAGGAAAGATTCCTATAAAATCTCTAGTATATATCTATTCCAAAAACCTAAGAGGATTAATTGGTACCAGAAAATCTATTGTTAATTCCAATTATTTGATTAAATCCACTGCAAAAATATTCCTTTCTCGTCATGAGTTATTTGTAATTCTTTCCTCTGAATGTTTGCAAATTTTTAATTTCACATCCTTCCTAAATTAGTCGTTTGAATGGCAGAAAACAAAAAATAACGCGGTTATGATAACAATAAAGGCTGAGAGCTGCCGCCGCCAAGGTGCGATACACACACAGGCTCTGTATTCATCTAATAAACTCTGCGATTTCAACAATTTGCTTATAATGCGTAGATTTGGACAGGGAACGAGGCTCGGCAGACAAATTTTGGAGGAAGTTTCTCCAACCTTCCTCGGTGAGTGCTACGGATAGAAAAAACTTCAGAAAGGGCAGAAAAAATACTCGATCACAGCATTCAAATAATGAGGGGAGGATTTTCTATATCAATCATACCTCTTTCATATCATTACTGATGTACAAGAGATAAAATCAAATGAAAGATTCATATCCCGGCGTAAAACTGAATATCTTTCTTCATCAACATATGCTAGCATAAAGCATCGATGAAGCTCTGCGAATAATCTTCCCCAGAGGGGAATGTCATTTGTCACACGGTTTAAAGAGTGCAAGTAGGTCGCTTTTTAAAGTAGGAATTCATGGTTTTGTTGCAGATAAAAATTTTCTCCTTTCTACCACTCTTCATACACCTAATATATCATCCAATTTGTTTTCACAGAATGGGAACCTTTAGAGGATAGAATATTTACAAAAAGGCTTGGTTTACGTAATAAATTCAGAGAAAGTAGGTTCTTAGCTGATGTAGCCGACGTTATGCGTCTTCCCTGTACCGTGTGCCTGAAATTCGAGAATAAAAGTCGCACCAAATGCCGAAGAATGTAATAGACTTTTTTCCTCTACCGCAGACGAGGTAAAAAAACATTCTGATAGAAAAGACGTTTAAATTTCATTTTCATCGTTGTAGACTCTATTTCTATTGCAAAATTAAATTATGCAGAGTAATCCCACGAACTTGAGACTAGTTTCATAACATGGAAATTCTATAAAGCTTGTCATTTATTATGGATTTCAGCCGAAAAATGAGGAGAAATTTTGAATTTGGCAGGAATCAAAGTATTCGATTGTCAGTCCCATTGAGATAAGCTAAGATGAGACATCTAAGTTTCTCTTCTGTACAATGAAGAATACTATAACATTTCCTACTTTTACGAGGGTAAAAAATAATGCCCCACATTTTTTTCTCAAAAACTATTTATTTTACAAAATTGAAAGTTACACGTATGAAAGAATGATATTTTATCTGCTCTGTCTATTTTTCTATATAATATCCCTCAAGTTCTACTGCCTTCCTCCAGCGATTCACTAGGGCATATATGCTCTGTCGGTACCAGTCCTCGCTCTGGTTATGGACCCAGGTTTTCACTTTCAACTGCCTTCTGATTCACTCACCCTTCATACCCAACTGTACTATCCACTGAAGATGTTCCATTGACTTTCAACAAGCGTTTGAGAATTTTTCCTACCGTTCCTTTCTCTACGTACAGATATTCAGTCCCAGCACGTTGTCTGTAACGTGTATCACGGTCAGACTCCACTTTGAAAGCTTCCTACAGCTACGCCATCTGCATGAGAAAACTGAAAGTATGCACATACTTGTTCATGCGGGAAACGTCAAGGAGTCCGAACGTACAATTTCGAATTATTAGCATTGGTTTTGGCTGAAAAAATGTGGGGTATTACATTTTGGCCAACCCTCTTAGAGTGGTTTCAATGAGTTGCGTCTCAGAAATTACGCTGAAATATGAGCTAGATATAGTGCCTTCCATGAATTTTAGAGGAAGAAATGAAGATTAAGTACCACGTAGTGTTACAATATTTTTAATTTAGAGGATTGAAAAGTTTGTTGCATTGGTTTTGGCTGGAATAAAAACGTGGGACATTACTTTTTGACCGTATTATCACCGCAACAGTCTCTATGCAGTGAAAATTCCCTAAGAATGCCTCTATTTTTAACTTCACCTTTTATTTCCATGTTTGACAGTAGTGTTAGAACTATGATTATATGAGATTAGGTAAAAATGTCTTACAACCGCGGGAAGCTCTGCGGAAAATTCATCGGAAATCATTGCCGAAGTGCTTCGTGATTCCATATAACAAGTGTAAATTACGTGACAAATAGATTAACCGTTACAAGGAAGTAATTTCTAGGACGGATAGTTATTTCTGGTTGTTTTTCCACGTAGCATTAGAGCCTACGGAGGCGCTAGAAAGAAATGCCGGAATGAATACACACCGCCATTGGCGGAGTCAATGAAACTCAGTGGCAAAAGTGGACCCACCAGATTTCGGCCGATTTGATTCATTGATCGTTGCAAGAGCACTAAGTGGACATTGGAAGTGGAACAACTCTTTGATTTTCGTGTGAATTGTGCTGTAATAGGAAGATCAACTGCAGCGAACAGTTAGGCAAATCTCAAATTTATTATAACTGAAATTCTATAATGTTCATTTACAACCGGCAATACAATACTAACTAACTAACATACTAACTTTACTTTCAGGAGGTCAATAATTTATTAAGTGCTTCAATTTGAATCAATTACAGATTTTATTTGAAAAGACAATAGGTTGTTTTAGTAAGATATCGGTCAGCGGTAACTATACTTCCCTCAAAAGAACCCTTGCTATAAAAGCAAATTAATCAATGGAAAACATTATCATCGCCCAAATAACATATTTTCTTATCGTTATGCGACCTTTTAGTTTCAAAGATTTTAGTTAAATTCGACTTCTTCCATATTTTATTTATTTTTATGGAGATATTAATTATCGTATTACTTCTAAAGACTGTTTGCACATGCTTTAATATAATTATTGTCCCACTTTGAAATGTGCTACCGAAGTTTCGGTAAATTTTCCCTTCTTTGTAATTGTTTCTTTATGCCGAAATGCTGTAGAATACATTTTATCAACAACATAAATTCCCTTAATATTCTAAATAACCCTCGAAAATTGCAGCCGAATTTAGCAACCTCTTAATTACCTGTTCCCCGAATTATCCCCGCCATGAACTCAAAGTAAGGAGCTGCACTTGAAAACCTACAGTGACCAGGAGTGGGAAGTATACGCAATAATAGAATAATTCATCCGATGTAATAAACATCTATATAGACATTCTGTGGGTTTGTGTGTTTCTATCTGTTCTCTGTCTGAGATTGGGGTCCACATCGTTTGTCTAATTTGCCTGGCTGTTCTCTGAGACCCGGAAGATAGTACTGTTACCTTTTATTCGATAACTTTGCTGGGTTTGAATCAAGATCGTTCAGATAGATTTCTAAAAGAAATGCACGTATAATTCAATTTTATCGGTTACAGACTTTATTTCTTTTTCAGAATTTAATTAGAAGGAATAGTCGTATAAAATCAAAATAAGTACCAAAAGAAGGGAATTTGAATACAGATTCTTATTATTGTCGTGGAATGTCGCTTTCGTTTTGAAGTTGCGAGAATTTAGATAAAATATGCGAATATTTTGTGAAATTTTGAGGTCGTAAACAACCCGTCCCCCTGACGACCGATGAAATTTTTAATTCCGAGCGCATTTTCATTCATGCATTTCCCATAAGAATACACTGTGTATTTAGGCACATTTAAAAGCAATGGCAAGAATTGACGGATTGAAGAGGAGGAAAATGTTCACGGTTTTTTACTCTTACAGTCACGAGCAATTTATAGCGATGAATCGCAGGGGCAACAAACATACGTAGCATCGGTAGGAACTGGACCAAGCTAAGATGAGAGATGTTATTTTCTCAAATTGGTACACTATATCGAATCCGATTTCTATTAAGAATCAACGGGCACATCAATTAGTACCACATAAAGCACTAAGAAAGACTTAGAGAGAGCTGAGTAATAGGAAAACGTTGGCACCTATTCATTAAGTTGTATTTAAAAATCCACCGAAAAGAGGACTAAATGAGATATTTCCGTTCCTCGCCGAATCACGATCTCACAGAAGTAAATCCTAAACACAGCAATTATCGTTTGTGGCACAATTAGATTAAGCCAGCTATGCTAGTTCTTACTATCATACTTGCCTCCTAACGCAAATTGACGGTACTGATCACCGTTTCTTTTCCTCACAATAAAACAGACATCGAAATGAATATGTGTCAATGAAGCATTACAATAGAAGCTTAAGTAGAAAGTGTGTGTGTTCGCCTAAAACTTAAGAACCAAATGTCGCCCATCTTTCAAACTTTGAAAGTCGTTAAATGTCTTCCCCGGACAGACAATACGCTACTATTTATTTATCTAACTGTCCCCGGTTTGACTCCAGACGTTTAAATCTGTGTCCATAAGAAATGCATGTAAAACTCACCTTTATAGCTTGCGTGGTTTATTTCATTTGCAGAATTAAATCAGAAAGAGTAGCCGTAGGGAATCGAGACAAGCATCAAAAGACGGGTAATTTAATGAAAATTCTTATTTTGGCCGTGAAAATTGATTTATATTCGAAATTATGAGAATTTTGATAAAATACGCGAACATTTTGTGAAACTTTGTCGTTGTAAACAACCGGTCTCCATGACGACCAAGACAATTGTCGAATCTGAACTTCCGTTCACTTTTATGGCATGCAGGGTTTCTTTCTTTTTAAAATTTAAATTAAAGTCGTACGAAATAGAGCACCAAAAGAGGGAAAATTGATTAAAGTTTCTTTATTTTGCCGTCGGATATTATTTTCCGTTCAAAATGGCGAGAATTTTGATCACATAAACGTGTCTGTAGGATATACATGTAAACTTCACATTAATCTTTTACGGGCTCTAATTCTATTGCAAATGAATCATCGTGCGAACTTGAGGAAATTTTAACACAAAATTAATTTTATAGATTCATATTATATCGTTGATTAAGGAATTCTGCTCAAAATTATAGGAACTTTGACAAAACATTGGGGTTTTCATTTAAAAGTTTGGTTTTCGATAACATGTCCTATTGAACTAATTTAAGATGATTGACGTTAGCTTCTTTTTTGTACAAATATGACTACTTATTTAATCCTATTTCTATTTCCCCCTTGAGAATCAACGGCCACTTTGGCTGGATTAAGGTGCTAGTATATGAACTGAATTAATCTTCTTGGATTTACATTCTATTATACATCACCTGCGTTTCAAAAGTTATCAGAAATTGCAAAGTCAGCAGCAACTGACGTAAAACATATAATTTTAAATTATGATTTTGTTCATGCAATTAGCAATGTTCGATAATTGATCGCACCCAAATTAAATTTGCTAATTATTTAGCTGGACAATGGGCTGTTATACATCAATAACTTTTAACAAACATATCCAGGGTTTGGCTCCAGAAAACTTGAAAATACTTCAAGAAATGCTATGAAAATAAGTGCACGGAAAGTTCGGATGATCACTGAATTTTATTATTATTATTATTATTATTATTATAGGGTCCACAATCAAATTAAAGTAAGCTCCCTCACTTTTGATTGGGAATAACTCCAGTTACCTATAAACGTTTGCACGATTGTGCGGTGCTTTTCATAGTTAATATGAGAAAAATGGCAGGGATGACTGGGATATGACAATTAACATACGAAAGATGGAATATATTTAAATCTATAAAATGAAACACGATAAAGAGAACCTTCGAGTCAACAGACGTCCGACGCCGACTACAAGCAACAATGTAAACAATAAAAATGTAAAAATGTCACCAAGGGTATCTGTAAAGAGTTGCTGTTGACAAGCAATAACTAAATATGACTAAAATTATCATAAATATTATAAATTGCTGTTCATAAATAGTTAACACCCTCGTTGATTCATTGATGAACGTGACAGCACCCGAAGTGTCACTCTAGACGAAGACTACTTCTGTGTGACACTGTAGTGGAGCCAATACTCGATTATAACAACTTGAGGTCGCCTCAGAAAACAAACACTCGGTGGGCCTCTTTTTATTCCTCTGTCCTCAATTTTACGTTCGATAATCTGTTTGCCGTCTCTTTCACTTCTATTTGTGGTTCCCTTTTCGTTCCCACTGCCAAAACTGAGATGTGGGTCACACTTGCGCCACTACCAAAGCGTGGTCAGGGCCGACCATAGCCAGGGCGGGCGAGCTAAAATTCACGATCCATCGCTTTAGTCTTCACGTAGAGGAATCGAAATTCATATTTTACCATACATAACTATACTCCAGCAGTATACGATCTTAAAACGCACGCAATATGGAATTCATACATGGGGGAATACAAATCCAGAGGCCTGACTTTCAAGCTCTGCATATCTTATCTGCAAAGTTGTATTCAAGCAAGAAGTGTTCACTCAGTTACATTGACCGATCAGATGGAGCTAGGTTATTCAAAGACAAGTCATAGAAGACTAAATGATTCACTTTTTTAGATGATTACCGACTAGGAAAGGGGCGTGTCAGGTGCAAACAGCCCCTGCCCTACGACAAAAGGCCTCCCTTCATTCTTTCTTACACCTTTTGTACACTTTCAACACCCCTCCTCTTTTGGCGGTGGGCCGAAATGCTCTTCTCTGATAAAAAGATTGATATTTTAGCGCCGAAAAACGTCCTTTTTTATTTCTTACTTCTAGCTTATATTTTAATTAATCATTTAAATTTCTATCATCGTCAGCAATTTTCAATCCGACGTCCAATGTAGGCCTCCCCAAGAACTTTCCAATTTTCTCTATTCTGAGCTTCTCGTTGCCATGTTACCCCTAAATACTTGATGATGTCTCTGTTCCATCTGTCCTTCGGTCTTCTTCTTGATCTCTTCACATCTCTAGAGGTCCAGTTTAGAACCGCTGATCCATCGGTTGTCGTTTCTCCTTGCAACATGGCCTGCCCTCATCCATTTCAGTGATCTTACCTTATCTATGATGTCTGTCACTCCTGTCATCTTCCTAACCCAGGTGTTGCGTTTCCTATCTCTTCTTGTGATTCCAAGCATACATCGTTCCATACTTCTTTGTGTATTCTGAAGTAGTCGCTGGGTTATTGCTGCATTTAACACCCAAGTCTCACTTCCATATGTCAACACTAGTAGAAAGCATTTGTTGAAGACCTTTCTCTTCAAGACCATTGGCATTTTTGACTTCAGAATATGGTTGTTCCTCCCGAAAGCACTCCATCCTAGTTTTATTCTTCGATTCACTTCATTGATCCTGTTTTTCTCTCCTGTCGTAACCAGTAGTCCCAGGTAAGAGTATTCTGAGCATCTTCCGGAAAGAATGAAGTGATACTTCTCATGCAACAGATATATTCCCATTGTATTTAGATGAATCTTCTAATATTTTTGGTACAAGGAAATTTTAAGAATTACTTTCAAAGTTTTATTTATTTTTGGACTTTATTAATCCTATTATCCGCATTTCCATTTGTAAAGAGAGCACAATTCACTGTACTCCTCTTTGCAATGTCTGTACTCCTACACATTTGTAGGAGTACAATTGGGTAAGGAGGGTGAGTGAATCAGAAGGCGGTTAAAAGTGAAAACCTGGCTCCATAACCAGAGCGAGGACTGGTACTGACAGGGCATACATGCCCTTGTGAATCGCCGAAGGAAGGCAATAGAACTTAACCCTTTGAATGCCAGCCAATTTTGCAGAAACTGTGCTAAAATTTCCAGGGCATTTTTGCTGATTTTGCAGTAGTTTAGAAAAAAAATATGAAATAAATGAAGTTACATATTCGGAAACTTAAGGAAGTCTTTATTACATTTGTTTTCATCTTTGAAATATATTGTTTCCTGATTGTGTCAGCATTATAGCATCTACTAATGATACAGATCGGCACTTTTGGCCAAAGACGGGAAGAGCGCGATCGCGCTCCCCGGCACTCTAAGGGTTAAAGGAGATAATATAGAAAAACACATTGATAAGATAAAACAACATTCATTCATATGTGTAAATTTCATTTCTGTAGAATAAATATTTTTTGAGAATGTGGGTCATTACTTTCCGACCGACCCTCTTAGATTTCGGTGAACTACAGTTTGGAAAAACCTCTTCCGAAGCCATTGCAATGGATACTGACTTTTACAGCGCATAGATTAATATCGTACATAGATTAAGATCACTCTAACTGGAGTCAATGTCATACTTGACTTTAATACATCGCATATCCATGCGCAGCTTTCGTGATCACGAATTCGTGCTCTTTCATCCAATTCACGTACACACTCAATGATACTCTCGCCTATACCGAAGAGGAATTAATCTGGTATTTGAATTATTACCTTCGGAAGGGTAAATTAGTTCTGAGGTATCTTTGACATTATTTTGAAGGGGGCTTAGATGAAGGAGGGGTGGAAGTAGGTCAAACCGGGAGAGCGTCGACCGATAAGAGATTCACTTTCGCTCCGACAGATGACACCACTCGACGTACCCATTCAATGGGAGTCCACCGAAACCCCGGCAGTCAATGGGATTAGAAAACGAGAGGGAAATGCATTAATTTAGAATTGATTGAGCGAGCAAGATGCGGTCCACTGACATCCACCGAAGATGAGGCTTCTAAAACGCGCTGCTGAATTCAACGAATAAAACGCAGTTTCCCAGAAAGGAAGTATTAGGACTAACCGTGCAAATAAATCAAAGTGGCAATTGCATCAAATGTGCAAAATCTAATTTGCGAATCTGGTTTTGCCGCATCCAGAACTCCAGAAAGAGGTTTCAAACTGCGATGATCAGTCGGGATTGTATCTAAACAAATTAATTCGACGAAGAGATTGAAAAGCTACTTTTCGGAGCGTCTCCCACAATCAGTCCAGCGATGCGAAATGAAATAAAAGAATATATTACCGCATTACCCGGTCAATAAGTCGCATCGGCCTATGAGAGGATCGTGGTTTTTCAGATGAAAGAAGCAAAAGATTACACGCACACAAACGAAAGCTGCTCATAAAAGAACTAAAGAAACGATATAAGTAAAACAGTGTCAATTTAGGAAAGAATGAAATGAAACGCAACACAGCTATAAAGGTTTTCGCGGCGATTAGAAGATTAGAAACCCACGAGTCAAAGCGCAATATTGTTTACAATCACTATTGTATGGCTATTCCTGACGTAAGAAAAAATTCTTTCGATAGCTTAATTGGTTAAAGCATCCTCCCGGAAAGAGGAAGACTCCTGGTTCGTGTCCTGGTCCTGTCAGACTTTTAATTTCCGTTTTTGCTCATCTGCAAGTCATCATCTCTGCAAGTGTACTCCCTTGTCTTTATAAGATCGATTAAATACACTTTGAATCCTAAATATTGTTAAAATAAATGTGCAATATCGAAATGAAGATTTTTAAAACTTTTTAAGGACATAACATTCCTGACTTTCAGTGAAACACACACTCAACAAGGGCACCTCTTACATCTGAGCATAACACATGACATACTGGACATCTTAATTGTGCAGTTTTATTTAAAGTTACTTTATACTGAAATATATAACCCTTCGAATAGAGCACGTTGTCTTCTCCCGGTTAAGACACAAAACCGAACGGAAAAATCGGTTACTTTCGTGGAAGTCAAAAGAGCGAAATCCGAAATGTTAAAATCCAATCCAAAACCGTAATTTTATTTGCTTTGAATTCTCATCAAGTTTAGCAAGTTGTATTTCATAAACAAAAACAACGGTGACTTAGAACTGACTTTTAAAAGGTTTCAATTCCAATAATTGAACTTAATACCCGAACATCTCTTCCATATCGATAGTTTCACCGTAATTCGATAAAAAGAAAATCCGAATAAAAGAGAATAAATCCGAATCAGATTTTTAGAAATGGCAAAATCTGAAATTTTTCATTTCAGCATCGAGAAGATACCATGGGGACATTACTTCAAAGGCAAAGATGAATACGCAAAGCATCATAACTGTCCGCCGCCTTTCTATACGGTTTGAAGTAGAGATGTGAAAAATACTGCATTATGTTTCTACGAGGTTGAAAGCCACACCAAAAGTATTCTCATCTCTCAGAAGGCTCGGGTTCGAACCCAGGAGGATTTTTCCAGGAAAAGAGGAGGAAATTTTCCAGGAAAAACACGGGAATTATACCAAAGGACATTTATAAGTTGATTTGTGGCGATCAATACGACGAAGAAATCTTATTGTGAGAAAAAAGGAAGATCGGGAGACGAACGA
The DNA here is from genome assembly GCA_000376725.2 of Ladona fulva. NCBI lineage: Eukaryota > Metazoa > Arthropoda > Insecta > Odonata > Libellulidae > Ladona > Ladona fulva. The sequence continues at coordinate 117,663 of KZ308340.1, read as the reverse complement.
AATTTGAACGCAAAAGAGATATTAAAGTTGTGAGCTTATGTAAATCCCACTGCACTGTGTTCGACAAAATCGAGTTTATCAAACCATGTTACAATCATAATTATATTATTTAAGACCAACAATTGACACTTCCTGGCTTACGAAGACCGGATACATACAGATATATTTTAAAAATAAGTTCCGTCGTGCCTTAGGGGGATGTTACTAGTTGATGTAGATTTTCTGTTCACTGATTATGGAGTGTATGATTGAAACAGCGGAGAGGAAATAAGAAAAGCGACGAGAAATTCAGTCGGGAAGAGAAGGCGCGCGAAAAGAGGAAAACGCCAGCAGATGGCAGTGCATTCGAGGCCCAGAAATAAAAAGGTCGCCGCTTGGAGCACTTTCAGAGGGTGACTAACTTAGCCTAACGACCGAAAAAAAAAACAAAGGACACCATTGAAATGCCGAGTAATACAAATAAAGGATTTATTAAATCAGAATCTAATCATCCGGTCTCACGTCTGCTTAAAAGTAAAGTCGATCAAATTTCGACTTCAATGTAACACAATTTCCCTTAGCACTGTGGAGCCTTCCTTCATAAAAAGATAGCACGTAAAACCCAAAGGCCGCCTACGAAACGATCAGTCCGCAAGTAACCAGCAAAGGGTCTCATCAATTAAACGCGAAATTAATGAACTGTAAATAACAGGAACGATACGCTGAATTGCAACGAAATTTACAAAGCATCGGAGTTATCCAAAAACGCATTTGAAGATAAAAAATAATAACATATGATTGTTGCACATGAAGCATCGGTACATCTCAATAAGAAATTGTCGAAATTAAATCGAAAAATATACAATCAACGATAAAGGAAGCGAGTTTGCGAATAAGACGATTCAAATTTGCAATAATTTTAATCTTCACTGTCACTCACTTGCAGCAGTTATTTATGACTAGACAGTTGGGACAATACGGTAGGACAATATCGATCGTTTTAGGATTGGTATCAATTGGTTTTGAACTCAACAGATCATGCAAAGCAATTGCAGTGTTCGACGATGCCACTTACCCTTCGTGACGACAAAAAGATAACCACAAGTAGTCGATAAAAACGACAAGTGACAATCTTTTTGTTTCCGTTCCTGAGTGTAATTTCCTAATTGCTTAAAACTCAAAACTATGAAAGTGATAATTATTCTCCAAAAATAATTTTTTTGTGGCCAGAAGAGTGACATCTTGAAGTTAACTTTTTCCAGAACATTCCAGGTAGATGCAGATGGATCCTATTACTTGAGAGAAATTGGAACCGGCCGGGTATCGAACCAAGGACCGTTTTGGGAAATACCAATTGCATATTACGTTACAGCGACACCTGTCACACATACATTTTCAATTCCAATCATAAAAAGAAGTGCCTCAAAATAAATTCAGAGTATCCCATAGACTTCTTACCGGAAAAGAAAAATGTAACACACCCTGGCGTCAAACCCAGGATCTTTCTGGAAGCGTTCAACTTCAAACATATCAATCTGTTGGGTTTTCTATCTCTTTGGCACCTTCTTTCTCTTCTTTCTTTTTCTCGGAAACTATTGATTCTGCTATACTAACCAGTTATGTCAAATCTCTGGATAGAGCAACGTCTTTTAAATTTCTACATACAATAAGTATTTTAAAAGCTATCTCAAGATTCACAATCTTTTAGTTTAAATACTCAATTAATAAAACAAATTATAAACCAATTCTAATCAAAGAGTTATTATAACAAGAGAGTCAACGTGAAGCCGTCTGAAGTGAGGCATTTATAAGGTCAAAATAATTCAAGTCGGAAGTTTGTGGAAATGACTTACAATTAGAAAAAAAATGAGGAGAAGCCAATTTTTCACAGCGAAATAAGGAAATGCAGAAGCAGCTACTCATATTGCTCTTCATATCAGTGCGTCGCGGAAGGTCTAAGTTACGGGGGTAAGTCAGTACGTAACACAACATATCTTATTTTTTCAAGAACTATTTATTACACGAATTGAAATTTACACATGTTTAAGCTGCTCAATCTATTTTTTCACATAATCTCCTTCAAGTTCTTTTGGTTTACCCCTGCGATTCACCAAGGCATGTCGCTACCAGTCCTAACTCTGGTTATGGACCCAGGTTTTCACTTTCAATCGCCTTCTGATTCACTCACTCTCCATAGCCAGCATCTAACTGTACTCCTATCGACTACAGATGTTCCATTGACTTTCAACAAGCGTTTGTGAATATTCCCTACCGTTCCTTTCTCTACGCACAGAAATTCAATCACAGTCCTGTAACTTGTATCACGCTCTGACTCCACTTCGAAAACTTCCTACAGCTATGCTATCTGCAGGAGAAAACTGAATCTATGCATATATGCATGCGAAGCGTCAAAGAATTCGAGCCTACAATTCCGAATTACTAGCGTCGATTTTGTCTGGAAAAAAGCGTGGGGGGTAAAATAATATAACGATAAAAATGTTACTATTCTCCGATGCAGACGACCTACGGGAAACGGTGTAAGAACAGAAAATATACGACCAGCCACATAAGTATATAAATGAAGAATTGAACGTCCAGAAATAGAAATAAAGATTACATGAATAAATCAAACAGTATTCAAAAATAAAGATTGAAAACACAATCAAACGATAGGAAATCAAACTTATTTATTGTTTGTGCAGAAAGTGATAACGGACAGAATGAACGATTAATGACCTGTTTGAAAGGGCAGAGACAGTCCGCGAATTATTTCCTAATTGAGGACGATTGAGAAGGGCAGAGATAAGAAAATACGCAGAGCAGAAATCTAAAAGTGACCGCGAGTTCGACTCCATAAAAAACAAATGCGAACTGGTAATGCGCGAAAGGCGTGAGTTTGGTTGGCTGACTGAATTGGTTTGCTGAATTGGGACGTTGACAGATTCCAGCTGAGGGCATCCATTTGAAGGATCTTTTTCAGAAACACTTCGAGGGAAAGATTCGGTGTCAGATGATCACAGTCAGCGGCCATTGATTTATTTGGATGTTCCCCTGAGTCCGTTTCAATTCAAGGGTCCAAAACAAAGGCCCCAAAATTATCTCCCGAGGGATTGAGTAATGTTTCATATTTGCGATAATGAGATAATCCATATGTGGTAATGTGGCAAACGAAAGAGGGCTCTGTATGTCTCTATGGAGGAGCATTTTGGGTGATTAATGTATTACGCATGCAGTATGAAAGCAACTTTTTAAATTATCCGATAGCTTAATAATTGCTACCTACTATGTATGATATAATATAATGTATAATGCCACTCTTACAAAAGTCGTAGAAAGCACAGCCAATAAAAACTGTAAGATTGTCGGATGGCGTGAATCGGTACTGATTAGTTAAAATCGATATGATCAGGCGTTACTTGGTGGAAAGCCATACTAAATGAAATTAAAAACCATCGTAATTTCATTTGGTACTGATTAGTGTTCAAGTCGAATATAAAGCCTCGCCGAAGAACTTCCAACGTCGACATAAACGCAAAATGGGCGGAATAAAAGATGTCGTAGAAGTAAATGATAAAATACCAAACATGTAACGATAACGGCCACACACCGAATCGATCTCAATGAATATCGATAATACATGTGATCAAACATCGTTTGTTTGACCTTTAAATAACGCCAGTGTCGCTGATTTGCGAAGGAAATCATTTAGCCGGTTAAAGCAATCGTCGGATGAAGTGAAAAATATGACTGAGAACGATATAAGCGGGTGGAGCTTAGAATAGATAAAAGAACAAATATTTCCGGTCAAATAAGTAATGTTGCGAAAGAGAAAGACAGTTCTTCTTTTTGAACGAACTTACACAGTATTTCAGACGTGGAAAATCGAATCATCGAAATACGACGGCGGCTGTTGTCGTGCGACAAGAATTACAAGTGTTGACTAAATTGGCAACGGGAGGTGTATACATCTAGCCCTCCTAAGCGTGACTGAGACATTTGTTTGTCTATATTAGTTGCAACCATTACTTCTAAATGGACCTTTAATCCCCGTGTCTTTATACAGGGAATGCATGAGCTCGAATTCAATCATCGCCTCCGCCACTCAGACTATGTTTTTTGTCACAGCAAAAATTCACGAATTTCAGTACATTTTATCAAAATTCCCGCAAATTTGAACCTATATCGATATTTCTCGACCAAAATTAGAATCTATAATCAATTTCCTTTCATTTGACACCTGCCTCGATTTCGTAAGATATTTGTTTCTAATTTAATTTCGCAAAAGAAACGATCTCTGCAAGACATGAAAAGAAGTTAGCGTGCATTTCAGATGGAAACGCATTGTGCACTCCTGGGTTCGAACCCGAGCGTTCACTGAGGTGAGAATACCTTTCGTGGGGATTTCGACCTCGTAGAAACATAATGCAGTTTGTCTCACACCTCTACGTCTAACCCTTTCTTACATAGAGAGGGGGCGGACAGACATTTTGCTTTCTGTATATCCTATGAATACATATGGTGTATGTACGTGTATGTTTGTGTACATCGTCAACAGGCGTGTTAAGGTAATAGATATACCAGAGAGATGGGTAACGGGAGGAAGTTTTTAATGGTGAACTCTTTGTGCACCCGATTCTCTCTTATGGCCGTGTCTTGGAAGCCAAGCGGTGTTGCCACTTCTCCGTCTCTCTCGGAATATCTTGTTTTCCATTCGCCGACCACGTGACCGCCGCTGCGCTCTCTCAGACACCACCGCTCCCACACTTTCGCACTGACACACTTCGCGGCGCACTAAAGCTTTTCATTTCCATTGAAAAGGAGAACACATTCGGATCAAATGCCAAATTCTCTCACGAGCTTATTTTTTATATTTATTCGCTGTATTGCCCCAGACCATCTTCATTTCGGATATTTCCGTGCATTTGCCATATTTTAGTAGAGGATTCGAACGCAACCACAGACAATAAGGACACAAATGCAAAGAAGGTACTTGGAAGAGAACGATGAATTCACTAAGATTCAAATACACAAAAATAGCTATTTTCCCACGAATAAATAAGCTAAAGAATAGACTAGAATAGTATAGACTAGAGATAGAGTAAGAGAAGGAAGAAACCCGAAAGCTTGGTGTTTATACCCCTGCCACACGTCAAAAGGTGTCTTGCAGGGTATTCATGTAGATATAGAACCATTTCATAGTTGTACATTGCGCGAACTTCGTTTACCTTCGACTTTTCCTCAATAAAATGGCTACCATTTTTGTGTCGGTAATGATGGACAAATGAACAGAATATTAAGGCACTTCGCGAATTCCTTTAGTTTCTACCGTCCTAAATAATCAGTGATAATCATGATTTTGAGGGCCGGCAACCGCGAATCACGTACGAATCATTGGATAGTCACTGCCTGAGCATAAGAACCTTCTTTTCAAAATATTCAACAGAATTAAAAATTCTTTATTTTCGTTAAACTTGCATTTGCTTTTTAAGCATCACCTAATTGATCGACTAACGGCAGAAATCAATTACGGATATTTGTGCTATTATAACAGGCACTGAGGGATAGAAAATATATAATTTCCGAGCAACCATCGAGAGAGATTTTAAATCTAAAAATGTATGTGTTGATTCGGGGGCATTACAACAATAACATTAACACTATTGGCATCGATAAATAAGGGCGTTAAGTCTCCATTAAAGAGCAGCTGATGACGGAATAGTCACAAATATACATAACAAATTCATGAAGATTTTGCGAGGGGCATATTTCTAATCATGTGAGGGACTTATCAACATGGGGGTCTCATCCGCATAAGGGCCTACCAAAGACTCGGACGATACATTTAACAAATCGTTCTGATCTTCCGCTTCAAGAAAGAATTTAATATTCTTTGTCTAAGTCAGTAAAATAACATGTTATAGGTATATAAAGCAAAATGTCTGTCCGTCCCCCTATTTATCTCAGAAACGGCTTGATGTAGAGATGTGAAACAAACTACTTTGAGTTTCTACGAGGTTGCTATTACGTCTTTATTAAGGCGGGAGTAAAATGACTCTTCTTCCATGGAACCTGTCGTCAATTATATTAATAAAAACATAAATAAATATACACATATAAATAGAGAAGAAAACTTAACAAGAATTTGTCTATGTGATAAACATAAGAAGTAACTTCGCAAAAAATATCTCCACAGCAGGAAAACACCCACCAAGAAGGGGGATGTGAAGAACCTGCGCAAAATTACTAATAGTACAAATTAAAAGGAAAATGTGTATACAAAAATGACTTTTGCAGTACTGTACCAATAATTCACTAAAAATAATTTACTAAGGCAATAAAAATCATAAAAATTACCATTTCAAACAAAAACATCATAAAATTAAATTCTTACAAAAATTTTACTAATAATGTTCTATAGAAAAATTGCTTAAGAAGCATTAAGGAAATTAAAAACACTGCATAAGACAATAAAAACAGTATAGTCAATTTGACAAGAAAAAATACTAAAGGAAAAATAATAGTAATTACAGACGGAAACTTTTGGACAAAAGACAAAATATTTCAAGACCAGTGTGGCGGAATGTTGCTCAATGATGAATGGAAAGACTGTCGACCTCGTATAGACCTGTGATGAGATAGATACGGTGAGGAGTAGATATGGTGAGGAGTAGATATGGTGAGGAGTAGGAGGGGGATACTTATCGAGGCACTCTAGAAGATGAGTAAGGCATTATTTCTTGAAAAAGCTGACAGTAATGGAAGCTTCAATTTGTATTCATTCAATTCAACTGATATTTTCGGAATTAATTAGGGGAAACATCTTCTAGCCAATCCTAAGAATAGTGAAAATAGGTGCACAAAGTGAATTGGTGTTCTATTTGAACTGTTCGTATAAAAGTTTGTACTTCTGACGTTCTCATTCAGTTGTAAATGCGATGTCTGTTGTAACACTTCCGGTGCCGAATACGAAGGGGAAGGAGTCCGAGAAATCGCTTTTCCGGTCGTAGAAATAAGCGGACTCATTCACAAATTACTAAACATCGCACACACAAAATGATTTGACAGTGGTGTGGACAATCAGCACCGTGAATGGAAGGATACATACTGACAATGAAAGATTTCGTATAAATCACTGAAATAATGGTAAAATCTCGAGGTTTGGTCCCGAAAGAAAAGGCGTCCCATGAAATTGTAATTAACGAGGAATTCATTACAAGAGAGACGGACATATTACATGGTAATACACTAAGCCCCATAATGTATACTTAAAGTAGACTTTTAACTTATGCACAATTTAGAAGATCTTAGAGTCCCACCTAATCCATCAAAGGATATTAGCTACGACCTTCGATACAACACTAACCAAACATCATAATACTGTGTCCTAAAGTGAACGTAAGTCCATTTTGAATATACATCATCATAACGGACCAATATGATTTGAAAGTGTATGTCGAAACGGTGTATTGTAGCATATAGAGGATATCTATTAGTCAATTATTTGCTATTACTGCGATCATTTCTGTGAATAAAAACGTACTTCAAATGGCACAATCTTGTGCTACTGTAATATATTGCTCAAATCCTCTAACCAATTAATCAAATTGTAACAAATGAATTAAAGAGGAAAGGAAGAATGCTACTGCGACAAATACGACAAAAGAATTTTTCTAGGTTGGGTGAGAAATTGTGTAGATAAAAAGAAGCTAAACTGGACAATGAGAAGAAATTGAATTTGAGAGGGACTGAGAAACACATGAACGAAAACTGGGCATTCCGTAAACTAATTTTCCTTCGACGTTCCGCGCCAGATTACCAATATCCCATTTTCTTATTTTTAAATAATTTTTCCACAGAATTAGTTACCCTAGCAGCTAAATTTAATGAATAGAGACCATAAGGAGTGAAATAGGCGTCTCCAAATAAAGTAACTTGCTTAGGCTAGCAAAGAAATAGGTTCATCATTCTATTCCCGGTGTTTGTGCTGGTAAAAACGGTCACCCTTATATCGAAAGGGTTTCAGGTGCTAGGAATTCGTATAGCAAGTGGTTTATATGTTTGAAGGAAGAGTTACATTGCAAATTGTGATTATAAAGTCGTATAGAGAAAGCCGGACGCTCGACTAGCCTACGCAGAATACCGATAGCGTCCTTTCTTCCTGTGCGTTTTATTAATCCACTCTTTCATACGCAGCATTTTAGTTGTAGTGAGTGGTAGTTTAGTAATGTTAATGCCGAATTGTCGTTAATTGGGTGAATCGAGGCGGAAACATAGAGTTAACAGGAAGACCTGCATCTGTCATTTACGTGTTTCGTTGAAAGTTCTAACTCTCTTGTGGTTTTTTATTGAATAGATGAGCAAATGTATGAGCTGTACCTATGTGACGTATTTATTCATCTTGCGGTTGTTCCTCCGTGAACGGCTAAATATGACGTCACGATTTGACGGATTTGCAGAAGGTTCTTATCCGTCGCACAATTTAAATTGGCAGAACAGTCGAGAAGGCAGTGGAGGGACTTGAGGCCGCGTCTCGATGAAGTGGTCGAAATATTTCCTTGGACGACTTTTCTATGACGTTCACTTTTACGGATCACATTTCGTAAAAACACTGAGGATGTGCATCAAAATGTTGCTAAGATCTATGCAACCATGAATACAATTAAAATTGTGAACGGACGGCGAATGAGTCCATCTTCATTCATTCATTATGAAACATTAATACAATAATTAAATTATATACACTAATATTAATACAATAATATAATTAATAATATAACTGCGCATGAAAGAGTGGATTCATCAATGAATTTCGAATTCGTGGCTTAAAAACGCCTAAGTATGGCATCGACAGATTCGCATAATTTAAACGGGCTGAACAGTTGTGAAACCATGGAGAAAAAGCAGTTATTGCCGCAATTTGAAAGAGTGTTAGAAATATTTCCGTGGACAATTATTTTATGAAGTTAACCTTTGGTCAACAGAAGAAGCCAGGATGCGATTGCTTGATGAATTCAGAGAAAGTGCAATTGACGTAATCGTTATTATGTGACCCCCTTCTGCTTCTTCGGCCGATCCGAGCGTAAAATAAGAGAAACATACAAGTAGTTTTAGGGACTCATTCTTCCCGCGAACCATACACGATAATATTAAGCTAAAGAGGTAACTCGAAGTTTACACTTCCTGCCACACGCCGATTGGCGGCTTGCAGGGTATTTATGTAGATGTATATATTTACACTCATGAAATTTATGAAAGGTAGGGAAAAATTAATACAGTAATTTGACGGCTTCGAATAACATAGGTGAAAATATTCCGTTTGTATTTCAAGAAAAGTGGCGTATTTTTGTAACTGATGGAACTTGGAGACGCGGCCATTTATCAATAAGACTCCTTAAGCCTTAAATAACAGAATTTTACACTTTATAAAATTCATATTGCGTAAGTGTAAAAAGCCGGCGAATAAGGAAGATGTGAAAATAAGGAAGATGTGAAAGAGAAGGCCAAACAGAACACAGCAAAGATTCACAAGGAGAGGAGAAAATGCAAAATATTTAAACGTCGTCCAAATGTTGTACAAATGAGTGAAAAATTGGCTGAAACCCCAAGGACCAAGAAACAAAGTAAGTTTAACGAGAGTGTACGACAAGTAAGACCCCCATGAACGTGTGGTGTTTGAAGACTGCGCGTGGTCAAAAAAGAGAGCCAACTGCAAAACATTGCTAAGAAAAAGAGTCAAATATTTAATGTCCTTCTATGTTCGAAGGAAGAACATACGGTTATATTATACTCAGCTCTGCACTATGACGTGGCTGTAAAATATGCTCAGCAAAAGCTGCTCCTCATTTCAAATTAAAATAAATATCAGCCCTGCTTTGACGTATAAAATGATCTATAGATGAACAAAAAAGCGACGCACTTTTACATGGGCGCAAGTAATGTATTTAAACGTCCAAGTATTTTTAGGAGCGAAGAAAAAGTTAGTAAAAGAGCCTTGAATATGAGTACACGGAATCCTGTCGACACGCGTTGTGCTCGAGAATTAGAAAAAGTACAGCGAAAGGCGATACGTTTCGTAAAAATTGTTACGACAAATCAGAGAGCGTTACTCGAATGCTTCAGGACCCAGAACGGGAATCTTTAGAAGCTTTCAAAAAGACTTGATTTAGTTAATAAATTCTGAGAAGATGTAATAAAGCAACGAGAAACGCATGGTTCACATGATTTGAATTTAGATGGAGCTACCACGACGTAGCTTAGAGGACAGAGCGGAAAGTGAGGAACCCGGGTTCGATTCCCGGCTGCGGCAGACTTTTTCTCTTTCAATTTCTCTGAGAAGATGCTTTCGTAGAAGATGTACCCGATATTATGCGTCTTCCCTGTCAGAAAGGCAGTCCTGGTTCTGAGAGAAAGATCAGAGAAATAGACGCTAGAACAAGTCGTTTCAAAAATGCACTTTTTCCGCGAACGATACGCGAAAGTAATTAACGAGGAAAGTAGAGCGATGGTGCATGCACCCCCTGCCACACGCCGAAAGGCGGCTTGCAGGGTACTTATGTAGATGTAGATAAACATGGCAGACGCAATCGCTTCCCAATGAATATATTACAAAGACATCAATAATGAGCAGGAAATAAAAACCGACCAATGGGAAGACATTTCTGCGTCGGTCGAGTCTGCCAAATAATAATTGATACAAAAATTTTGTAGAGAAACAAAATAAGGATTGAAAGTGTGGTGGTTAATGAATCCCGCAGATATTGCTACTGCGTGGTATTTACGTGATTAATCTGTTTCTTTGATTGGAAAAAAAAGAATTACTTGATCCTATGTATGTGTTCCTTTCATTTATTTTTGCTCAAAATAGAAGTATGGACAATTTATATTAGTACAATTTACTATTCTATTGTGTACGTACCATGGTGGGTAACAGGGAGCGTACATTAAAGGACTTATGGAAATATGTGTACGAGAGAAATCCTGCGTGAGCGTGCAGTGGACAGAGTGGATGTAAATATAATGAGAGAATCCTTGAGTGAGTACTCTTCGCTAGTTCAATGTCTCCTTGCTTTCAAGGGTCGCAATTTCCCGCTGATTGAGGGCCGTTCACATTGCGTTCTGTGCAAAGAAAGCGTCACTTTTACTCTGATAAGCTCTTTAACTAAATCTTTGCGATCAAAACTCAGTTGAGAACGATTTCTGGAAACGGACGCTCGCAGAGACAGCGCCAGTGAGGACGCCAAGCGGCAAAAATGCCAACTGGAAGGGAGGCGCCAGTCATGGCGGCAAAACCAAAAGCGGGATGAATTTTCCTCTACGAGGATGCTGTATGTTACCAAATGGTAAATATGGCGTTATCGAGTCTGCATCGGCTTTAATTATCGCCAAACCCTTAATTTAGACGTCGTTAAAATCATTTTTTGAGGAAATTATCATTCTAAATATGATTCCATGCACTAGAGATCTAAAATAATTTTTGATCCTGTAAAACTGGAAGTCATCTCATGAGCAGACAAGCGAATAAAAACAGAATGTAATGGATAAAGGTGTATGCAAAGTTCGTACCTTTGTCGAAATATATTTGCGAAAGGAAATGAAATTATATAGCTGTCTCGATTCAGAGAGAATCAGCTATCCTTCAGCATAGAAACTGAACAATCTCTCACGCAATCTTGTGAGATTGAACAAACGAAAATGGACAAGGGTGACTTTTGCGCAAGATGGTGCGCACCCAGGAAAAATCCCAAGGAAGAATGGAGTTGAAAAAAGTCTGACGGGACCGGGGGACGAGATGTTTGACGAGATGCTAAAACGATGTTTGACGATCTCAAAAACAAGAAGTATAATCCAAATAATACGCGTAAAAATAAGTCATCGATTTTGCGCAGACTTTTATATTCCGAATCTGATTGCGACGATAATGAACGCTTTATCTGCGATGGAATTTCGACGGCGCGGCTTCAACGTGCGTTGACAAGAATTTATAATATTATCTAACCTATTTGACGTATAAATAAAGGTAGCACAGTTGACAAATCAGCGATTTCTGGGTGTTATTTGGAAAGTTTTGAAGAAAAAATAACACAGAAAAAACAAAGACTTGATTCGATTCGCCAACAGTTCATCCTTATGATACTTAACCTAAGAACGGAACAGAATATTCCCTTCGATTTATACACTTATATATACATTATACACGCACACGAATACATACAATATAGCCCTTTCCTTCAATGAACCAATTACACACAGAGTAAATTAGGAGTAGAGGTCTTCCCTATATCAATACCGGCATGTAGTGGCTAATGTTACCCTAGCAACGCCGGGGTCCAGGGTTCGAAATCTGGTTAGAGCATCGCTGTTAGCGTTCATGATCTGAGGATAATCTTAAGACCACAATTCGCCTAAAGTAGACGTCATTTCTACCAATTGAACAGTCGGTTTCAATGTCTAAGCATTTCTTTCCCCCGCTTCTACAGAATATCACTTCCAACTCCTCCCATAAATCAGCCCTCTGAGGCTGTTATCAGAATTCCCCAAAAGGCTGGGTCATTCTAACAACTTTAAAGTGCCAATAAAATAGTAAATTTTAAAAGAGGTTTGTGACACTACTCAATTAAAGTTGCACGTTTTAAATCGTTTTTCTGACCCTGAAAAATGTTATTAGCCTCCATTTTATTTCCTTTAATATGACAATGGGTAAACATATTGGTATTAACTTTGGTATAATTATCTGAAATCGGTGTGTGTCGAGGCAGCAATAACACTGATTCTACTTCTCCAATCTCACGCGCCAAAGGCGTCCAATCTATTCATATTCAACATTTCTATGAGCCGTGTTGAAAAGTGAAAATCTGACGATGAGACGACAACGAGGAGCAAACAATGAACTTAAATCTGCGTTCTTATCGCACTGAAGTACGAAATTATCGAAGGCCGCATCAAAGTTGCAACATATACAACATACTCCTTAATCTCTCCACAAAAGAGGAAAGACATCATTTCAACCGTTTTACGGCAAAATACGTAACTTGGGTACAGTTATCACGTGCTAATACAGAATATTTTCAAATCTTTCAAAAAGAAATCGAAGCACGCCGAGTCATGTTTGCTACTGCAAAACTTAGTCTTGTATTTAACGGTTAAAAATTAATTCAAAATCGTGGCTACGAATTCACGGATATTTAATTAAGAGCGAATTGAATACTACAATTAATAGAGTAAAATCCGACCAAATTTCATTCACATAAATAGCCTGCAAGCCGCCTCTCGGCGAGTGGCAGTTGGTGTAAACACTAAGCGTTTGAGTAACTTCTTTTTATTCCGACGTATAGTTCATGGAATGAATGAAACGACTCGTCCTCGCATCTATTTCTCTTATTTTCGGATCGGCCGAAGTAGCAGAAGGGGGTCGCATAATACCAATTACTACAAATGTACTTTCTCAAGCAATCGCAGCCTAATCTCCTTTCTTTCGAGGATTCTCAACCTGCGTCTGAGAGCATTTTCGTTCTGCTTGCTTTCCTATAGTAGTACTTTTTAACAAATCGTATCGCCTTGCGCTGCACTTTCTCGCGAGCATTCGTTTCATCTGCTGGTTCCCATAAACTCGCCGCATATTCCATACGGGGGGAGACCAAGGTGAAATAACATCGCTCTCTAACCTTTTCATCGCATCTACCAACAATGCGCTTTATAAATCCGAACTTTTTAGTTGCTTTACCGCGGATTTTTAGTTAGGATAGTTAGATTTATCCCTTCCATTATCAATCTCTAAGAAATAGTGCGAAATGGTCATTAAATATTGAAATAACAACGGGTTTAATTCCACAGAAATAGTTCCGAATGGGGCATTTGTAATGCAGGTGAAGGACCAATGTCGAAGGCCGCATTTCCGAAACAGTGACTTTGATGACGAATTCAATCACAACGGAAACAGAACTGCTTACTAAGAAATTCACGAGTTTGCGACGAAGCAAAAAAAAAATGAGCGTCTCAAAATTATCTGAGCTATTTACCTGAAATGATATTAGCAGGTTTCAGCAAAAACAGGTCGCTGTGGAAAAATGTATCCAAATTAAGGGTGTGTAAACTAAAATTGTTACGAATTTCCGCTTTCAGCTTACTCGCGATTTGATATTATTATAAAAAAAAGTAAAAAGAAAACCATTTAGAGACGTAAAATAAGACAAGGATGATTTAAACCTGAAAAAAATGTAAATTCATCGACCACAAGTGGTTAAAGTTGGCGTCTATGTATCAGTGAATCAGCAGCTGAAAATATCGAGAATATTGGGGTAAAAACTGAAGGAGTACATTTTCACCATTTCTTTTGTATCGATGAGAACAAAAGTACCTCGAATTACGAATGAATTCGTTTCAGACCGGAGTTCATATCTCAAAACCCAGTTTTCCATCTTACAGTAAATCCATTAATCCACCGTCTTGGAAATTTTGAAAAACAAAAACGTTATTTAAACATCTGCAGGTTGCAATATGATCCCTAAAGGACGAGAGAAAAACGAATTTGGCCGTAATAATTCAAGTTATTTTTGGTTACACACAAATATAATCTTCGAGCAATTATGAAAGTATATAGTAAGAAAGGACTTACGTATGACCGATTTCTTTGGTCGACTTCTCCATCACTTACAGAATTTCTTCTTCTGAAAATGCCAAAGAAAAACGTTAACAAAGCAGAGAAGCTCAAGGCTGTATGTGTGAAATCTGATTCTAAACTCTGAGACAGCGTAATCATTTTAGGGATCTTTTGTACCTAAATTCCCACATTGGTAAAACGATCGGTTTACATATTTCGAATAAAATTAACACGAAATAAGGCTAATGCGATTATCATACCTCGCGGAGGAGTCACTCTCCATAATAACTACCCCTGAAGCTTTTTCATCCTTATGAAAAGAATATCTCATGGGAATCACCTCATCATTTTTTTGTTTTCCACTATAATAGAGAAAAACTAAGGCGATGTACGTAAATTTTGTCAAATTGTGTAAATAATTGTACATTCTCTGAAAATAGGCAAAAATTGCATCAGGGAGTGGTTTATTTCGTGGTCACCAACATGCGCTTGCGCATAAATACTCGGGAGGCACCACGCTTCGTAGAGGCACCACGCTTCGTAGAGGCACCACGCTTCGTAAAGGCACCACGCTTCGTAGAGGCACCACGGTTCGAATGTCGCAATTAAGGTCGTATTTTAAGGTTATAATGGAAAAAGCTCATAGGCCGAAAATGTCGTATGTTGAGCGGTTCGTAAGTCGAGGCACCGCCGTAATTAAATCATTTGAACTTAGAGTATAGAATGGTAGGCCACAGACTTTACTTTAGGAGGGAAAACTGTGATAGTGAGGCTTTCTTAGCTTCCAGTTTAATTTCATCCTTAAGTTATAGATCGAATGGGACAAAAGAACGCCGATATTATTCGCGGGTGCGTTGACCCCGCCGAGAGAGGCGCTGCGACGGCGGTGGAAAAAGACGCACACGATCCACAAAAGCTCGGCGGATCACGAAATGCATCTTCTAGACGAAGCATAGACACATTCTCTTCAAACGGCCATTTCTTCAAATCCAGAATCATATCAGCCGAACGTCACGCGGTTTCGGAAGTGTCTGTACCAATCAGAAATTGGGAATGGTAGAAGACTTGGATCGGCTAACTAAATATGCTATTTATAGAGTTGCACGGCGTTTCGTACACTGCCTCGATTAGCACATCCCCGGCTAACGGTCTTCAGGCGATAAATAACTAAGAACGTTTGCCGAAACGACCAAAGCAGCATTTCTGGGTAGGCTATCGCACAATCTGCCATGAAATTATCTAAACAGAGCCAATCGGTAAGCATGACCTCACAGAAGAAATTATATTAAGACGAAGGCAGTGACAACGGCTGTTCTTTTCCAGTTCTTTTTCCTTCGGATTGAAGTCAGTTTCTATTGCCCGACTTATTAAGGGAAATACACACAGAAACAGCGGAAGTGACGAAAATAGGAAACGAAAGAAATGTTAAATGGTTAACAAGAATAGTTGCATTTTAGACTGATTAATAGATAAATAGCATAGGCCTTACAGGAGTAAACGAGGTTGTAGGAAAAACTAAAATGAATGAGACAGGAAAGTCGTAAAATAAAATGTCGGGTGCGATTTTCAAAGAAGCAAACAAAGCGCGATGGAGGGGGACGGATCGATTTGGGAGGTTGAGAGCGTCGCCACCAGGAGGCAGCAGTGAGCACATCCTGTCTCCCCTTGTGCACCCTTTGCCTCCACAACTGACCTATCCAATCCTCAGGGCCGTTGAGCCCTTCCATTGAAGCACGTCAATGGACCACAACAAGAGATGCTGCTTGCGCATGTCGCCATGTTTCTTATGCTTCAACTTCCATTGAAAAAGACGCCGGAATAGAGTCTCAGACGGTGTGCGATAGTTTGCCACCTGGAAATACTATCACGCGGTACTGTTGCAAATGATTAGAAACAAAAAGTGATGGCGAATTAAAAACGATGAGGTAACAATTGTACTGCTACTATGTCCTGATGGGTGGAATATTTCTCAGTTGTCTTTCGGTACAAGAAAAATATACCTTTCATTGACTTTTATCCGTCTAGTTCGTGGCTGTGATGAAGTATGAGCGATGCTGAATGATTAGACGGAAGGAGATGTAGTCTTAGATACAGACAACAGATAATAGAAGATGTTGACTGCACGAACAAGGTGGAATTGAAAGGAAAAGCAGGAAATGGGGCACACCAGTCCGATCACTAAGGAAGAGATGTGCTCTATGGGAGTGTTGGTGGGAAAGGCATCACGAGGAGAAAGGACAGATTCAGAAATGAGAATTCAAAAATGAGATATAACAGAGCATGGATTTAATAAGAAAGCAGAGGGCAATCTATCGACGGAGCAACGAACGTTGCTCCATGGATGCCTTTAGCTGATGTCTTTCGTAAGGAATGCGCCTAAATTGCGTGTTTCCTTTCGTTTCTTCCGCGCTACTTAAATAGAAATATAGGCCGTAGAAAACCGATAGGTAAACAAAAAATAAAACAACATAAATATTCTTATCATCAAATGTTTATTTCGATTTGAAATGACCAATCTTTGACGAAATATCGACGTTTCGTAAATTTAACGAATCAGAACTGGTGAATTTGTACGGTCGCATCGCTAAAATTTCAGTTGGCGCAAATCTCCGACAAGTAAAATATTCCAGAATTGATTGAAATCCGTATTTGTTGATAGGTGAATTGAGGGACGAGCACATTGCTGAGTAGCAATTGGATCTTGAATTAAAATCACATTCCAATAACACTTTAAATTTAAAACATCTTTAACGGCAAAATGGTATTTTAGGAGTTAATTGGAGATGAGTTCATAAGGATACCATTTTAAATCTCCCCTTCCCCTAGACAATTTCTACATTTCCCACATCAGAGTAATTAGCGAATAGAGTGGAATATATTTGTTAATTTCGGAATAACCTGCATTTCCGAACGCACACCACAAAAAGGTCTCAAAAATTAAACGATATATTTTTAGCCTTCGAAAACAGGATAGTAATACGTTCCCACTTTAATGAACGAGGGAAACGGCAATACGGAAAACTGCGCATTATCTTATGGAAATGTATCATTTACTTCCAGGCGCATACCCAAGGGTATGCCCCCTGCCAATGTTCTCACAAGTATTTCATTAAAAAGAGAGAAAGTTTCCGCTGCGGGAAAACACCCAAAAAGAGAACGAGGTGTGAACAACCAGCGAAAGTTGAAGGAAAGAGGGAAAGAAAGAGAGAGACAGATTACATTATTAAGTTAGGTAAAAGATAGTAAAAAATAGCAAAAGTTATTAGCGAATACATTTTGCGAATTTTGAGGTTGAATTTGAGGTTAGAGGTTGACAGCCCTGTCTACAAAGCTGATTGTTGAATGTGAGCTTATTCCCATAAGAATGCACGGGGATTCAGAACCATTTTAAAGTAAAAGAAGAAATTAAAAACTATAATATATAAAGCAAAACTCCGTCCGTCTGTCCGTCCACCCCTCAGAAACGACTTCAAGTAGAGACAATCTTCATTGCGTTTCTACGAGGTTGAAAGCCTCACGGAAACTATTCTAATCTCTCAGAAGGCTCGGGTTCGAACCCAACTGCCCATAATACGTTTCCATAAGAAATGCACATTGCAATGTCTTGTAGACTTGAAGGATATTGATATTTCAGTCGTGAGATATTGATATAGATCCGAAATTGCGAATATTTTTATTAAATATACGAAAAATTTGTAAGATTTTGTGATAATAAAGAATTAGTCGCTTTGATTACCAAGGCGATTGTTTCATTCGAGCTCATGCATTTTCCAGTATGTTGCTTTGTCGCGATCAAGAAAACAAAGAAGTACTATAGTGAGAAAAGGGAAGATAGTTTGGGAGACGAACGAAATTTCAATGCAAAAGAGGATTTAAAGCTATGAGTTTATGTAAATCTCGCAGACTGCATAATGTTCACGCAAATAGAGTATTTAATATTTCGGCATTCTTCTATCTTTGTTATCTATCC
Organism: Ladona fulva; assembly: GCA_000376725.2. NCBI lineage: Eukaryota > Metazoa > Arthropoda > Insecta > Odonata > Libellulidae > Ladona > Ladona fulva. The sequence continues at coordinate 99,118 of KZ308340.1, read as the reverse complement.
TGATAGTATATTTTAAACTTAGCAATTGAACAGGTTGCGTATTCAGTTATAACAATTCTATGAGCTCCATTATGCTTGACGGGGGCTTTTACCAATCCCGATATTTGATGCCGAGCACAATTTGTCCTTCGCTGGAAGTCCTAAAAGCTCTTTCTTTTGGAGGTCAACACCAAACACTACTTTATCGACTCGTTTATCAGACGTATGCTTTCAGACGCTCGCTCCATATTCTTCGCTCTCTTGAAGCATTTCAACTGACTTTACCAATCCATACGACAGTATTAACAGCACACTTTCACTGAACCATAGAATTGAACCTGACGCATAAGACAACGGACGAATCGATATTACAATCGTGAATAAAAACACTGTCGCCCCCACGAATCTGCAGCACAACTGCATTCATTTAAAAGAAATCAGTCGTCTGGGAGACGGTTTGTTTATAACCTCAAAACCTTGGAATAGTTTCGTTTGTTCCATCAAAATTCTAGCAATTGTGAGCGAAAAACAATATTCGATTACCAAAACAATAATCTTATTTCGATGTCCATTCTCTTGGCGTTTGTCTCGTTTTCACGCGACTGTTCTTTCTTATTAAATTACAATCAAAAAATGTTCGTGTATTTTATCAAAATTCTCTTAATTTGTAATTAATGTTTCACTGTTAAAATAAGAATTCTCATTCAATTTCCCTGCTTTTGATGCTTGTCTCTGTTTTGTACGGCTATTCTTTGATTTAATTTTGCGAATGAAATGAACCCTGCAAGCGATAAAAGTGAGTTTCCGAATTACGGAACAACTCGACCAACTCCTCTATAGAGCGAAAGCAAAATATATTAATCAAAGCGCTGTTACTCGACTCCGTAATTGAAATTCCTGCGTCGGAATTTGGAATTATGAAAACTAAAACATGTATAGGATGAATGTACGGTTGCCTCGAGGTTCATTGCCAGTAACGTTCTGATGATCCACGGAAAGTGTTTTCAATTCGCAAAATCACTGTAAAAGAAAGAAAATAATTATTTTTTGACGCAGCAGAAACAAAAGCTGCCTCCGAGTGTTGCAAAGCAACGTTGATTGGTAAAAAGTACGAATTAAGATGACCCAAGAATATGAGCCAACATTCCCGCCGTAATCTTCGGATTTAAATCTCTGACAAGTATCGAAGACAGAATCGACACGCAATGTAAAACAGTTCCAAACAGATTCGTTCGCAGCGTTTCGCAGTTACATAAAAGATAAAAGAGGACGAATGACAGACTAAGGAGAAGAGGTAAATGAGGACATCGGCGTCGCAGCGCCACGGCGTCGCGGCCGTCGGCGATCGGAACTACGTGCAGACGATGCTATTTGAGTAGCAGACGCTAATTCTCGTCTCGGAAATGCTTCGCCGTTTCGAGGAAACCCTTAAAATTCACCCAATCGGCCGAATTTTTTTCAAATGAGAGACGAATTCGGCGCCGACGCGAGTTACAGCGATTGCATCGGAAGAAAAGCAATCTTCCGATATAAAGAAATATTCAGAAACATACAAATGAAACGATGTTCAGCAATAGTTAAGTCAGTGGCTTGTCGTTCCACCGATGCTATACTCACTTCTCAGCCTTGATCTTTCGACATTTCTTTCTCTTATATTTCAATGGCTCATTTGGAAATCTCTCCTTAAGTATCTTCATCTCGTTCCTCACTCACGTATTCTCCATTTAAGAATTCGCTGAAAGTTTCAAATAAATAAAAAACAGCCGAATAAAAAAATATGAAACTGTTGTAGTTAATTTCTTCGAAAGGAAACAATTACGTCACAATTACCAGTAAAAATTAGTGGAATGAATATAAATGTAGTTTGTTGAATACCTCGGAATCCCCTTACAAATAACATAAACTGGAGCACACATATTCGGAAAATATGCCGTAAAGAAATTAAAAACTCGGTTTTACAAAGCGCATTGTAGGTAAGCGCGATGAATAGGGTAGAGAGCGATGTTATTTCACTTTAGTGAGGCCCCGTATGGAATATGCGGCCAGTATATGGGATCAGCGGATGAAACGTGTACCCAGAATCAGATCAGATAAACAGAATTTCTATTCCTCACTAGGACCATAACTTACCATATACAGATGGTAAAAATTTAAACTTGTGTTTGAACAAATCGTAAAAGGGCTTGAAGCCTATCCATCGATAGTATGGAGACAGATTAATGGGTGGGTCGAGACATTTTCATAACCAGCGCTGCGTTTCGCAGTAATTTCCACACATTTGCAACGCATGAAAAAGGCGGGGAAATGGGGATAGTGGCCGTGAAGCGGTCGAATCGATTCATGGCCGTCTCCAGGCAACGAGAAACAAAACACAAGCGTTAAACATGCGTGGGAAAGAGGGAAACATCACTAACTACATGAATCACATTCCACATCGATTTTTTTAGTTATCTCTAACAACTAAATCTCCTTTTAATCAAATCCCGTCATCAGACGCGTTGCTTAAAATTACTCCAGTTTTGATCTGAAGAATTCCATGCATTTGCTTACAACTTATATTCTGAATTTCCGCAAAGTTTGTGGAAAGTTTTTAAATGTAGTCGAATCAATTGAACGTCATAACACATATCTATCATCGCAAATAACTTACATTAAACTAAACCCTGCGGCAACGCAACTAAAAAGCTAGGTTTTATAAAGAGCATTGTGGGTAGATGGGGTGGAAATGTGCCAAGAGCGACCTTATTTCACCTTAGTTAGGCCCCATCTGGAATATGCGGCGAGTATTTGGGATCTAGCGGGTGAAACGTGTACCCGCGAACTAGAGAAAGTGACCCGGTAGGCGATAGAATTCGTTTAAAACTGTGTTGGGATGGGAATTTTTGAAAGAAATAACATTAGACAGCAATCGATTGATAATTTCAAAGAAGGTACATTTGCACTCATCGGTATCATGGGACCCCCTTTTGCTACTTCGGCCGATCGACAATGAGCGGAATACAAGAGAAATAGACGCGAGGACAAGTCGTTTTAAGGACTCATTCCTCGAACGATACGTTAAAATATTGAGCAAGAATGGTAACGCTTTGTGTTTACACCCACTGCCGACCAAAATTATTTCACCTATCGGTCGAATAATTAAACAATTTAACAGTCTAAGGCTGAAATAAACTTTGTTGTTGATGATTTACAGTGGTTTTGATATTGATATCCAAAATTTGAAATCAAGAACTGTTCAAATCAGGAATATCGCTTCGGCTTTGCGCACTATTTGGAAAGTTAATAACTAAATGTTTTCACCGGATAAAACTGGCTTAAATTGCCAGATATTGAAATTTAGGTAAACTGATATTGTTTAAAATATTTAATGGTTTTCATTACCTTCAATGCTGTTGTCCGAAAGTTTAAATTAAGAAATGTGAGCGCCAGGGATTTCTAATTAAAAATTCGAATATTAACACATTTATTAACCTTGCGGATCAGACATAGCCAATTAAACTCACGCAACTTCTCCACCGTACTGATTTGTCGTACTTTTGCATAGTTATTGAATTTTTGTGACGATTATGAAGTTTGCCACTGGAGGACTACTTACGAGCGAGTAGATTAACGAGATATTCGATGCACGTAGTAAATTAAAGGCGAAAAAGTAAATTAAATGCCGTTTCTTTCTAAAGTTCCAATGAGTTACATACATTTTTTTCTATGGATGATTTATCTTCGAAATAAAAGTTTATTTAGATATCTGCAAAATCTGGAGTGTTGGTTTAATTTCTCCGCTGGACCACATTATGGACATTTGTCGCACAACCCTGGCGCTGAAAGTGGTTGATGTTTGTATGAAAAATGCCGTGATGAGTTGACAGGAAATTGAAGATTCTTGATAATGATGGGAAAATATGCGATTAAATTCATCGTTTAATTAACTTAAATAATTCTAAGTCCATATTTTCAAATAATGCATTTTATATACACACAGGCCTTAAAGCATAGCACTTCTAAGGTAATTTTTTGTCAATTGCGAATCAAAACGCCACATATGTTGCAATAATGTAATATTTTTCCGCCAAAATATTTACCTTCGCAGTAAATTCCTACCAACTCTAAACGTATTCGCATAATTCTGCGCTCATTTTATGTGTTTTGAAGCGAATTCGCGACTCAGAATATCGGAGATGTCTCATAGTTGATGACATTTCCCTTAAAGATTATTTAGCGACGGAATCGACAGTAATATTTTCTTAATTCGAAATATGTTTGCTCCGATTTGCACCTAAGGGTAGCAAGCATATCATGTGTCATTGTTATTCACTTTTTTGATTTCCGTTTAGAATAAAAATGCCCTGTTGAGGTGGTAGAGAAATTTAATGTTTCAAGAAATATCAGAAATTTGAAATAAATCATGAAATTCATACATCATGACTCGATTTTTTTGTATCATAGATTATCATCATTATCGATAATATAGCAAAATATTTTAATTTTATGTGACAAACCATAACCGCTGCTATTGGAAAACCACAGCGTTTTGTTGTTTCTTCATATATTTTGATAATATAACGTCTAAACTGATAATATATACTTCTTAAAAGCAACTTTACGCCGTTTAAATGTTTAACGACATCCCAGCAACATCTTTCTGGTTCTACTAACTAACGTATCGAAGGACATTCCAAAAATATGTCGGCGTCTTTGAATCTGAGAAGTCGACCAGTTTACCACTGTAGTTTGCATTGCTGTTTGGTTTACATAAATGGTCATAATAGAATATCTTCTATTTCTATTACGTAAGCACATCTCAAAGTGGGATGTCATCGGCCTCGGTGAAGACAATCAGAAGACCTCATAACACTCAAGGACGGACATTTAATTTATTACACAAAGGATGGAACTTGGCTTGGAGGCGTTGGCTTCTTAATCAACAAGAATATGTAAATATATGTCTAAGCAAATTGAATATATAAAATGACATACGAGGATTCAAAATAACATAATTAGAATTGATTGATTAACCCCAAAAAGACAGTAATGGAAGGATATTTTAAGCAATTTTTATGGGGGTTTCACAATATATAAGCACAGTTACAGTAACAGTTAAATGTGAGTATTTGAGCAAAGAAATTCTCTAATCGATCGATCGAATGCTTTTATTTCGTAGAGTTGAGATAAAATCTTCTTATAATATGCCTAAAAAACGTTTTCATTCGTGTGATTTCGATTTCTGAATGTAAGCAATGCGCCACTCATGTGCGGCCTGGTTTCTTACGCGGCCTGGGCCGCTTTTCAGTTCCCCTGAGGAGGTCATACTCACATTGAATGACCACGAATCCATAGCACATGGAAGAACTTCGTTGAATGAAACCGGAAGAACCAGAAACCTCGTCGCCAACGTCCTCAAAACTTTTTTTAAAACAATGTTCGGAAAAACTACTTCATTTCTAAGTTATTGTAAGAAAGAAACTTACTTTGGATTCCACAAAGTACCTCAGTTTTACAATATCATTCATATGATATTGTAAAACTGAGGTACTAAATTCCTGATTTTGCAGTAAAATTGCTGAAAAAGGGGTGTACAATTCTAAGCGTATTTTCGCAGTCCCACATTGGTGTGTGCCCTTTACCGTCTGAAAGCGGCCTTCACAGGAATCGCTCTTCCCAACTCCAGTTAGTGTTTCCTAATAATCAAACTCCCAGTCTTCGTAAATTTCACTTAAAAGTAGAGAGAATCCTTTATAACTATTACAGAGCGTTAGAACGAAATAGTTCATCTGAAAAATCCTCATTCGTATCGTTTTCAATGTTGTGTTGAAACTATTTTGTGGGGCAAGTTGTCAAGAGCATCCCTCGGCTAGGGCCGGCCCTAGAAACGGCAGAGCACGGCGGCTGGCGCCCAGACGGCGGCGAGGGGAAGCAGATGACGCCGACCTACCGCAACACGGAATGCGATTCTTTTTTATTCGAGCGGCTGCACTTCCTCTAGATTCGGAATGTTTATCTGCGACGGTGGCGACGCGACGGCCACCGAAAGAACTGCAGATTGTTGAAGGAAACTGAAGCTTCGGAAGAATTGGATGTTTCATACCAAAATAGCGAAGAAAGGAAAAGGTGATTAACCTGGAATATCGAGGTGTGCGTCGATATCTAAAATCCCAGCGATGTTACATTGCGTTGGTCAGACCTCACCTTGAATATGCGTGCAGTGTATGAGATCCTGCAGGAAAGTGTTGCATTCGAGAATTAGAAAAAGTACAGCAAAAGGAGATACGTTACGTAGAAAGTTTTTACGACAAATCAGTGAGTGACTCAAATGCTTCAGGACGCGAGAAGGGAATCTCCAGAAGATAGAGCATTTAAACAAAAATGTATACAATAAGTTCAGAGAAGGTAGAAGTTATTATGGACAAACAGGCCGCCGATTTGCTGATAGAAGAAAAGAACATTTACGTGCTTTCATTAACAACAACCCAGAGATTTCCCATTTTTCCAAACATCTACTGGACTGTGGACATTATAGTGACTTCAAAATTTCTGTGTGTCATCTGTGTGAAAAGGGTATCAGACTTGATGTTCTTGAAACTTTTGAAATTTTTAAAAACGCCTCTTGTAATATCGTGAACGAATATTTGTTTCCCAATCCCTCTCCCATCATACAAGCCATTACCTCCCCCCTGACTTCAATACCTTAAATTCCTCACTTCCTTACCCACCCCCCTCACCCTTAAAACTCTTCCTTACCCTTTCCTTACCTTTCACTTTTTTCCACAGATCCAATGAGCTCCTTAACCCACTCCCCCAACCTTGGCTCATCCTATCCATACCCTCCCCTATAACCCCCCTTGTGTACATTGGTCCTTTTTCTTGACAACTTGTGTATATAAGCTTCCCTTTGTGTATAATTGTTGCCTGATGATGCAGCTTTGCTTGGTCGCATGTATCTTTCCTGTGGTGTAGTAAAAAGTTAAAAATGAATCTCTGTGTTTCAGAATACCAAAAAGTTAAGCCTGAACTTATCGCTAGTAAGGTAGAAGTCTTTCCAAAAATTCATTTTTTCCGCGATCGATACGCGAAAGTAATCGATTTGGGAAATGCATGCACCCACTGCCACACGCCAAAAGGCGGCTTGCAAGGTACATACATAGATGTGTAGATGGAATGGTAGTTCAGTTGTTAAAATGCCGGATATTGGGAGACGTTCAATTCCCAGTGATGTCGCTATTTTTCATATCTCTTCATCGTCGAGAAAACAATCCGGGAGCAAACTATAGAGAAATAGTCAGCCATCGAAAGATACAATCGCAAAAGTACTTTATGTGAGTCGAAGTAACGCAAACGAGAATAACACTTGGACATGAACTTCAATGGCTCAGGGTGACTGACATCAGTACATACAGCTAGAGGGATCCTGTCCTGGTCCTGATAAAAGGCTACTCGGAATATGCCGCCAAAAGGGTCATTTCAGAGCGGGGGGGTCACATGCCAAACACTTCTCTCTAAACACAAGAGGGCCTACATGGAAGAAACGAAATATCATTTCTAATGCTGGAGAAAACACGAGATATTCCAAATTCAAGATTTCTATGTTGAAAGAAACGGAAAATTCCTCAAATAATACGGGAATGCTACCAAAGGAATCTCTCGTTTCAAATAATTTGTCAAAACTATTAAAAGATAACATCTACGAAAGGCATGACAACTTAAACCAACGAAAAATGATTTTCTGAGAGCTTTCACTGTAAAAGGACGCCCCTGTAATGCTGCATGAAGAAACAGATGAATTCTAGATTGAAAAGGGAGTTCAACAAGGTGATTGCCTATCACCCGTCTTATTCATAACAGTTCTGGAAGAAGTTTTCCAAATCCCTAGAATGGGAGAAGAGGGGTCTACGGATAAATAGGCAGTACATCAGTCACCTGCGTTTGATAGATGATACAGTACTCTTCGCATCCAACGCAGAAGATCTACCAAGTCTTTAGGACGAAAGATACAACACAGGATGAACGAAATCAAAGGTAATGTATAATTCCCTTTCCAAGTCAAGTACCAGTACAACTGGATAAAATGCCTCTCGATGTCTGTTCAGAATACACATACATAGGACAGCTGGTAACAAGAGAAGAAAACAGCAGGATGAGCGAAATGAACAGAATTCAACTTGGCTGGAGTGCCTCCAGAAGAAACGCATATATTCTAAAATAAAAAAATGGCAGTGATCTTGAAGAGGAAGATCTTCAAAAAATACATTTTACCTGTTTACATCCATTTTAATTCCATTTTTATTCATTCACTATTACATGTATGTGAAACAACAATACGTTGAACGCAGGAATAACCCAGCGGCTTCAGACTACACCATGAAGTTTGGAACGGTGTTTGCTTGGAATCACAAGAAGAGACAGGAAACGCAACACCTGGGCGAAGATGAGGACAGGAGTGACAGACATCAAAGTATGGTAAGATCACTGAAATGGATGTGGGCAGGCCATGTTGCAAGGAGAAACAACAACCGATGGACGCCAGTAGTTCTCAACTGGACACCAAAAGACGTGAAGAGACCAATAGTCCAATGGAACAGAAACATCACGAAGTACCTAGGGGTAACATGACAACGGAAAGCTCAGAATAGAGAGAATTCGAAAACGCTTGGGGAGGCCTACATCCGTAGGTATATATCATATTGTTTCTAATAGAGGTTACGATACGTTGTCCATAGCTCTCTTGTTTATTATCTAGTAATGCTTGATGCAGTAAATTCTCAACTCCCAGTCCAAACCCGCATATTTTAACAAGTTATTTCGAAGTGAGGAAGAATGTGCTGCAGAAAGCAAATCCTCAATAGCGGGCACCAATTGGGAGGGTCTTCATTCCTCATTAGTATATAAAATCCAGAGTTCTCATGAACAGTTTACACTACAACGTCCCTTTCGAGGGTATTTCATGACAGTTGATTTCTTTTATTTCCTTCGGTTAATAATCACGAAAATAATACGGATAAATACAAGTATTGATCTATAAAGTATACAGAAGATACTGGTAAGTGCGACTACCGTCCGTCTCCACGTTTCTAGTCAGTATGGGAGCTTAAGGGGGATAAAAACAGGTCGTTTTTGCGCTGCGAGAAGACCCACCCACGCCTCTTCTCCAAGTTCACCGTCCTCAGAAGGAAAATCACATTTCGTAGGCAACTTATGGTGCAGTTTTGCATCTGTTAAAATTGCCATTACTTGCTAGAGTTTGGAAAGAAATGAAATGCTCTTCATTGTTTATCTTCATGCATTCAGTAAAGCCACAAGTATGTACCTGAGTTTCGTTATACCGAAAATGAATTATAAGTTATTGAAATGGAACGGTACCTTTGAATTCACGAAACAATTCAGGATCTCCGATACTATTTTGTTTAGAGTAGCAAGTAAAATGTGTCACAGACTCAGCCAACTTGAGTTTTGAAATCGCTGACTTAATTGTTAGCTGTAAGAAGAGATTAAAATGATGAATTATGATTATCATCACTGCCGCCAGTATGGCGAATTATTGTAACTTTGAGAGAAATGCGAAACGGTTTTCTTCCTTCCATATCACTTATATGACTTTGGCTGAAACAATGACCATTATTATTGGATAATGTTACTTTTTGGAATTGATAATGTTCTTTCAACCAATCTAGCGAACTATTCTTATCTTCAGATATGTTATTTAATTTTGTATCTCTTAAACTTATATTCTCAGCATTTTATACGTTTGTACATCGATTTTCATTCTTGTCTCATTTCCGATCATCTGCGATTTTAATTTATTGTATTACACATTGTCTTTATACGTATTTATTGTGTTTTCGCGGTTTTTTTCACCCCCCCCTCTCTTTGGATGTTTTCCTTCAACGTGGGTTTTTCCTTTTTCAATCTTCTGCTGCAAATATATTTTCCAACACTGCACCCTTTCTTTAGGTTTATAATAATATTCTGTACGTATTACAAAGACGTACGAGGTTAAGTGGAAGAGACGCTCACATATGCCTAACCCCGCCAATAAAGGCCCTATCTACCAATATACCCAGATGACGTTCCACTTTGTATTTCTAAACATTATTGCCACAGTAACCACTGTTATCAATTTAACGTTATACTGAGAGAACGAAGTTAGATACTTTATTATTTCTTACGAGTAATAGGGTGCATGAAATCTTCAAATTAAATTGGCTAAAGGGATAAATCCTTTTGCATTCCTTGACACATGGGAGACAAAAGCTGTATTTGGTCACGCATTCGTCCGTCATTTGTCGGAATTATTTCGAAGGGGATTGATTCGCTGGCGATAACTTGACAGCGATGAAATCGGTGAGCAATGAATCCACTGAAGATTGTCAGTTGGACTGAATTCTATGACGGCTCACGTGACGACCAATTATCCACAAAATATACACAATGGGCACACCTATAGATGCCTTGGACAGAAGAAGATAATGTTTAATGAACGAATCCACAGAAGACTACGAAAAAGGCCCTCGGAAAAAGCTAAACACCGCTACATTCGATACAAGTGTACGAGGGAAAGGTGAAACATTACTTTTTGTTTCAGAACTGCAGGAAATCAAAGATCGGCCTTAGTATGTAATCATCCTGAAAGCGGATAACGGTCATTTTCTTAAGAACCATCGAATCGAAGTTTTACATACTTCTGCAGAAAACTAAAGGTATCGGCCAATCATTGTTTGCTGCCCCACTGATAGGGATATACCCTTTTCCAAAAAAAAGGATACATCTAAGGGACCCAATCCAATTGATACACCAACTTGTGTTTCCGCACGTCAAATAAAGTCTATGACAATGAATCCTTGTTCGTTTCATAACGCGTCAAGCAAATAACCGAAGATGTTTATTTAAAGTGAAATACATAATTTGCTGACGTTTCTTGCATTTTAACACACACCTCATGGCAATGTAACTAACGATACTCTACAAGTAGCACTCTTTAACTTTCTATAGTCTGAAACCCCTCCACTTGTAACCAAAGATATTTAAGTAAAAATTATAGTATTGGCTGACGTTTCTTGAATTTTAACACATCTACATCTACATCAATACCCTACAAGCCGCCTTTCGGCGTGTGGCAGGGGACCCCATACGAATGTAATTAACGATTTGCTATAAGTAGCATACGGATGTAAAGAATAAACACCTTTAAAATGATGCTGAGACTTAATTTCGCAAAAATGTTTGACGAAGTATTATTGGAATGCCCACGGCCAGTCCAGCCCATAGTTGTTGATGTTCCCCACACATGCCAACCGCATGTTTCACACAAGCATCCGCCTCAATCAACAATTATTTAACTTCGACAAAGAGTGATTTTACTTTTTATGACCAGTCATCGAAAAATCTATATTTTACAGAATTCGTCTATTTTTTAAATTTGTATTAACCGGTAACAACCACGATACATTTATGAATGCATAACGATTTATAATCAAAATTTCGCTTCGAACTTTCGGAGCGCCTTTGTTTAGCCCAATCGTAAGTAAAAGGTACATACAAAAAAAGTTCATTCCTTTTTTGAGAAAAAATAATTGAATCTGAAAAACATGCAGGAGTCGGACACAGAGCACATATTCATGTTGGTTACAATTTATACTTAGCAATTATTTTACCTCATGACAAATGTAGCATACTAATAGAATAAATGAAGATTATCATAAATCCAAAAATTACAAACAATTTCGGCATTTGGCGTAAGTTGTTGCGTGGTAATTCCAGACAGGTTTTTTGAATTAGTAAAGTGTTATATTTCTCTTATTTATTACCTCTTTATAAAAAGGATTCGATGGTTTTCTTCTTCTCCAATTATATTTCTCGTGAAACTACAGGACTTGGAGCAATCTCTAGGAGACTCATTCGCCGTCCGTTCATAATTATAAATGTATTCATGGTTGCATAGATCTTAGCAACATTTTGATGTACATCCTCAGTGTTTTTACAAAATGTGATCCGTAAAAGTGAACGTCACAGAACAATTGTCCGAGGAAATATTTCGACCACTTCATCGAGACGCGGCCTCAAGTCCCTCCACTGCTTCTCGACTGTTCTGCCAATTTAAATTGTGCGACGGATAAGAACCTTCTGCAAATCCGTCAAATCGTGACGTCATATTTAGCCGTTCACGGAGGAACAACCGCAAGATGAATAAATACGTCACATAGGTACAGCTCATACATTTGCTCATCTATTCAATAAAAAACCACAAGAGAGTTAGAACTTTCAACGAAACACGTAAATGACAGATGCAGGTCTTCCCGTTAACTCTATGTTTCCGCCTCGATTCACCCAATTAACGACAATTCGGCATTAACATTACTAAACTACCACTCACTACAACTAAAATGCTGCGTATGAAAGAGTGGATTAATAAAACGCACAGGAAGAAAGGACGCTATCGGTATTCTGCGTAGGCTAGTCGAGCGTCCGGCTTTCTCTATACGACTTTATAATCACAATTTGCAATGTAACTCTTCCTTCAAACATATTAAACCACTTGCTATACGAATTCCTAGCACCTGAAACCCTTTCGATATATGGGTGACCGTTTTTACCAGCATAAACACCGGGAATAGAATGATGAACCTATTTCTTTGCTAGCCTAAGCAAGTTACTTAATTTGGAGACGCCCATAACACTATTTATTAAGTTCAGGAGCCAGGGGGGCTCCCGGATAGCCAAGTGGGCAACGCGTTCGACTTCGGTGAATGTGGTCGCGGGTTCGATTCCCGGTGGGGGCCCACGTGCGAAATGACCTAAGCTGTCGAAGCACTTTTAACAATACTACTACTACAATACTATTTAAGTAACTAAATCAATCAATCATAAACATTTAAAAATAGGAAATGGGTTATTGGTAACCGGGCGCGGAACAACTGAGGTAAAGATGGGTTCGTACAACACAAGCAGCTTTCACATGAATTAATAAACACAATTTTACTAATCTTCTTCTAGCATTTTGTTAGTCCTTACTTCCAATTAAACAAAATTCCTTGTATTTATAAGCAATTATGAACCCATACTTAAGAAAATTCGACCTACGCGATTAGTCGTTGGCACCCGCGTGACTTACATTGTATTTATGCGAGTGCTGCTGAGGAGTGTAGAATCACACTAATTGAATACTAATTTCACTGAGGCAAGTTACATCGATACCCTGGAAGCCGTCCTTTGGCGAATGGCGTACAAATAATTCTGTAACTGAAAAGAATCACCGTATGATGTAATTGGCTGGATGTAATCCAATCCTTGTATCGGCTACGAAATAAACTAAATAATTCGCGGAAAAGACTCCAGTGTAGTGCAGATTCGAAGGCCAGAACTGCGTCCGTCTTTGCAACTCGATCGCATTCTTGGAAACTGCTTATCTCGTTTCCGAAAATCGCAATTTAAAGTTCGTTTTGTCCCATATAATTCAATCTTTACCCAAATCGATCGTACACCTACCCTATCGTGCACAATTCACAATCATGAATCATCTCATGAAAATGCGTGTTGTGTAAGGGGTCATGTGCATTAGTGTAAGAGTTGTATTCGTGTATAAGAAAGAGTACAGCGAAAAGCGATACAATTCGTAAAAATTGTGACAACAAATCAGTGAACGTAGCTCAAATGCTGCAGGATGCAGGGTGGGAATCTTAAGAAGATGGAAGATTTAAACAAAGACTCAATTTATGTATTATAAAGTTCAGAGAAGGTACTTTCGTAGACGATTTAGCAGACGTTATACATCCTCCCTGTTACATAGGCCTTTCTTATTATGAGAGGAAGATCAGAGAAATAAATGCTACAACAAGTAGTTTCAAAAATTCATTTTTTCTTCGAAAGATACGCGAAAGTAATTGATTAAGGGATTAGAGTAATGTTGCATGCACCCTCTGCCACACTCCGAAAGGCGGCTTTCAGGGTACATACATAGATGTAGATCTCGAATCTGTTTGGATTCGATAGAAAGCACAATTTTGGGATGCGATAGTGTCACGAATTACGAACACTTAGAGTTCACATTTAATTTCAACAAATATTTGCCTGATTCAGTGGTGCTATTCTAATTATACACCAACTTGCCTCCTTAATTACCAGGGAACACCACGCCAATTTCACAAACACAACTCCACCTTCTCTACCTAAAGTTTATGTGCAAAATTGGGCATTTGCCCGTTCATTTATTCGGTAGCTTTTTATTCGCACAATCGTTCGATAGATCGCTCTACTTTTTCCATTCCCTAAATCGTCTGAGACTTTCGTGAGTTCATTTCCCGAAAAAGCAATAACTATTGGCCGTCCAACGTTATGAAGACAAAATGTAAATCTTATGGCCCCGTGTATTTCTTACGTCGAAACGGCGCGCGCTGTTGCAACTTTCGCATAGAAAAAGAAAGATGGCCAAAACTGATTTTATAAACTTTAAGCATACTGAAAAGTAATGCCGGGCAGCATGGTGTGATGTAATCCAGATCAAATTCTATCACAATCGAAAGAAAATGAAAAAAGTAACACCTTCGAGAGAATTTGGAATTAGATGCAACTTTCTTGAATCAATGTATTTAGGTTTACCTTTCATGTAACACGGTCTTTTCTGGTATGAAAATCTGCCCCATTACATCCAAATTCCACAAATGCTATTATTTTTTCCGATAAATGTTTTGGAGACAAAAGTCTTGGGGAAATCTATGGGAATGCCGTTAGCTTTTGGACAAAATGCATTGAGAAATGTAGTCGCCAGCTACATTTCGTGAAATTTCCGAAGGAAGGAAAAAACTTAAAGCGAGAAAGGTTCTGAGGAAATACGTAACCTATTTTATGTGACTTAAAACCTTCTTGAGTTTCTCGATAACCTCAGAAAACGAATTTATACTTTGGAGTGAATACGGATCTTGGTGGGTAGCAAAAGCGAATATAAATATAGCGAAATATAAATACAACGAAGTAAAGAAATATATAGTTAAACTCAACAAAATATTCTTCCTAGAAGAGCGCCAATAGAGTTTTGAATTATAAATTCAATTTCTTGTTGTTAGCTAAGCAGATCAATGTTAAATTACCCTTAGAATTCTGGAGATTAAAGCAGCAATATCTAATTCGCTTGCATAATGGGAAGTCGGTTTGAAACACGTCCAATCCGCCGACTACATTCAGAATAGCGAGAATATGAAATGAAAGAGGGGCACTTCCCTCAACACAATCTCTACAGCAGACCTACAACGAACTGAACTTAAATATTTACTCGATTAAAGCATACAATAGTATTTTCAAAAGATAATCTAGCATTTCTCGCGGTTAATGTTCATCTGGTGTCGGAAAACGAGTTAACATCACACAACTGGTCGGCTAAACCGGTCGCAAGGAAAGTCAACGGCGGCAAACCATTTCTACTCCATCCCACAACGTTGTATCATATCAATTTCGTATTTTGCTTAATCGCATTCAAACAAAAGTATACAGAATCCGATTTCTAGTAAACCCGGCAACACAAAGAGATTGTGTGACTTGAACAGCGTTCAGAGGATCGGCTTCGTAAGATTCATGCTACGTACATCAACGACGATAATTAACATGAAGATGAACAATCATAATAGAAAAATGAAGATGCAACAATAATGTACGTTGGTCAACAACGTTGGATGAAAACGAGGGAACTTGTATCCCGACGCTGTCTAAAACTATGCAGTCGTAATGTAACAAAGGAAGAGAGGGATTTCGAACTGTTGGTTATTTTCGAAGGCTTATTATTTTTTACAGAAATTGAAACCCTTATAAAAAGTGCGATTGATTACTTACAACTGCATATGAGAACGATTTGGTCCTGTGGCCATATCCTAATGAATGAAATGTTTGTTTTTAGGTACAGGATGGAGAAAAGTGTATTGTTCATTTACCTCTGTTTCAGTTTTGCTCATGGCTGTGAAGATACGGAAGCTACTGAGGTATGAGTAATGCTAAACAATGGCAATTAACTAGGGTTTCTCCTTTTTAAATGCTACGAAAAGTGTTACTTGTAGAGTCATTGTGCTTCACTTAGATGGGCTTGTTCCGCTTATAGCATTCTGCCTGAATGATAAAAACAGTGACAAACTACCTCACTCCTCACTTTGACTCCTCAGCCAAAGATTGTCGTGGTTGATGTTAGAGGAGATGAGGTTCAAACCAGCTCTTGGGCTGAAGACTGTGGAGATAATGTCAAGTTTTGTTTTCCCATCGTTGCTACCGAGTGCGTCTTTTTGTTTTTGTGGTTAAGGCGGGACATATCAACTCAACAGAGGGCATTTACGGGGATAACGAACCATTGGGTGGTGAGTGGATTTGGGAAATTGGACTAAGCATACCTGATAAAGGCGTCCAGCAATGGTGTGCACGAAGATTCTCGGGCTGCAGAACAGGTATCCAAAAGGCATGTCAGTTTACACACAACACTATCAGATCATACACTGTGTCGAACTACGAAAATGCACTCGGAAAGAGTAAAAGAACGCACTTGGTACAAGAGGCACACCAGCGAGCGAAGATTTCGCAAGCAATTCACTCAGTTCACGAGGGAGGGGGCCGTCAGTCCTTTTGCCGCCACCCACAGAAAAGTCGACACACTTTGGAAGAAAACAAAAGGCGGTTTTTACTGTTTCCGAAGACACTGTTAACTCATTGGGTTCACACTTCCAGAGGACGGCTCCTTAAGGCCACTCGGACGCCTGCGAAAACGGAAACAACAATAATGAGACGATGGCAGTGACCGCCGCACACACGATAAACAACGTCACCAAAAAATGCAAACAAGCAGTTGTTCCGTACCGCCACAAGGGCGCTGCTGTCGAATCCGTCTCCTTCGGACGAGAACGCGGGGAGAAACAAAACAAATGTAAGCAGCCGTGTGGCACACTTTCTCCTCCCAAGCCGTGCCAAAAAGCACGCGCCCTCACGAGGACACGCGAAAGTGGAACTCGTTTCGGCGGATCGCTTTTACGGCGAATGCTGCACCATCTCCCGGCAAAGCGAACTCGAGAAAGCACTGGACGCAGAGCGCGCGGTCCGACCACTCCAACGAGCTGAGGCAGACTGAGGGGGAAAAGACCTTGAGGGGACGGAGCATGCGTACAAGAAGAAGGGCGCTGGCGGCGCCGGTGGCCGATATCGGAGACTCGCGCTTTTCGAGCGGAATGTCGCAGCCTGCTTCTTACGTCACTCGCATGTGAGTGACCTTAAAGGGCCACGAATCCGTGCACACGCACTCTTCCATCACGCACCCCGCGAATTCACTTTTCGCTGCACGAGTCTCTTCTGTAACTCGAAAATGCACGGTTCTTACTGTCCTGTCTGGAAGACGCCATTTTCGAGATCGGAAAGTTTTTCTGGAGAAATGAGCGGGGAAGGCATTTCGAAACAAATGCCTTCTTCGGAGGAGCAGCTACGTGAAATCGGTATTATTTAACTATTAGCAAACACCCGAAGAGCGTCACCTGACTATATTTAAATCGAGGTATAAAAACGGCATGGAACTGTATTAATAAGATGAGGAGATCTTAGCGTCTGCATGTATCCGAGATAGAATTTAGAACAAAATACTTCACAAATACGTAAAATATACGATACTAAATATATTACAAACAATCATTATGATAATAGCATTCGCAAAACTTGTACTTCTCAGTTTTCAGCAATGCATTAATATCATCTTATAATTAATTCTAAATGGGTCATATATTCTATGCACGACGATGGCTCAACAATCGCTACAGTCTAGGAAACGAACTTTTGACAGCAATAATTTCAGAAATTTCGAACAAAAATAATGTAGAAGTAGTATCGTTAAAAGTGTTTGGGTAATTTCGCACGTAGGCCCCCACCGGGAGTCGAATCCTGGACTCCGTTCACCGAAGTCGAACGCTTTGCCCACTTGGCTATCCGGAGACCCAAAAAGAAATATTCCACGTTCATAAAAATAACAACTAAGCCATACCCTAGGTATATCCCTTTCTCGGTTTCAAGAGAACATTTCTTCTGATTTATCGATTAAAGAGGTATAGCGAGAAATAAATCTATTGCGCTATTCATTTCTAATGGACGCCATTCCGTAAGACCTGGAGTCGAAGCCGACCCAATGACGAGAATAAAGCCTTAAAAACGCGTTTTCCAAGGGTCGAGCAATCGACGTGATGGTCAAGAAGGAAGCGTCCGTGTTGATCGGTAAGAGAATGAAAGAGCCCCTAAACTAAGGCAAACCCCAGGTAAGAGGGTTGCCACCGCGTCTAAGGGTGCCTTCGGTTGGAACCCCTGCACCTAAAGGGTAAGGGAAACTGCGAGGTGATTATTCAGATTCATAGGTATATAAAACAAAATGTCTATCCGTTTCCTCTCTATCTCAAAAACGGCTTAATCCAGAGATGTGAAACAAACAACATTATGTTTTTACGAGGTTGAAACCCAAGGAAAACTATTCTCGTCCCTGTAAATGCTTGGGTTCGAACCCAAGAGTCCATAATACGTGATAAATACAAATTAAGATATTTACGTATAGTACGTTTTCATGCCTTGCAGGGATTGTCTCTTTTACAAAATTAAATTAGAAATAATGGTCCTACAAACTAACGACAGACTTTATGTAGAGAGGGCATTTTTTGGGATTCCATCAAATGAGTCCAATCGCACGGAATAACATACGTGGGAGAGTTTCAGAAGGACATTTATACGGTGATTTGTCGAGATCAATACGATGAAGATATATAAAGGTGAGAAAAAGGGAAAGATTATTGGGAGAGAACCGAAATATGGTCAGAAAAGGAATATTAAAGTTGTGAACTTATGCAAATCCCACGAGCTGCATAGTGTTCCACGAAATTGAGACTGGGCCCGTCACCGTCATGTTAAATATTAATTCGTATAAAAAAAATCGCCAAGTTGAAGTTAGCCAAAGTTATTGTTAGTGAAAATTCGAACCGAGAGCTTTATAACGAGACCAAGTCCGCATTTTTACGTCCATCCATTACCGAGAAAAAGTTGTTTTACATAATCGATAAGAACTTCGTATCTATTTCAGGAAATAATTTGAAATTTTTTATTTAAGTACATCATTAGCATTCTCATATTGCGTCAAAATTTCGTATCAATTGCAATAGGTAATACTTTCTGAGATATGAAATTTCAAAGTGAGCGCTCCGGTAAACAGCGCGAAAAAACGGGCACTTTTTTCCTTCTACCTGTAATAACATACCAATCGAATGTAAACAAAAAAGTTTGCTTTACACTGTGAAACGTAGAATAAAACGAGCTAAATTTTGGTGTAACCCGTTTTTCTGTGGGATTCCTGGTTTAGATTTTATTCGAGTCCAAACTCGAGTATCCATAATAAAAAATCCGATAGTAATTTTTAGGAATTCCGCGAAGATTCTTAGCTTAAACTCTATCCTGATTAGCATTTATAAAAATTAGTGTAATACTATGTTGGTTATCCAGTAATCATAATTCCACCCTGCTTTATGGTTAGGTAAACGCCTCGGTTAAGCCGGGCCAATTTTTTTTATTATTCCAGAATACGGAATTCAAGTGGATAATTAACGGTTACGAGATGATAGTATTCTTTCTTACAAATTTCATTGCTGAAAGTTGAAGTATATAAAAGATGAAAGAATGTTGACTTCATAATGACAATTGACAAAATAGTCCTTCACACATTTAACTATGGGAAAATGTATACCAAATTTATCCCAATCAAACCATCTACCAATCATAATTATAAAATTAAAGACTAACAACAACTGACACTTACTGGCTTAGGAAGATATATTATATTATATTACGCTCCGGAAGCACTCCAAAGTTAGTTCTGTTCACAACATAACCGACTTTATTTCTAAATAAACCGACCGACGTTTCTTATTCTTTTCATTATAACCGACTTCTTTATCAATCTGTGAGCCACGCCTAAATCTGCATGGCAAACATAAGAATTAATCTCTTATCATACAATTACGAGGAATTGGATACTTAAATACGGAAGAAAAATGTTAGGAAAGAAAAGGGTCAAATATAAATTGGCAATAAATAATTCTAGAATGTAGTTAACAAAGAATTAAGAGGAGAATGAAAAACTGCTTCTGAAAAGATATAGAGTGGTAACTCGACTTAAAAACTTAATTCGTTGCAGACCGGAGTTCGTATCACAGTTTTCTATTAAATGTTACGGTAAATACATAAACCCGCTGTCTTGGAAGTCCCGAAAAAAAAACACTATTTAAACATATGCAGGTAGCAATATGATCCCGGAGGGACAGAAGAAAAATGAATTTGGCCGTAATCATTCAAATTATTTTTGGTTATAAGCAGTTATACAAAAATAATCTTCGAGCAGTTGTTCAAATGTGTAGTAAAAATGGAGTAACCAATGACCGATTTCTTTGGTCGACTTCTCCATCACTTACAGAATATCTTCTTCTGAAAATGCCAAAGAAAAACGTTAACAAAGCAGAGAAGCTCGAGGCTATATGTGTGAAATCTGATCGGAGTCTAAACACTAAAACCGCGTGATCATTTTGTGCCTTAATTTCTGCATATTGGTAGAATAATCGGTTTAAATATTGCGTATAAAATGAACACGAAATAAGCCTAATGCGATTAGCAAATCTCACGGAGGGCTCCCTCTCTCTAAGCGCTATCTCTGTAGCTTTTTCATTTTTATCAAAGAAAATCTCATAGAAATCACATTATCTCTTTTTAATTTTCACTATGATAGAGAAAGATTAAGGCGATGAACATACGTACATTTTGTCTAGTTGCGTAAATTGTTGTAAATTCTGTCAAATTAGACAAAGAGTTCGACCAGGGAGCGATTTATTGCGTGTTCATCCACATGGCCATACATGCAACAGTATTTGGGATTATATTATCACCGGAGTCGAGTTCGTATTTTGAAGTTACAGTGGAGTACGGAAAAAGTACGCACACTTTTTTGGCGTTAGTTTTCAACAAAAATAAAGCCCAGCGATAATGCGTAGAAGTATTGTGTGAAATTAGTTAAGTATTGTGTACTCAGGCAAAGCGGCTAAGGAAACCTCTCAAATGAGAAAATACCACGAATACGACTTTGGTTCAGAAGCAAACACATTTTGTGCACTGGAAAAGGTTCGAACCAACGATGGCACGCAGAATCGAAAGGCGGTATAAGGCGGATGAATCATTATTTAATATTGTAGCAAATTTGCTGCTAAAATGGTCTACACTATAGTCATGCAATTAGAGGAGCACCGCTAATGACAGGCATTTTTTGCTTCAGGAAGTACTTCAGTTTGTGTGAAAAATTATTTCAACGTCTACAGAATTATACGGCAAACGACGGCCTAATCTTCCCTCAGTCAGAGATCGCCTAAATCTATAATTTATCCTACATTAAACTTTTCCTGTTAAACAGGTAAAATTGGCGATATATAACTAAAGATGAATGATCTAGCGGCGTGCCCAAGTGACAATTCTTTTGACAAATTCAAACGGTGCTGTTATTCATTTGTCAGCTAGTGATTTTCCTCGTCGAAAATGAGGGAGATTACTTTAAATTGAGCCTCTATTAATAAAATTCAGAACTCGTCCGAGTTTTGGAAACATCGCTCATTTCGGATATTGAACCAAATTATGAAATCGATATGCCTAAGTGATATTTTAATCAAATTTAATGGAATTTTAGGTATCACTTCGAAGGAACGCACTTTCTATTTCCTCCTAATTGCTGCCATTCGTCTCCAAACGTCTGCAGTGGTTCTTTATCACCTCTTCATCGTCACAATACGTGGGCGTGCGATTAAGAAACAAATTTCAATTGTTAATTACATCAGAAAGTACTGGAAATTGCCTTTTCTTCTATTAGAAGAACATCTCATTCGATGGATTGATGTAAAGGCCTGAATTCTCCGTGTTACGGAGATGTGCTCGCTTTGGACGCCATGGGTACATATTATTTACAACCACGTAACTCTACAAAATATCATACAGCGAAGGAATTTACTGACAAATATCAATTTCAGGGTGTAATGATGCCACAATTTTTATAGCCGGAACGCTATAAGGTAATGGCTGCTGATGTAAGATTGCCCGACTGCACTCAGGATGGAAGTTGTGCCGAAGCATCCTTTCCAAGGGTTAATCGAAACTATCTTCAGACTCTACATTAAACCGTGCTACAAGGAACTCGAACGTTTGGCGTATTTATACTTCTGTACTTATTTCAGCCCAAATGTTGGCCATGAAATTAATCCACCGTAGAGAGATGTAAAATGCTCAAAAGCTCAGCTGATAGTTCGAATATTAGAACGAATCTTAAGATAAGAAATCAAATTAGAATACTGCATCTTCCAATAGTTACTCCAGCGGTTTCTCTAGAGCAACAAATTTGATAGTTTGTTCGAAGCATTGCTGATCGTTCTTTCAGGGCCGGCCCAATATGAATCTGCCCTCAGGGCTGGCAGGCCCGTCTCAACAAATTCTCCAAAAACGTCCAGATTTTTTTCAATAATATTACTTCAAATATTATTTTTACTTTAAATTAAAAACCGAAAAAAAAGTTAATTGAAAGCTAATTCATTACAATAATAAAGGATTATTATTAGTTGCTTTCGATTAAGTTATGAAACATTTCATTCAAAATCAATTCTACAATAATTTTAACCACAAAACTTCCAAATACGCTCCATATTTACTAGAAATCATTCACAGGCAATCAAATATCTTCTTGGGGAAATCTTGGGATTTATCTGTAAGTCAAATATGGATAGATATTTCACGGTGAATTTTTTAACAAGAAAGAAGGATTCATTATCTTTTCGTTCGCACAGCGGAAAACGGAGAGTAATTTTTGTAACGCTTGTTTCAGAGATAATAAAACTGTTAGGAACATAAAACTTCATCGAACAAAATGTGGTTCGTTCATTCGCAAAGTGGTAGCACCACATCTAATTTCAAATATGACATTGGGGACAATAACTTAATCACAGACGAGAATAAACACGTCAGCGTTACAAATCTGCACAGTAATGTGATATTACAAGTAAATATTCCAGCATGACGGCACTTATTAAGTAATTTCTAAATATCTGATATTGTAAACATCTGGTCCTCCTAAATCAGAAGGTGTTGATTGTAATTGTAATTGACAATAATAATTTAATATATTTGTGATGGTTTAATTGACACTGGAAGGATTTGGAATAAATTTATTCATATTTATATGTATGAATGACTATTTTGCCAATAATAACGATTAGCTCAACATAGTGTATTATTTAACTATTGGCCATAAAATAGGCAACAAAAACATCTTCTAACTCCTTTTTCATCTTATTATATTACATGTATTTATTTTATTTGTTATTTCTCCAATTAAATCTCAAGCATATTCTTATAGGATAACGGATTGAGTTCGGCGTCAATGATCGGGTTTAGTAAACGCATTACATTAAGCATTACGGGTATCGATACAAATCGAATTGTAAGTCTATTAAATACGCAATCTATTCATACCTTAATATTATTTATAAATCCTAATGAGTATAGATTTTAATCGAAAAATGGTAGAAAAACTCCATAAATTAAATACTCGATTAAGTTTCACGACATGTAGTTAGTGAGAATTACAAAATCCGGCAGCTTTAAAACTTCGTTTGCGTTAAAAACCCGTTTGTCTAACGAAAATCTTCCCTCTTTTCGCAATAATATTTCTTCGTCATATTAATCGCGACAAAAAAATGTCCTTTGGTGAATCGGATTGATAAAGAAACACTCCCGCATGGCCGTATGTTAACCCTGCGATTACATCGTACTTTAATTTTAAAATATATCCTCCATAGTATTCATCTGGTCCACCTAAGCCAGAAAAAGACCGCCGTAAGACCATAATAACTCAATATATTTATTAACGGTAAATGGTTTATTTTATCCTGGATAAATTACGAAAAAAATTGATAATAATTAAATAATTGCAAGGAATATTTTGTCAATTATAACTATGAGATTAACATTCGTAAGAACTTTGTGATTTCCAATTTTAAGCCATAGGATTAGTTAGAATAAATAACATCATCTTATATCCATTAATTCTCCTTTTAAATTCAAAGCATGATCTTGTAGGATAAAAATGTGAGCTTGGCTTCTTACATTGGGTACCGTAAACGCCCGTCAAGCATGATGGAATTCAATGTAAATTGAAGTGTAAATATAGCATAACTGAAAACATAACCTGAATACCCCTAAATAAAAAATACTAATCAGAATAGATTTTATGCCAACAATGTTGGCAGAATTCCGAAAAATTAAATGCTCGATTTCTATAAACATTAAGCTGGGATTTACAGAAACTATGAGCTCGTGGGCGTTGATATTTCGTCCGTCTCCCAAACATCTTCCTTTTTTCCGCCATAAAATTTCTTCGTCATATTGATCGCGACAAATCAACCTATAAATATCTCTCGGTAAATCAAGGATTCCCAACCTGCATCTTAGAGCATTATCTGATTCTATTAAAACTTTTTTCGAAAATAATGGGTTCGCTGAAGCTAATCGCAGTTCGAACTGATCGGCTATGACTGGGATCAATAGTGGAGTTTATATCGAATTCAGATTTTTTTCGCTCGATTTCATTGAGATGTCATCCCCTCCATCTTTCTGCTTCTCACTCTATCCTGTGGAACCATGACTTACTTATTTAAGAAACTCACATGTGCTTTTCTAAATCAGCCGAAATACAAGCTGAAAATATATAACTTTTATTATGTAAAAATAAATCAAATGAGACTACAATTTGAGAATTATTCGTATAGGGCTTTGTTTTACTGTTTGCTTACATCGATAGAAAATTTTAAAACTATTTCTAAGCAACAATTATTACTTCTCAAAGTGAGATCTTGTATCATTGTAATAAATCGTCAAAGCATTATAGATTAAACAGTATTTATTTATCATTTAATGTAGTACACTTCTAATATGGCCTACTTAAAATCTCCGACGAAATAATTAACTTTCTACGGTGAACTTCCAATTTACGGAGTCAAAAATTGTGATTCTCTTTTTCTTTGAATAGATCCCTTCTGAAAATTATCGACCCATCATTCGATTTCAGTCGCACAAAGTAAGGCTTCTAAGATGGTCGGCCAGAAAGTAATGCCTCATATTTTTTTCGAGCCAAAACCAACGCTAGTGATTCGAAATTGTAGCTTCGAATTCTTTTCCGTTTCGCCTATGTATGTGCGTAACTTCAGTTTTCTTCTACAGATAGTATAACTGTAGGAAACTTTCAAATTGGAGTCTGACCGTGATACACGTTACAGACAACGTGCTGTGATTGAGTATCTGTACCTAGAGAAAGGAACGATTGGAAATATTCACAAATGTTTGTTGGAAGTCAATGGAACATCTGCATTCGATAACAGTACAGTTAGATGCTGGGTGTGAAGGGTCAGTGAATTAGAAGGCAGTTGAAAGTGAAAATCTGGATCCATAACCAGAGCGAGGACTGGTACCGACAGAGCATACATGCCGTAGTGAATCTCCAGAGGAAGGCAATAGAACTTGATGGAGATAATGTGGAAGATTGAGTAGATAAAACATCATCCTTTCATATGTGTATTTTTGTAGAATAAATATTTTTTGAGAGAAAAAATGTGGGGTATTACTTTCTGACCGAGCATCGTAGTTACGAATCACGAAGTTTCCGAGTCACGAATACAGAAAATTCAAATAACGCAACAGTAACAGTATAGGAACGATCAAATCTTCCTTGAGCATTAGGTTTTGGTTTGAAGGAATCAGAAATGTCACCATAACTACAAGTTGCCTGAAAGTTTTACTAGCAAAATTGGCCTCATGAAAATAAGATGGTACTGATTGTGAGAGAGACAAAGAAGACTGAGCAGAGGAAGATAAACTTGAAAAAATCTTTTCTAAAGAAATACGGTAGAATATTCGAAACAAGTTTCACCGATGTACAAAGAAAAATAGTTCTACTTAATAAATGATTGAAGAATTTACCTTATATATTTTGATGAAATATTTACTTTGATATTATGTTATGCGCATAACTTAAAAGATTTTATTCGTATAAAATTATTTTTCGCAGCTAAATATGACCGTTTCTAATAAAAACTGTATTGCAACAAATAATCACCTATTAAGTGAATAGAGACAAGTTGGAAATTCCGGAAAAAAAACTTTAAAGAAGTACATCTCTACATCTCAACTGCGAATTCTTGTACCTATTCATCAAAAGCAAATGCATCAAAATTCATTCTCTATGCTGATGAGAGCCAAATTGTTTAACCTGTCTTGGCTCATCGATGATGCATACCTTTCTATCAAGCAGACCCGGCGTGAGGCTAGCTACCTTACTTATGGAAGAACACACGGGGTTTTTCTCCAATAAGAGCCCATACTGACTAGAACGGTTGAAACAGACCATAGATCAATTCGAGTTTCAAGAATAATCGTTCCCCAGGAGCAAAATTCTTCGGAAGTGTCAAAAAACACGCAAAGCTATTCGCAAATTAGGAAAGACTTCGATCCAATCTCAAGTAAAGATGTATCCCAAAATCTGAGGAGGATTAGTTCTCGGTACCAGGAAATCTTTTATTGATTCATCGATTAAATCCACTGCACAAATATCCATATTTCGTCTTGAGTATCCAGAAGTTTTGCCCATCATTAATTTCGCATCATAATCTTTCCTACATAAACCATGTGCATAACATAACAGAAAGCAACAAATAATGTTGTTGTAATAACAATATTTGTTGTCTACGCTCCGCCTTTTAGATGCCGCCGCACGGATGCGGTACTCCCCTTAGGATGGCGCGGCTCTGTGGGTACATGTATTCTCATGATTTTGAATTATTTGAGCATTTTTAATTTCTTACTACTTTTTAGCGACATTTTCAGTCTACCGACTTCTTAGCTGCTTTTCTAGGTTTAAGGAAATCTGAAAAATTGGCGTCAGTGGAGAACCCGATGGTGGGAATGTTTCATCGGAAAGAGGGCAAAGCAGAAAGTCCTTAAAATCAAATTTTGCCGCGGATCGGATTGTTTCCAACTAAAAGAAAACCGAGCTGCACATTTTTTTAATAGCTAAGTTCTTCTTTACATTCAGACGTCACAAATGGGAACGAAAATGAGCGTTTTCCAAGAATGTCCTGGGGAAACAGCAGTACAAAGTGCGATCAATCCGTCGAATCTAAAATTGCCGTTGCTAGGAAAGGTAGTGGTGGTTTTAAGTGGTGAGGCTGGTCTATGCAACCGACCCTAAACCCTTTTCGTTCCAAACCGGATTATCCTCCTCTAAACTCAGGTAGCGAACAAGTTGCATCGGAAGGATGCGTCCTCTAGGTGCTCTTCCGATACTGAGAAATGTTCATTGACTACGCGTTCCTTTATTGCATCTTCTCTCGGACGGTTTCTGCAGAGAGGGCACAGTTTCGGCAGCATTACAGCCTTCAGTTCCAACTTCCTCTGAAAACGCTTATGGTTAGACCTGAAGAAACCTGCTTAAATACTGGCAACTGCCTCCAATAAACGCCACTGAGAGAAGATGCTGAGATTGACCCCGCGGAATTCCACGAAGAAGTATCAAAGGCTTAAAACATTCCAAATTCAATAATTCCATTCAAAATAATCCAAGATTTTTCCATGGCCGATACGAAAACGATAGGAAATTCCTTTTCAATAAGAAATACGGAGAAATTCCAAGCTCCCTTCCCACCAAATCGATAAACAAACCAACAATTAGTAGAGTTTTAGCATACACCGTTAACTCTCCTCTCATCGGCTACGTGAGAACAACAATATTATACGAGCATGCCAATTTCAACTAAATAGCGCTACGTTACGCCCTT
Source organism: Ladona fulva (assembly GCA_000376725.2). Taxonomy (NCBI): domain Eukaryota; kingdom Metazoa; phylum Arthropoda; class Insecta; order Odonata; family Libellulidae; genus Ladona; species Ladona fulva. Next base: position 71,264 of record KZ308340.1, on the reverse strand, counting down.
GCGCATTTAAGTTTTCGGAAAACTCTCTATTTGAACGCGCCCGTCTACTGAACCGTTCGACGCCAAAAGCCAGAGATGTATCTCTGGCTCCCTGTTCGGATACTATAATTTTAACTAAGACAATTGTTTGCATGACATTAAAAGATTGGAGTGTAAAATAATATTAGATCTAATAGACTTTAGTCAAAGTTGATTTGTCAATGTTTTTATAGGTCTTATGCAGTGTTTTTAATACCCTTATTGCTACTTAAGTAATTTTTCTACTGAACATTATTTCATTATTAATATTACTTACATTTTTTAAATAATATATTTTATGATGTATTTGTTACATGGTACTTTTTATGATTTTTATTGCCTTAGTGAATTATTGTTACAATACTGCTAAAGTTATTTTTGTATACACAGATTCTTTCACATCTTTAACTTGCACTATCAGTAGGTTTCCGCAAGTTCTTTACNCCTGCCCACATCCATTTCAGTGATCTTACCTTATCTATGATGTCTGTCACTCCTGTTATCTTCCTAACCCAGGTGTTGCGTTTCCTGTCTCTTCTTGTGATTCCAAGCATACATAGTTCCATTCCTCGTACCGTTTTCCTCTCTATTTCTTTTCACATACACACAAGTCTTTATGTACATAAAATCATTGACGCAAGGTTAGATGGAAGAAGAGACATTTTTTTCTCAATCTTGCCTTAATAAAGACCTAATAAAGCTTGCTACAGAGTATTTATTTACACTAACATCTAGTTACCATATTTCACACTGTCTTTGAATATACACTAAATCGATTGATAGGAAAATTCTATTCTTCGTCACTTGATATTTATCTATATATTACCGATTTATCCGCAAATTCCCTCACATTGTGATCATTTTCGTCGCTAAGGCCACATAAATCAGGAAGGATAAGGACCCGATTATTCTGCCTTGAGGTAACATTTTCCGAACTAAACCTATGAAGTACTACTTGTGGTTCTCTCTCGCAGAGAAAATCTTCTACGCAGTCAAATACTTCCTAATTAATATCTGCCAATTTTAATTTGTAAATTAACTTGTAGTGAGGGACACTGTGGAAAGCTTTCTTGAAGTCAAGGAAAATAGCGTCCACTACCTTTCACTCTCAGGAGGGTATCCTGACGAATAGCGCAAGTTGAGTTTGAGAAGATCGCGCCTCTCGATATCGGTTCATACTGGATATAAGTATACAGGTCCGCTATCCAGCCATTAAGAAATTCCCTGAGCTTTCCAGGTTTTTCAGGGAAATGTTTTCAGCTTTCCAGGGTGTTCCACATCCACAAATAAGTATAATTTTGTTCAAATATTACATGCGTGGTGATTATTGGGCACTTAAGGTGCCAGAAATGGCGACGAACAGTTGATAGATTAATGATCATATTGTTTAGGTATCAGAGCCGGCCCTTGACACAGAGAAGCTGGAAGGTCGCACGGAGCGCGATTTTGAGATCAAATAATGCTAGGTTTCTCAAAGTGAATTATTTCATCAGAAAAATTGTATTTTTTTACTATTTACATATATATTTTAAGCTCTTTTTTTCAAAAACAAAAATATATAAAACTTTAGTTAAACTGTTTTCAGATAGGAAAGAGTTTAACGTAAGGCCTGAAAGCCTCAGTGCACCTCGGGCTGGTCCTTATGAATATCCAGCTATAGGTCACAGCTACGTATATAGGATCCTCATAGGATTATAACTGTACTAGAAAATGTAAGTTACTGTTATCATTGATCACCAGAAAGATTTTAAATACCTCACAAGCACAGGAAAGTCATTTCTTGGAATTAGAGGGCAGAGAAAAACAAATAAGTAAATAAAACATAAATTATATACCCCTGATAACTGCGACTCCGTACTATCCTTAGTTGTTTATTCGCGATGTTCCCTAAACGTTTTATATAGAAAGAAAGAGAACATCTACATCTAATTATCTTTAAATTGGTCACAGCACTGTCATCGATACGTTTCTTCCTCTCAGAGAATGTTTACAGAACCAATATGAAACCCAAAACAAAAGCCACGGAACGATCGTTCGTAAAGCATAGATTTGTTCTGGTTACACACCAAATTGCCTGAGTTTTTCAGAAAAACAAAATTCCCTGAGTTTTTCAGGTTTTCCAGGTTAGGGGAGACCCTCGAGTAAAAAAGGGTTAGCTGCAGAAAGAAATAGCCATAGCTTGTCANAAAAATATTATATAAAACTTTAGTTAAACTGTTTTCAGACAGGAAACAGTTTAACGTAAGGCCTGAAAGCCTCAGTGCACCTCGGGCTGGTCCTTGTGAATATCCAGCTATATGTCACAGCTACGTATATAGGATCCTCATAGGATTATAACTGTACTAGAAAATGTAAGTTACTGTTATCATTGATCACCAGAAAGATTTAAAATACCTCACAAGCACAGGAAAGTCATTTCTTGGAATTAGAGGGCAGAGAAATACAAATTAGTAAATAAAACATAAATTAGATGCCCCTGATAAATGCGACTCCGTACGATCCTTAGTTGTTTATTCGCGATGTTCCCTAAACGTTTTATATAGAAAGAAAGAGTACATCTACGTCACATACGCTTTAAATTGGTCACAGCACTGTCATCGATACGTTTCTTCCTCTCAGAGAATGTTTACTGATCCAATATGAAACCCAAAACAAAAGCCACGGAACGATCGTTCGCAAAGCATAGATTTGTTCTGGTTACACACCAAATTGCCTGAGTTTTTCAGAAAAACAAAATTCCCTGAGTTTTTCAGGTTTTCCAGGTTAGGGGAGACCCTCGAGTAAAAAAGGGTTAGCTGCAGAAAGAAATAGCCATAGCTTGTCAAGCGGTGAATATATTATTTGAAAGATCGCTTTACACGAACAAAATGAATGGAGAAATCTTAAAACCGGGTTTCTGAGACCCTAACCTTTAAGATCCTTTCAAATGATTCTTTTTTCAAAATCATTTTCATCGCCATCGTCATCATTGCAGCGCAGAAAAAGTACTTTAAAGCGATTACTTTCTGAAAGCCCTTCACTCAAACCCACTCGGCAACATACGGAGCACTGGTTGTTTTCTATATGCGGAGATGAAACATTTCTACGTGAATTATGGCGTTAATAGAACAGATGCTGTATAATATGGTTTATTTTACGCAGTCATAAGATATGCGGGAATAGAGAGGAATCTATGTTTTCTTTGAGCGAGAAATCTAAGTTCCGCGAACAATCCTCAGTACGTTGAATAATAAGCCTGTGCGAAAACCTTCGAGGGTCCGAATGGCCGTTTTTGACGAGGGAAAGCCCATAATGGAAAAATTGATTTTGGAGGGGCTGTTGGAATTAGCGAGGGTGTGTACGCATGAATGGCGCTGTGAGCGGGCAACGTGGTGTCTGTTGGGATAGGGCGTGGCCAAAGAGGTAAAGGCCCTCACACGCCGCCGATAAACATTTCGTCCGCCGCTAAGGATTACAGAATTTCCACACACTCCTATCTTCTTTCTTCCATTTTGTTCCATTAGGTCTTTCTGTACTCGCTAGTGTAATTTTTATCTACATCTACGTACGTACCCTGCAAGCCGCCTTTCGGCGTGTGGCAGGGGGTGCGTGCACCATGACTCCTTCCCAAATCGATTACTTTCGCGTATCGTTCGCGGAAATAATGATTTCTTGAAACGACTTGCTCAATCATCTGTTTCTCTGATTCTTTCTCAGCTGCATCTTTTCACATTGTACTCAGAACCGATCAAGTAAATTGAGTCTTTGTTTAAATCTTCTTTTTTCTAGAGATTCCCATCCTGAAGCATTTGAGAAACACTCGATTTGTCGTAACATTTTCTACGAAACGTATCGCATTTCGCTGTCCTTTTTCTAATTCTCGAATACAACATTTTCTGTCCATAAACTGCACGCGTATGGTGAGGCTTATTTATATCATTTAAAGATATCATTTTTAATGATAGTTTTTTTTCTTCTGCCAGAATTGCCGTTGTCGAAAACTACCTCTGTGGAATCATTTCCCAAATATTTTCACACCTGCACGAATGCATGCGTATGTTTGGTATGGATGACAAATTCCCCAACTGCAAGTCGAAATTTCTCAATACAAAAGCGCTCTAAAAATCGGAAAGATTATGAGTAAAAAATAGAAAAAAAAATTCTCTTGAAATCGTTACTTTTCGCAGGAATCGAATTTACGGCATTTTCCCGCTAATTCTACGTAAATCGATCGTCCGCAGCGGTGAGTGGCTTGGACGACAATCGTGCCATCTTCACAGAAGTGTTCCTACAGTGATTCGTGATAATTGAGAATTCAATTTAAAGCGCAGTGCCCTCTTCTTTCAGACGCGCATTTCCGAATAACTATTTTCATGCAAATCCATGAACAGCATCAACGGGTACCCTCGGTAGGTACCTTAAAATCTAAAATAAGGACGTTTTATTACTACCATTAATATAACTTATTCAATGCTTTACCTAATGCCCTTCGATCCAACCTTCTGTCACTTTTTTTACCAATCTCCTCTCAATATTTTACCCACCTCTGTATAAGACCGTCTTCTCCAACTATCTCCATCACTTTCAATTATATTTATCTACAAGTTGAAGTGCCCGCTGATTCTCCACAGGGAAAACAGAAGGATTAAATATAGTATACTATTTTATAAATAAGAGGAAATAGTATCTCCCATCTTTGTTTAATCCAATGGGACAGGCTATCGGAAACAAAAAATTTCAATCTAATCAACGTGGTGTTAGTTCGCAGCCGAAATCTACAATCAAACATAAGAATGTGAATCTTTATGAAATTTCCTTCAGTTTAGCGTAAAATATGTCAAGAGCCCGAATGGATAGAAAAAGTTACTCATCCATCTCCATTAATTCATAACAGTGCTACGTATTAACAACAGCATACGTTGCTCCTGCGATTCATCACTACAAATTGTTCGTGACTGTAATAGTAAAAATCTGCTTTTCTTTACATCGTCAATTCTTATCATTGCTTCTAAATGGGCCAAAATATGCACACGATGTATTCTTATGGGAAAATGGATGAGCTCGGAATCAACAATCGCATGGATTTTCAAGGTGACGGGTTGTTTACAACATCAAATTTTACAAAATAATCGTATATTTTATCCTAAATTCTCGCAATTTCGAAAAGAAAGTAATATTCCACGACCATAATAAGAATCCCATCCCAATTTCCCATCTTTTAGGACTTATTTCGATTTCATACGACTATTCCTTCTAATTTAATTTTGCAACATATAAATATATCTGGAATCCTTCTAGTCCACATTTCCAATGTGGACTAGAGGGATTTTATCAATCTTTTATTGAATCTTAATCAATACCAATCTCTACACTTCATAAAGCTTTCTTGGGCTATTATTTTTTTATCCCAATTTTTACACTTCCCAAGAAGGAACTATCCAAGTAAGAGAATTTATTTCCCCATCAACCATGATCGTTAACTTTCTTACGTCTATTTTCAGTCCAAACTCCCCTTCTTCACCAAATACTAGCATTTATTAGCACTTACCGGAATCGTTTACAATAGCTCCGTCGCATTCACATGCAACTGATTCTACTTCTTTCCTTCCAAATTTCTTTCCTTTTTTCTAAACCTTCTTCCTATATTTCCTCTGAAGAATGAAGAATATTCCAAATGTTTTTAGTTTTTTTTAAGTGCTTCGGCAGCCGAGATCATTTCGAGCCCCCAACGAGAATCTAAGGCACATTTAGACAATCGCCATTTCCCTTTTGATTAATTTAATTTAATAATTCTTCTGTACCATTAAAAAATATTCCGTTCAAATCGGAGGAACAATTCTCGTGGGGTGAGAGAAGAAGACACATAATAGCAACGGATTTCTTAGTCATTTAACACATTTTTTGGATCTTTATTACTTCGTTTTAAAAATACACATAGAGCACTTATTTAAATCATTGAGGTCGATTGAGATCGTGAGTTCATGCTACTTGGAGCACCCGCCGCTCATTCTATACACATTCCTACAATTAATCTGAATTTCTCTAATCATTAACTCCCTTGCTAACTACAGCCCAAATACTCGTATTTTCTATTGGCTCAAGTTGGGGATTCGCGTAGGAAACTGAATTCGATTCGCAGAAATCCTTTCTCAGCGGGGTTATCTTTTTTACTTCCTCTTCGCTGTGAACTCCGCAGCCAGCTTCAGGGTTCTTCAGGGAAGATGGCCTCCAAGTTGCAGCCGATACGTCGGTGGAAATGGAAAAGATAAGCACTTGTACATACAATCCGCCAGGAAAGAACCAAGTTTGAATTCGATTTACTTTACGAACAACTTCCTTGCCACCCGGCCAGTATGCACTCTTGAGTTATCCGGTGTTAGAAAAAACAAACCAACATCTGGAAAATGATACATAGATGAAGCATAATTATAGTTATCGAACACTATAAGATGTTGTTATTGAATGACGTTAAACTGAATGAAATAGAAATCTCTAATCTTACTAACTAAACATCTTACTAAAATATCCTCAAACTGGAAATGGCTCAGAATGGGAGATGACATGCTGCCTTGTTATTTCATACGATAGTGAACTGTATTTTAAGAGCAGTTGTTTATGTGTTGTTCGCTAAATGTTGGACGACAGTTTAATGTAATGTTAATATTTTACATATTATGTTGAAAATATGTGTTATAAATGATGAAATGTTGTTGTTATAAATTATGTGACAATTTACCTCTAGATGTCTGCCTACTGGTAACGTATGCATATCATAATAATCTATGTCTATGTGTATACCCTGCTAGCCACCTTTCGGCGTGTGGCAGGGGGTGCATGCTCCAAGACTCTATTTACCTAGTCGATTACTTTCGCGTATCGTTCGCGGAAAAAACGAATTCTTGAATCGGTTGGTTTTCGCATCTATTTCTCTTATTTTCCTCGCTGTATCGGAGCGGCCTATATAGCAGGGAGGGCGCATTATGTCCGCGACGTCTTCCGAGAACGTGATTTCTCTGAACTTATTTAATAAATTTATCCTTAAAAGCCTTTCCACATATGTTATGGATGTGGGCACTCCATGATAAGTTATTAGTAAGGGTCACTCCTAGATATTTCACCGATTCTTCCGTTACTAAGTTTTTCCCTTGGAGGCTATACGAGTAATCTTTAGTTATCGATTTTCTTTCAAAGAAGTTAATTACTGAACATTTATCTACATTTAGCTCCAATTGCCAATCATCGCACCATTTTGCAATTTTATTTAAGTCATTCGAAAGGATCAATCTATCCTCTTCTCTCTCAATCTCTCTGTAAATTACCGTATCGTCCGCAAATATCCTAACTTTACTATCGATTATTTTGCTAAGATCGTTGATATATATTAAAAACAGTATCGGCCCGATTACGCTTCCCTGCGGGACGCCTGAGGTTACCTTAACTAGGTTGGAGCTAATTCCATCAAGTACTACGCGTTGCTCTCTGTCGGAGAGGAAGTCTTTTATCCACTCTATTACTTCTGCATTGATGCCCGCAAGTTTTAATTTGTACAATAATTTTTGATGGGGGACCTTGTCGAATGCTTTCCGAAAATCTAAAAATATCGCATCGACTTGCTTTTTATTTTCCGCAGATTTCAGGACATCGTGGACTAATAATGCCAGCTGAGTCTCGCATGATCGAGTCTTACGAAAACCATGTTGGTGCCTAGCTATAAAATTGGACGTTTCGAGAAAACTCATTAGGGAACTAGCAATTATATGTTCCATTATTTTACCGCTCAGTGATGTTAAGGAGATAGGCCTGTAATTCGCTGGATCCTCCTTTAAGCCTATAATAATTTATATTATATATCTATATAGCAGCTTCTATAATAATTTATATTATATATCTACGCTGGTAGAAGAAGTAACAGACTCCGGTAAACGAGACTATAAAATTTGAAATGAATCCTAAAATTACGTTGGATACTATTTCAAAATAACTTGTTTGCTGATAAATGAAATCTTTCTGAATGAAATCTCATAGTACGCGATATCGTGATAACCGCTCTCAGCGAAAGCGATCGAAGGCAGACGTCAAAGACATTTAGCGATAGTACAAATATCTCCATCTAAATAAATACCCTACAACTCGCCTATTAATTGCCTATTATCCTCAGGTTTCACTCGTCTCTCTCGAAAGCCGTGTACACGATATGTGGGGAAATGGACCAAACTTTTAAACTAAAGAATGCATGGAAAAGCAGCGAGTGATGTCACATTGTGAGAATTGTTATAGCGTGTTGTGATTAGCGTACGCTATAATTCGTAAACACAACCCTTCAGGGGCTTAGCAACGAGACCAAGTTCGCATTCAAACATCCGTCTATTCATAAATAATAAGATAAAAGGTCGTATTACAAGATCGATAGCAGCTTTTTTGCGCGTCACAGGAATACTTTGAAACTTTTTATTTGAAAAAAGAATTAATTTTTTAATATAGCGTTAACACAGTATTTCCATTGAATAAATATTCTTCTGAAAATAAATTTTCAAATACAGCGTTCCGTTAAACCGCGATAAAGCAGATAGCAACCAACTAACCCAAAAAAAATGATTAAAAAGTCATCCTGTGTATTTGAATGGGAGAAATTTCAACTTTCCTAGCCTCGAACCTAGGGTCATTTAGGAGATGTCTATTCACATTACGTTTCAGAATCTCCTCCAGCAACTATCCGTTTGGTTTCAAGGCGACATCATTACGGGAAGAACCTCATAGTAGTATCCGGGTTTCCTGTACATCTTTTATGGAGGAATATTTAACTCCCACTTACAGTAAAGTATGGATAAAGTTGTCAACCTTGATTGTAATATATAGTTCCGATGCCTAATCACATGCCGAATAACAGCTATCTGGATTTTCGGAAAATGCCTCGAAAAAAATCTTAAAATAGTGTATTTTAAAGAGGCGAAATTTGTACTGTCCTAGCATCGAAACCACGGCCATTAGGCACGTTTTTACCATATACAATAGAAAACCACTTCTTTTAACAATATCGCGAATTTCAACTCTCTATTTTCACTGAAAATTCCCAAAAAAATTTTTTTTAATCCGCGCAATGTATTGAAACGTAAAAGTAATTTTATGAGGCCTTCTAGGCACGTTTTTACCATATACAATAGAAAACCACTTCTTTTAACAATATCGCGAATTTCAACTCTCTATTTTCACTGAAAATTCCCAAAAAATTTTTTTTTAATCCGCGCAATGTATTGAAACGTAAAAGTAATTTTATGAGGCCTTCTAGAATCGTACCCACGATACCCAGGATCGATACCTCATTCATTCTCTAGTCTTCACGCAAAAAATCACCGGTTCAATGACGCTTTTCGTTTAGCCTCAGAGTTATATATCCAGAACATCGTCTTAGCACCCACAGAATCAAAATGTCTCATTGCACGTAATATATGGGAGATGTAAGAGCAATTCTTTTCTTTCTTTGATAACAAAAAATAAAGATATTACTGGCACTTTTAGGATAATTTTATTTACTGATGACGTCTTTTGAGCGAAGATAATTCAGCAGTTAATTGTGCAGTAGTGCGAAATTCAGTTTCATGTGATAACAAATTCAGTTCACACGACATGGGGTGAATTTAAATGAAACAACTAACTTATAAAAGTAAGCATTTGTAACTAATATGTAGGGTATGAATTTAAAGGCTGCATAGGAGGTTACAATGGATCATACGTTGGGTCAATCGGAAATGACTGAAAACAAGAACTACGCAATCAGAGCCGTCCTTTGGGTGCATCGCACCCGGCTGGTGGCATCTAAAGTATTAAAGCCAAGCAGTATTATTATTACAAAAGCATTAGTTGTTGTTTTCTGTGTGAATTATCTAGGAAAGGTTATAATGTGAAATTAAACATATGGAAAACTTAAGGAAAGAATTAAGGATAACTCAAGACGAGAAAGAACATTTATGCAGAGAATTTAATCGAAGAATTGGATACAATAAAAGAACTAATAATATATAAATCCTCTTTCAGGTTTTGGAAAGTATATTGACTAGAGATTTGATCGGCGTCTTTTCTAATTTGCAAAGAGCTTTGCGTGTTTTATTGACACTTCTGGAGACAGTTGCTGCTAAGATAATGATACTCAAAAGTAATGTGAGCTATCAATTCATAATGACCATTTACTACGTCAGGATACGGAATACGCACAATTGATTGTTACTGATGTTTTGTGACCAATGTAAGCGCAGGAACGAAGTCATAAAACAATGGTTTTTCAATGTCTTTCGAAATCATCATATTTACCTGCAAATCAGGTAAAAATTAATTGGAATGTACTCGTATGGTTTTGGTGTTTAATTTTAAGGGTAGGCAAGTTATGTTCACATCCGGGCGGCAGATGGGCTGTGCACGGCTCTGCATACAATGATTATATGAACCTTTGCTATTGTATATGTTACTAGTGCCAAACCGGGGGTCCCGATAGCCAAGTGGGCAACTCGTTCGACTTCAGTGAAATCGGTCCCGGGTTCGATTCCCGGTGGGGGCCTACGTGCGAAATGACCTAAGCACTTTTAACAATACCACTACTACCGAACAGTCCGAGCTGAATGGAATTACCAAATCTTTCTGCTTTGCCGAAAAAAAAATTTTTGATTTTTTGTTCGGTATTAAAAATCGCTTCTTGGATACTCTTAACGGTCGTCTTTAGCGCATTAATTGTCTCTTTTGCACGAGGGCTTGTTTCTCACGCTCTTTCTCGTCCTTGGTTAGTGTATCGGTTGCATTCACCTTGGATGCCAACTCCTCTTTCATTTCTTTGATTCCACTGCAACTTCCTCGGGAAACATTTGCCACGCATATGAGACTAATTAATTATGAGACTAATTAGCGATTAATTGTGCGATTGAAATTCACGGTTTCTGAATATCCTTTGTCAATTAAATTCCCGTTTTTTTCCAAGTGGGCCTGAATATCCGCACAAAAAAAAGCCATTCTTGCTGCGATCATTTGATGCTTTGCGCTTTTACATCTGAGTGAATTATGGGATGTAAAATGTCGTGATTCGTGGCCTACGGAGGCATTTACGGAGAGATCTCAACCTAACGTTTCTAACCGGATCAAGGGAAATCGACATTAGATGCGGAAAAACGTAAAACGCGAAAAACAACCGTATTCGCGCAGAATAGTACCTCGTACGGTAACTTTTAATAATTAAAAAGAAGATACGACGAAATGAACTGGTTATCTTTGACCCTCCATGACAGTGAATTTCTCAAAAAAATCCAAACTTCGTAAATATTAGAGAAAGGTTAGATTTATAGCTTTCAGTTTATGATGCGCAACTCTCACTGAAAAAGAGGAATGCACTGATTGTATAGTCACTTAGACGAATAAACTGATGTATACTGAAGAGGATAAACAAAGAAGTGAACTTCCTCCGTAAATTTTCGGGGAGGAATTTACTCCTCCTTCAGATGATGAAGACAAAGCATATATAATACAAAGCAGGCGAAAGGATTTTGATGGTAATTTAAAATCTAGTTGTTCAATTGCTTTTATGCAAAGAGCTTTTACGTTCGTTTTCGGTAATCGTAATATTTATTCTGATATGCTGACACGTTATAAGCGGAAGCAATTCTCGGCGGGGACTTAAAACACTACACTTAAGATGCAGAAAATGATAAGAGACAAAAAACTTTAAAAGCGGAAAAATATACTGAGGAAATGAGTGTCATTGGGAGCTCAAAATTTCAACTTAAGATCCGGGAAAACGTTAGAAACGAAAACTTTTGATCGAGATTTCATTGCACTTGTTTCCCCAGTGTCGCTGATACACAATCGATTATTCTCATAAAATGATAACAAATAAAACCCTGACAATTGTTTTTGACGGTTTTACTTTGGTTACTTTCCTGCCGACTTCGGTAACAGTTCCTCAATGACAACGTTTTTCTCATTTTTAACATTAATTTCATTAGATATCTGTAATGTTTACTGCGCCGCGTTAATGCGCATGCGCAGTGACGCTATTTTGGTGGGATGATCGTTTCTCCTTCAGATAACTTCTTGATTTATCTCTTATTCAAATGACGCTATTTAAGTGCGTCTAAACGAAGACACTTTTGTATCGACACTCAGCCGAATGTAGTGTCCACACAATTTAATGCTTAGAATAAATGTCGTACACTTGTGTCCGCAAATAGTGTCACATCCGTCAACACGTATCTCCAATTCCTCGTTCCGAGGAGGCGGCGATGACGTTTCTCCGGAGTGACGTCATGATTGTAGGCTCCCCTCGTATCTCCCCTCCCAACGCAATTAGGGAAAATCGCTCTGGTTGATTGTTTTTAATCATCTAAATAGTGTTCAGTAAAAATTTCAACTGCGTAGAATAAAGTTTGTAGAAGGAGATCGATTTTTTATTCAGACGCTTATCAAAGATAAATAAATCACGATCGGATCTCAGAGACGCGGATTATGCTTCAGGACTATTTCAGCCACATTTCTGCTGAAAGTTTGGTTTTCCTGCGCCACCTGGCCGTCGTTCCACAAAGATGACTGAGTCATGAAGTTGCGCGAATTTACCGGGTTTTGATTTGCTTTACCTCGACTCAGATTAAGCAGGAGATCGATATTGATTCTTAATGTATATCACTTTAAAGGTAAAGAGTTGCTCTTTCGAATGATGTACGACAAGTCCCATTATAATTGCAGATTATAGAAAGAGAACGCATCAAAGTCCAGGTATATACTATTTTCAATCCGACAGTAGCTGAAATCCCGTTCATTCCCAACGGAAAAAATTAAGTAAGATTAAATATAGTACTCCCATTTGCACGGAACAGAAGCTAACATCTCTCACCTGAAATTAGTTCAATTGGACAGGTCATCGAAAACGAACATTTTCCTTGAAAACCCCAATGTCTTATCAAAATTCTTGTAATTTGGAGCTGAAATAAACGATAGGAAGACGAACTTATGAAATTTCTATGTTCTGAAAATTGAATCAAGTTCGTATGATAATTCTTTTTTCATTTTGCCAGAGAAATGGAGCCCGCAAAAGACTTAAATTTATGTGTATATTTTATGGGAACGCACTAACTCGTCTGGGATCGAACCTGAAACCAAAAGATATAGGAAATAATCTGCGTGACGTCAGTACTTACATATGTACATGTTTGGAAGCTTTAAACAACTGATTCTACTGGTACTGGTCTAGTTTTCGGCGAACATTCACGCACACACACCCACGCTAAGAATAGCTGAACTGCCCATTATGAAACATTGGGAAGTAAATATTGATATCTCCATACTAATTGCGACTAAGGAAATAAAAGAGCCAATGTAGTTTATGAGACATACATTTTTGACATTATTTACTCCACATTCTACTTTGATACGTGACAATAATTGATTAGGGAAGCTGAGTTAATTCATTCATACATTCAAGCAACTCATTCACCCCCTACCATTCACCGAAAAGCGTCTTGCATGGTAGATATGTAGATGTAGATTTACTCAACGAAAGGAATGTTAAGAAGTTTATCATTTTGAAATTCCGTTGACAAAGCTGATTAATAAAACAACTTCATTGGTCGCACGTGTGTCCCTGCGAGTCAATGTAAATCATTCGTAACATGAAGTGCTAAACTCTCATAAAAATAAAAATCATAAAATCACACCCTGAGGATGGCTGCCGAAACGTCGGTGGTAATCACCGATTTAACCCGGCTGACAACCTTAATTAAAGAATTTATATATCTCATAAAATTTCTTCCCCTTCATATAGTCTGTTATTAATTATTGCTACATACTTTATAAGAGCCTCAATTTCCAATATATTCTTATAGGAAAATGCATGTGCTCGGATTCAACCATGGAATTAGTCGTCAGGGGGACGGTTTGTTTACAACCTCAAGTATTCTTTCGAATTTCATTTTGAGAAAGGGATAAAGTGCAACCCAGCCGTGTTTATCGGTTGCTAATAACAGTTTGTAATGTTTAAGAAATGTTTTTATTACACTTCTGCGTTGGCACTAGGATTGTAGCATTCTCGTAGTTAAGATTTTTCACGTGTGGTGCTTAAGTTGTTGACTAATATCGAACTTAAACTGCAGCAACTTCAAGCAACATGTGAGCTGAAATTCTATGTTTTACAATTCTCCATCAATACCATTCGCAACTTTTTAACTCTTCAAACACGTAGTTTCGAAATTTTTTACACACGCTGAATTTATGCTTCAGATACCTGAAATCATGCGAGTGGAGTGCTTGAGGGTGGAAACCAGTTCATAGGGAACTCTGGGCATCCTTATTTGAGGGAACAATAGCAGTTAGTAGAATAGGCGAAAGGGATGCAAAGGTTAGCCAGAAGGATTCCGAGGGATGTTCATCGAGAGTAAAGAAAAGAGCGTACTGATGCCTAATTCGACCTTTCCTAGAGTATTGCTGTACAATTTGGGATCCTCTCGAAGTAGGATTACTCTACGATAGTAGTCTCCGATCTTGAGATGGTAGAGCGACTAGGTTTGTTAAGGGTGACCTTAGATTCAAGAGTAGTGTTTCGACTATCCCTCTGGTGAACTTCGCTTAGGAATTGATTACCGACGTAAGCTTTCCGAAAAGTTAATTACTCGACAGAATAGCTGATATTGTTATTCCAGTTAGCAACGTGCGTTAGCTCCGAGAGAAAACTAAGAAACTATTCATGGAAGTTAATGCCAGGACGGATAGTCACTTCTGGTTTTCCCGCGAAGTATTAGAGAAGCTACCAGTAGCTAGTTAGTAGTTAGGGAGTGATAGGATTATCGGTGTTTTTACACCCCAGGCCACGTGCCACTGGCTGGCTAGCAGGGTTTAAATGTAGATGTAAATAATGGAGAGTCCCGCACGACAGGAAGATGGTATAGCAAGCACAGCTGCTTCCACAAGAAGAAGAGTTCCTCAAGGTGACACTTTGTCCGCCTCAAATTTTATTTGGGTCTGCGATGAATATATCACCTCATCTTTGATTGTGCAATGCGCTTCGGGTCCAGACTGCTCGCATTTGACTTTGAGAGTGATGAATGTATTACTGCCGATAACAGTACGGCGATGTGGGTCACTTGGGGGGGAGGTGTTCATTTGAAAACAGCGCTAGAAGAAAGAATCGCTGATGGATCAGAGCCGAAGACCTGTTAGTAAACTTAATATTCTGACTTCTTAATACTTCCTTTCACGAAAACCTTGCACACTTCATTTCAATACTGCGCTCCAGTTTTTTTACCAGTGTGGTACGTGAAACCCTCCAAGTGAAACTATAATTCTTAAGAGGCAATGAAACTACGTATTTTTCCACAGAATCTTTAATACACGGCCGGTTTCACAAGCATGCTTTAGGAATATGAAGATCATGTGTATGTTTCGGAGATAACATATTGAAAAAACTTTCGTATAACTTTTTATGGAAAAATATGACGTTTTCACCAAATCTCCTTAAAGCACGTGTAAATTTAACAAGATCTTACTGCTTCTGTTAAATCCCAGGGAAGAGCAATATTTCTTGAATTTCTAACTCTAATAAGTATTTTCAAAGCTATCATCAAAGTTTTCTAAAAAGACTTTTCACCTAAATGAGTATGGAGTGTAAATTCCACAGATAAACCACAAAACATACGAGAAGCGTGATGGTCCGTAATTCTTCTCATGATCGTCGGGTGGACCGCCGCGCAGATACGGCCCTTGCAGAGATGTCGAAAAGTCTGTTTTATTATCGGCATCGCAAACGGTCGCAAGATTTTCTTCCTCTTCAGAGAGCTTCAACGAATACCATCGATAAATTACATTATAAATGGAATAAGTCCATCGATGTCTATTTCGATGATATTATTTTCCTCGCTTTAGGTAAAATTGCTCAAAGTTAAGGGTCAACCATTTTGTTATATGAAGTATGCAAATATTCAACCGCGATTGAGATTGATTATAATAAAGGAAAATGGGCAGATTTATAGCATGGAATCATATTTTACCCGATGATATTCATCGTTTGGGATTCAGCATAAGCTTGAAGTTGAGTAATTTCGCGAAAAATCGAATACCGGCATTTTTCGCGAAACATTGTCAGGTTTGACCCCCTGTATCATTGTGATGCGTAGGAGTTCACGTAAATGACTTACATAATTGTATGCAGAATTTATTCAAGAGTATCCATTCGAAGTTTCTGTTTCGTCTATCTATCGACCCAACTTACCGTTTCCATTCTACGCCATACCCACATCTTGAATGGCTCTAATCTTTTGATGTCCTTTTTTCGTAGGGTCCACGCTTCACACCCATACAGCAGCTCACTCCACACCAAGGATTTTACAAATAAATTCCTTTCTCGAGATCTGTATTCGATCCCTTCGCTTCACGTACATTTCGTTGGCCACTCTTTTACAAATCTAATCTGTACACCTCCCATACCAAGATAGAGCACTTCCCTAGCAAGAGAAATTATCCAACTGTTCTAGTTTTTCCCCATCTATTCGGACCGTTAACTTTCGTAGCTTTCTTTCCTTGGGTGAATCCGATTACTTTAGTTTTTCTTCCGTTTATTTTCATTCCAAACTCCCTTGCTTTATTATTTGATGCATTTACTAGTATTTGTAAGCCCACTTCGGAATCGCACCAAATAGCTTTGTAGTCTGCATATCTTATTGACTTCACTACTTCCCATCCAACTTTCACTCCCTTGCTTATTTCTTCCCAAGCTTCATGAACCATATATATATANCTTGCTTATTTCTTCCCAAGCTTCATTCACCATTTCCTCAATATATATATTAAAAAGCGACGGTGATTGTGGGCAGCCTTTTCTTACCCTTCTCCCTAACTCAGCCTATTCTAATACCCCACCAGCTATTCTAACTCGTACTGTTTGATTCAAGTAAAAATGTTGCACCAAACGCCTATCTTTCCAGTCCGACCCAATTTTCTTTAAAGTTCTCATCAGTTTTGGCCATTGGACTCTATCGAAAGCCTTATCAAAATCGAGAAAACATACAAATGCATCCATCTTAAATTCCATGCTTCGTTGTACGAGTACTCGCATTACCTCAATTGCATCCTTTGTTCCTTATCCCCTCTGGTAACTGAACTGGTCTTTACGGATCTACCTCTTAATTTTTCCTTAATAATTGTACTATAATCCCGAAACATTATTAGCACTATTATTTTAGTGTTGTAAAATCAAGATCGTCTTGGTAAAATCCTTCGTCAACATTACATTAACTTTCCTACATAAATCTTAGAAATATTTCCTACCCTTTTCCCCCAGGTTTTTAAGAAACTCAACTGGTATCTCGTCAACACCCGTTGCTTCATTCCCTTTCATATCGCGCAGAACCTTATCAGTTTTACTGTCCAATATTCCAGGTCCAACAACGTCGTTTTCAAATTCTCGTTTACTTTCTAACATTATACAAGGTGACTTCATGTCTTTCCATTACTGTTCCTCAACATTTTCTTTCCACCTGGCTGGATCCCATATGATGTTTCCACTGGCATTCTTCACAGTGTATATTCTATTGCTTCTTTTATTCTCCGATAGTTATGGAGGCTTATGGAGTGTTTTTAAATCTCTAATTCATTAACAGCCGTGTTTCAACTTTGCTTTCCTTCCCCGTTATTTGTTTCACCTTTCTATACAATAGGTCGACCCTCCAGCTTTCGTCCAGCTTTTCTATTTCGTTGCATTGACCCTTCCACCGCAGTTCCCTTGCCCTATTTGTTTCCTTCACAGTTCATTGTTTAGTGTGATGTACATTCTACGCCCTTATTCAGTGTATACACTCTTTTATTATCTTCTTTTCTCCATTTCATTTACCATTTCCACGGTTGCCTAATTTTGTTC
The DNA here is from genome assembly GCA_000376725.2 of Ladona fulva. Classification (NCBI taxonomy): domain Eukaryota; kingdom Metazoa; phylum Arthropoda; class Insecta; order Odonata; family Libellulidae; genus Ladona; species Ladona fulva. The sequence goes on along the minus strand of KZ308340.1, from coordinate 53,392 downwards.
CGTTTGATCCTCCCAATAATTCTTTGGGCACTATTTTTGCCAGTGTGTTTAACCCTTCCCATTTCTTTTCTACGGTAAGTTCCCTTCCCTTACCCAGTAGAGCCTTACCAACAGGCTATTGATAAAATTTAGCTTTCCCATTCTTAAGGGCTTCTAGATTCCATTTTGGTGACATTTTTGCCCGAAAGGTTTTTATATATATAAGCTCAGTTGTCATCATTACAAGGTTATGATCCTAGTAGTAGTATTGTTAAACGTTATTCGATAGCTAAGGTCATTTTGCACGTAGGCCACCACCGGGAATCGAACCGGGACAGCTATCATTGAAGGCGAACGCGTTGCCCACTTGGCTATCCGGGAGTCCGTTATGATCCGAGTCACATTAGCACAACGATAGCTTCGTGAGTTTTTAACTTTATTACTGAACATTTTTCTAGCCAAAATGCAATCCATTGGTTCCTATAACATTTAAAATGTCAATGGTTCGAAAATGTGCGCCTCTGACAATTGGGAAGCGTATCTCCGCTTTGGGGCAGATGAGAATACCAATCCTCGAAATGCACAAGTCGTAGCCATAGAATGAGAAATATAAGCTGAAATTTCAAAGAATAGAAGTCCCCGTGAAGGGAATAACGTCCTCCGATTTCCTCATTTTCCAGCTGATTTTCTTCATACGTATTATTTTTCTTAATACCTACGGCAACCGAGATATTCGTTAATAGTAGGAATGAAAACACTGTAAAAATTCAACAAATGTATATTTCCTTATCTAGAACCTATTGTTTACAAACTTACCAATACACTCCCTTCCAAATACAGACCAGCATTTTATATGACCCACACATCGGTATTTAAATTAGTCAAATCTGGTATTTATAAATTAGTTTGAAATGATTCTGGAGCCATTTATATTGGTCAAACGGGGCGGCATTTATATGTTAGAGTAAAGGAGCACAAACAAAGTTTCAAAAACAAATAGAATAAATTTCACTTTGCCAAACACCTTTTAGAAAACGTCAGAATTCTCTGCCGAATTACTCCATTCTCGACAAAAAGGTCCAAATATTAATATTTTAGAACATTTGGAAATTTTACACCATAAACAAATAAGTTATCTTATGGTCATCGATCTTCTTCACCTTGTTTATTAACGGTTCGATCTCTTCCTTCCCTTTCCCCATCTTATCTCCTTTACCCTCTCCTTAACTTCTTCACCTTGTTTATTAACGGTTCGATCTCTTCCTTCCCTTTCCCCATCTTATCTCCTTTACCCTCTCCTTAACTTCTTCACCTTGTTTGTTCCCTCCACCCCAACCTTTCCCCTTCCACAAGTTTCCTTCGCACCTTCCTTTGCCTCAAGTGCTCTGTTCTTGTTTGAAATTTTTCCTGACGATGAATATGAATTAGTCAAAACCAGTCGGTGTTTGTGAATTATGTATGTATTGAACTTTTAGTGTTTTCATTCCTACCACTAATAAAAATAACGATCCTACAGAGGATTATCTCATAAACATATTCCGCAATAAATAATTTCTGAAACTACTTCAATTAACATTAAAAATATATCCGAGTAGAGGCGTGTATAATGACTGGCCTCATTGATTCTGCAAGAGGAGAAATACGGCTCAGGAGAGGGTTCAACGCAGAGCAGCCCGTTTTGTCAGTGGAGACTTCAGGTTCGACAGTAGCGTTACGGCCATGATAAAATCACTCGGGTGGAACACGCTGCAGGAGAGAGAATCTGATTGCCTACGAAAGCTTTTCGAAAAATTCATTGGTCCAGAATTTTTAGGTGAAATAAAAGACAGTGTAATTCCGGTAAAAAACGAGCGCGATCCGTGAGGCATCGACGAAACTTGACAAGAAAGTAATCGCAAAAGCAGTTACTTCAGGTCGTTCTTACCGCCTGGCATCAGAGAAGCGTATTGGGTAGGAGTTAATACATCCCTTTTTTATAAATTAAATCAAAATCTACCGACTTTAAAACAGGTGAATGTGCATTAACTGTAGCATCAATAACGACACAAAATATGTAGAAAAGTATGCCTAAGTCCAAGTAACGATTGAGATTAATAAGTAGATTATTCGTAATTCCAAGTACATAATGAATAAAATAAGCTGCACTTCCCAGGATTGAAGACAGCAATGGGGGGAATCAAATAAGAGAGTTGATCAGTGTCCTGCAGAGGCAGGTGTACCGACTAAACAATAGGAAACATTGAGAGCGCTCAATAGTCCAATGCGAAAAAAGTGACTTAGCATCGGAAGTAAGGCGCTGTTGCAGAGAAAGAATCTGAATCGCGAAAGGAAACTTTTCGATGTCCTTGAAAACACAACCGCCTCTTTCGCAGCGCCCGAGAGAGTGTTGCTAGAATCCTCCGGATCGCTAAAGAAATCGAATTTACGAATCAGATTTGAGTTTCGGATATCATTAGCTCTCTGTCCGTAACCTCAAATTTAGTAAACGAAACCTAAACCGACGCATTTTCCGTTTTAATGGTTTCAACAGCTTAACACTCGTTTATAAACCGGTGGTTCATTAAAATTGTTGGAAAATATAAAATTCAGTTGTTATTTATAAATAAAATGGCGGACTCAAGTGAAATCGACTGCGGTCAAAGTTATTCTTTCGAAAATTAGTACCATAGTAAGGAAATAGAATACAGGACGCGTGGAAATACATCTACATGTACATAAGTACCCTGCAAGCCGCCTTTCGGCGTGTGGCAGGGGGAAAATGTGAGTACTTCTAAGGCGTTTTTCCAAGTAAAGATAATGGAGTATTTTGCTAAAAATGCAATTATTCTTAGTTCGATTATGAAATATTTATGAACACTAATATACGAGAAGGAGTCCATGTTGACCTTTGAAAATATATTTGAAAGAGGGTAAATTGACCAAATAATGAAAAATACATATATGTACTGCTCTGCTGCCATCTAAGTGTTGAGTTCCATACCTAAAATACTGTGCAAGGGACGTGATATTAGTATTGGCTTTTGCATTCATTCTGTTCTCATAAAAAGATATTTCCAAACAACATATCCATCCCGTGACAAGGTATTTATGTCTACTGTTAAACCGCCGTTTTTTATTCAATGACGACGACAGGGATTCCCTGCGGACGCCTTGATCTCGCGGGTTGATAACGGAATTAAAACGGACCCAAACCATGGGAAAATATTTCGATGTTCTTCTTCTTCAAGTAAACGTATATTTTCGCCAAGGAAGAGAAAAATTATGTATAATTTATTACTAGACATAGTTTAAAGTAAGGTATCTAATGTTTTTAATTCTATGTGATTCGCGAGGAATTCATTGGATAGTTTCAGAAAACGTATGCTCAGAACCTACTTAAGAAAAAGAATTTACTAATTCAGAGATCAATACTTTTAAGCCTTACATGTATTATATTTCTACTCCAAGTTTTATAACATTATGCAGTAAAATGCGTAAGTCTTTTAAAACGAAAAGGTATCTCCTTTAGTATGCTTTACTTAACGAAAGCTGAAGATGGGATAAGTGGATAGATCGGTTTGATCCTTCATTTGTTAGCTGATTGATTTATTGGTTTATTTTCGCCATACTTTGATACTTTAATACGATAAAGTTTATGAGCAAAGAAATCGTCTCCTTTCTCTACTATATTTCCGTCATTTTCTTTATGGAATGAAGACATTTTTCAGATATACCATTACGGATGAATAACTGAACGTTTAAAAAAAAAGGTTAGAGTTCATCAAAGTGCACGATCATTCAACTCTGGTTTATTATGTATAAATATATATTATATATAAAATTTACCAATTTTGCAATCACGATTGCAACATTGGTTAATTTGATGTTTATAACTAGGGTTTGATACAAAAGGACACAGTCAAGCGACTTTTTGTCTTAAGTTCTTCCCTCAGTAGACTAGAATGTGCTCCTACGGTGGGATGAATAATTTTCCTGTCGTGGTAACTTCATTTTCTTATCACAGAATTATTCTTCCTAAACAAGAGAATCAAAAGAACGCCCCCTACTTTCGAGGAAAGGCAGATGAAGAAAGCCGAGGACTGCGTTACAAAAATGTAGGAAGTTCTTGGTCAATCAAATGAGGTGGACAATCGGCTACGGGGAGTCACAGTGCATCTCTCGGAAAATCAGCCTTGCAAGTGGATGGCAGAGCGTCTTAAGCTGTATTTTTACCATATGTTTCGTATAGGGACGAGGACAGGAAGAAAATCACCCATGAAGCGGGAGAGCTTTAAACAGGTTTTTCTGTATTTGTCCTTCCATAATTATCCATATATACTATAAGACGGCAGTATGAACTCCTTGTAAGGAGTCAAAGAGGATTATTGCTTATCATAATTCGTCGTACTTTTAACAAAAGTATCCTGGATGATAATCCAGATGATTCGAAATATCTCTTCCACAGGAGTATTGCTTTCCCATCTCTTGTATGCTTTATTTCTTCGACAATATTTAATTAGAAATAATGGTCATAGAAAATAGAACCAAGGGGCGAAGGAAGTAAAACCTATTCTTATTTTTTCCGTGGAGTAAGGTTTGTTTTGGAATTCCGAGAAACGTGATTAAAACACGTAATATTGAAATCATTTTTGGTTATACAAGGAGTACGAAAAACACAATCGTTGACTCCAAGTTTTATGTAATTTTCCGTAAGAATACATTTGTAATTTAAGGCAATGTAAATTCAATAGTAGTATGAAGTAAGTCCATTGCAGATTAGGGAAATCACTGTAATTTCTGGGTATTCCGATAAACAAATCGCAGAGGCAAACCGACAAGAAGATAGCAGTGTTCCTAATAATTCATTAGAAATAATTAATTAGGATCAGCTATTAATCAGGACCAAAGGGGTGAATCCTGAACTCACGGACAATAAATAGGGGTCCGGGCCCCATGAATTACGCCCTGGTTAAACCACTGGTAACTGGTTTACGAAAAAATATGTTTTTTAAATTAATAACTTTATTACCATGTTATCCTTTCTTAAGGTCTTCGTTTAGGTTATTCGAAGCAAATACAGGAGTATATTTGGGACAAACAAATCGCAGTGACGAACTTACGAGAAAGTATAAGAGTTTCTAGACGTTCTTGAGGTATATGACAAATATTTACAAAATACCAAATATGTAAGGATAACGGCCGCACACCGAATCGATCTCAATGAATATCGATAATACATGTGATCAAACATCGTTTGATTGACCTTTAAATAACACCAGTTTCGCTGATTTGCGAAGGAAATCATTTAGCCGGTTAAAGCAATCGTCGGATGAAGTGAAAAATATGACTGAGAACGATATAAGCGGGTGGAGCTCAGAATAGATAAAAGAACAAATATTTCCGGTCAAATAAGTAATGTTGCGAAAGAGAAAGACAGTTCTTCTTTTTGAACGAACTTACACAGTATTTCAGACGTGGAAAATCGAATCATCGAAATACGACGGCGGCTGTTGTCGTGCGGAATACTTGCAAGAATTCAGATATTACAAGTATTGACGAAATTCGCAACGGGGGGTGAGTTTTAAAGAGCTTCGAGTTAACGTCTTCCGGTGACAGGTCCCAAAATCCTATAGCATCAAATATTCACAATCGAATAGTATCAAATAATTAGAAATCTCAACAAACAAAACGCGCGCGACATCGCAAGGTAAAAACAACTTTCTTGCGAAATTCTATTCATTGCATATCCTCGTTCAGAAGAGCGCAGTATTGGTGAAAATGCGGAGGGAACGGCTGCAAATCTCGCCCAGAGGTGCAATAGCTGAGGAATGGAAAAAGAGGGTTCTTCTCGCTACGGAAATCCGTTTGCTGAAGACAAAATGGCCGCTTTGGCCTTGTGCGCTTTCAAATCTCTTTTTACGAGGAGAAGCCAAAAAAGAGGAATTTGACAGCATCGCAGTGGTGTCCTTGACGGCTGCACCTGACAACGGCGTACCAAGGTTAGAGACACGCTTCGACGGCACTCATTTTCATAAACTCCATTAATTTCCACAGTAATCGCTCGCCTAAGGACGAATCCCATAAATGATTAGCCGCTTAAAAGCTAGCTCTTTAGCACACCAGTAGAATCCTTGGAATTGACCTAGACAAGTACGATTTCTCTGTGACCTCCTAGGAATTTCAATTGGTGTCTGACCCAGGGACACTGCGGTCTTATTGTTCATTCCTGAGACAATTGTGCTCAAATCAAAGATTTTCATTCCCAGCCTCTTTTATTACATCAAATGAAAAAAATTAAAAAGATCAGAATTTACTTGGCTGTTTGTCTTCATCCGATTCCTATTTTTAATTATTTTAATGTGGGCAATAAGTCGCCTTACTGCGGTTTGATGTTTTCACTCCCATGGAAACAAAGTCCTTCGTTAACTAATCGAACAGGAAATTTTACAGATTAAGGTGATTTTAAGGCAATATGTAAAGGAAGATAGCAATTTCGTTGGTATAAGAACCTTGCTCTGTAATGAAATTGAAAGAAATATGGGGTAACTCCGTGACAAAAATCTTTATTTCCTTGTTCTACACCTTGATTTTCCATCAATAAACGATCCTTAATTGATAATATGCAGATACCATTCGCTAATATACATAATCTGTATTTTATCTCTTTCTCCTTCATTAGATCCATTGTATGTCACCCAAGTATGCCTTATATTGTCACCTGTACTGTTATTTAAAATTGCAATTATATAATTAGTTCCATTCTCCATTTCTATACTTGTCTTTTAACGATTTTATTAATTTCTTTTAAATTTGTATACTTTATTGTAACATGGTTAATTGTTTTCAATCCGTAATAAAGGCCTTGCACTGTTCATGGGTTTATTTTAAATAAATAAAAAGGGAAAACCTCGCAAATCTCTTAAATAGCTGGACTTTCAATAATTCGTTCTATAGTAATCCTAGTCAAAGCAGAGAAGCACTTTACCAAATTGGAGCTGACACACATTCGTGATGAACTAACAACCTTCGATGCGTAATTCTAAATAAACAAAGGAAAATATTTTGTTAGAATCATTGGTCGAACGTGTACGTGAAAGCAACAAACAAAATATGAGAACTTCTCTGAAGATTTCAGCGGAAACTTATAAGCACTTTCAGTCCTAAAATCAAATAAATGCACTTTTCAATTATTTTCGCATATTCCACTCAAAATAGAGCACGTACATAATGTTTATTATATGATTTTATGACAATTCCAAGTCATCGATGTCTCTACATGTACCTAGAGATTTTACTTTTGGTGTGTGGCAGGGGGTGATGCCGATATTTTAACAGTTCTCAAAATCGATCGACAAAAAATCAAAAATGATCGATTGGTGAGTACGACGGATCACTTATTTCCAGGTCACCACTGGAACGTGTGGCGGACGCTCTCGATTTAAGCTGTTTAAAACGAGGAGCAGCTGGAGGGACTTCCTTAACAAGAACTAAGGCTGTCCGAGGAGAAATACGATCGCGAACGAATCAAACTTCCTTGGAATTGACCTAGAGACACTTCCTATGAGGCACATTTACCTATACAAGTCGCGGAGGCGACAATTGTGCCGACTTTCACTCACGAAAGCGAGATTACAGATCAATTCAGCATCCAAGTTTAAACTGGGTTTTTCATAAATCTGTATCTTTGCTCAGCAATTTCAACTCTCCTAACATTACTCGCCTTCAATTAACAAATAATTCACTTTTTATAGAAATAGATCGTGCAGTTCTACTTTTTCACTGTAATCTTTGTTTCCTTTTATAAACCTTTTGTAAACGTACACCTTAAAAACGAAGAATAAATCAAAGGTTTACTTTCCACAGAATTTATTTTAAATAAACTCTGTGGAAAGTAAACCTTTGATTTCTTCTTCGTTTTTTAAAATGAAATTCCACCAGATTTCACTTGGTACTTTTAACGTACACTTTCTCATTAATATACTGCTCGTCTTTTACTATTCGCATACTGTTAGGTCGTATGTCTCAGAGAACAGTAAATATTATTGTTATGTCTATAAGAATACCATGCAAACAGTCTGTCGGCATGTAAAAATATTAAACTATAGTAGTAGTATTGTTAAATGTGCTTCAACAGCTGAGGTAATTTCGTACGTGGGTCCCCACAGAGAATCGAACCGCTTTCACCAAATTCGAACGCTTTGCCCACTTGGCTCTCTACTTGCCCAAAATAAAATTATCGACTCATTCATTTTGTGAACTCATGCCGCGGAAAGAACAGATTTTTCAAATCACCCTTTTTTGTCTCATTTCAATTCCACAGTCAAAGGCTGAAACTTTTTTGTACCAAAGAGCAGTACTTCAATCATAGACTGCGATTTGAAGCCATTTAAATCAACTAAATCTCGATTTACCGTCAGGAGTGTCTGTAAGAGGATGTATTAAATCGCGAAAAATGACAGCTTTGGCCGAACCTCACAAAAAAGGGTCAAATAATCACTACACCTACATCTACTTAAGTACCCAGCAAGCTATTTTTCGGCGTGTGGCAGGGGGTGCATGCATCATGACTCTACATCCCTAATCGATTATTTTCGTGTATCCTTCGCAGAAAAATGAATTTTTGAAACGATTCATTCTAGCATCTATTTCTCTGATCTTTCTCGCATTATCGGAACGGCCTATGTAACAGGGAGGACGCATAAGATCGGCTACTATTCTACGAAAGTACCTTCTCTGAACTTATTAAATAAATTTAGTCTTTGTTTAAAGTTTAGAGAGATTCCCATCCTGCGCTCCACAGCATTTGAGTAACGCTCACTGATTTTCCATAACAACTTTTTAAGAAACGTATAAAATATCATCAGATATTGTTTGTTTTCAGAGTTTTTGTAATATTAATTTACTCGTTAACTGGAGCTATAAATTCTCCACTTTCAACGATGAATTTTTCGAAAAGCTTCTTAGAGTTGTCCTAATTCTTACTCCAAAGAAGGGAATTCCAAAGATGGGAAAGATTCCGAATTTTCTCTTGTTATCATTAGTTCCTACCATTACTTCTAATCGGACCAATCCCCGTGCTTTTATAAAGGGGAATGCATGACCTCGAATTCAACAAACACCTCGTTCGCCAAGGGGATGAGTTGTATATTACCACAACATTTCAGTTTCCGAACATTTTATCAAAATTCTCATAATTTCGAATTCGTATCAATATTTCACAACTCAAATAAGAATCTATAATCATTTTCCTTTCTTTTGACACCCTTCTCGATTTAGTAGGACCAATATTTCTAACAAGTAGTGAAAACGTACTTTACGTGCAAATCTGATAGAAACGTATTATGGGCTCCTGGGTCCGAACCCGAGCCTTTTCAGAGATGGGAATAGTTTTCATGGGGCTTTCAACATCGTAGGAAAACAATGCAGATTGTTTCACATCTCTACATCAAGCCGTTTCTGAGATGGAGATGAGGACGGACAGATAGACGGACATTCATTTTGCTTTTCCTATACATCATTCGTTTTAGCGGAACCAGGCAAACATCCTCATATGACTGATTATATATTATAATCCTACGCGAAAACGTTGGTCTGAATTGCAGGTGAAATAGCTGACGAGTATATGCGCTGTTTATTTCCACAGCGACCGCAGGTGAAAGATATTCTGGAGGAACCGTTATGTAGCTGCCATCTTTGGTATAGAAAGGAAAACCATGGATAGCACGTCAAGGTCACCCGCGTCGCTTTCTCACAGCAGAAGAACCAACTTTCCCACCGGAATACTGCTCCAATCCCAACATTTTCCAATCAACTCTCTTCTTCATCGCCATGAAAATGTGAGCAAAGGGCAGGTCGAAAACAATGACACGAACGAACGTTTTCGGATACGTGAATGTGCTTTCCTTTCTACAGCACACATTCTGATTCAACTTAAGATCTAACAGTGGAAAACAAATCGTCTGCTGTTTGTTATTAACTCTTACACTGAGAAAATATTTCGAAAGTTTGCCTATAACTAGGGTTGATAGTTTCTTTCTGCCTACACTCTTCCTATATTTTCAATGGATCTATCATCTATTTTATACGTTTATTTTATATTTTTATTATTTTCCTGTATTTCTTTTATGCTTATTATATATTAATCTTATTGTCTTATATATTCTTTTCTTACTATACAGATGTGTGCAGGTGAAGGTGCCGTTTTTACACACATGATGCAGTTTCATTGTAAATCACATATGTCGATTGCAGCCAAATAGAACATTTTGCGGTATATAATAGAACATTCTTTTCCTTATATGTTTATAGTATTCTTTCAGTTATATTTTTATAATACAATACATATTTTTTAAATTTCTTTATACTTTTACAATTCGATAGTACTTTATTGACAAATATATGTAATCTTGATAGTGGGCTGTGCCCTTAATAAAGCATTATTATTACAATTATGAAAATCAACGGCATCTAGGTGGGGAAAACCATTTTCCACAGCTATTACTGGCAGATGCAAAAATCCCTAGATATTTTACTTCGATATAGACCGCAGGCCTAATGTCGACATTTATTCTAATCGTTCGACCGCGATTCAAGAAATTACAGAAACAAAAACGATTAATAGTCGTGTTTCCGAGAAGTCAGGTCAATATTAATGCTTATTCAAGAGAAATCAATGAGAAATTGGGAAATTGAGAACCAAAAGCGTGAATCTTTGTTTTCTATCTCCAAATGTTGACCAACATGTTTGGAACCAAAGAGGGTCTCTCTTCTCTTCCAATCTCTTCGTTTGATGATATCAAATCAGTTTGAGGATTTGACATCAGTCTATTGGAAACGAAAACTATAAATCACACCAAATTGATCATTATTTGGTGTCGATTGCATAAAAAACAAAGCAACCGAGACATAAAATATATTTCCAAAGAGAATTTCGAGGGCTTCAATTAAAACTGAATACCGATTTATAGTCTTTTAAGTCTCGCGTAACTCAAATTTCCACCGAAGGAACTTGAAAATGTTTCCTTCATATTATGCATAAATACATAGACTTTTGTGTATCATCTAAATACGCTAAACACGACTACGAATACAGATGGTATGATAGTGAGGTTAGAAAGATTCTTCACAAGAAAAGTACGATAAGGGAAAGTAAAGCCCTTAACGGGTAAAGATCAGTTAGATTCGAGAAAAACATTACAGCTACAGAAGAACAAGAAAGTGCAATCCGACAACAAACGCGTAATGCCCTCCACAACTTAGAGCAAACATTTCTTGGGGAATGCTTAGAAGAGGACCTTAAAGCATTCTGATCGTTAGAGATGTACAGGGAAATATACAATCAGTAAGCTTTTCAAGGATAGCGACGGAAATATAACTTGCGATGCGAAGGGGAAAGCGAATATCCCAAATGACTTTTATCAAAGCGTGTTCACGGGCGATAGTTGCAGAGATACCCTTCCGGAGATTAATACACTCACATCGATGCCAAGTTTATCCTTTACCGAAGATGGCAACACAAAACTCTTGCGTGATATTAAGCCAGGTCCAGAAGGTATTCCGTCTATAGTACTGAAAGAAATGGCAGAAAGCGTCGCCCATTATCACAAAATTATATTTAGTAAGTCAGTGTAAGATGACGGTGTCCTAATATATTGGAAGTTAGCGAACGTTACGTCTGTTTATAAAAGCAGATTAACGGAGAAACCAGGAAATCACAGACCTATCTCATTAACTTCGCGGTCCGGAAAAGTATTGGAGTAATGGAGAAATACCTGCGTTTGTCGTACTCCTGTATAACCAAAAGAATTTGTAATATTCCGTGTTATATTCACGTTTCTCGGAATTTCAAATCAATACCTTACTCCACGGCAATAAGAATCGGCTTTACTTCCTTCGCCCCTTGGTTCTATTTTATATGACCATTATTTCTAATTAAATATTGTCAAAGAAATAAAGCATACAAGAGATGGGAAAGCAATACTCCTGTGGAAGAGATATTTCGAATCATCTGGATTATCATCCAGGATACTTTTGTTAAAAGTACGACGAATTATGATAAGCAATAATCCTCTTTGACTCCTTACAAGGAGTTCATACTGCCGTCTTATAGTATATATGGATAATTATGGAAGGACAAATACAGAAAAACCTGTTTAAAGCTCTCCCGCTTCATGGGTGATTTTCTTCCGGTCCTCGTCCCTATACGAAACATATGGTAAAAATACAGCTTAAGACGCTCTGCCATCCACTATATAGTAAGGCTGATTTTCCGAAAGATGCACTATGACTCCCCGTAGCCGATTGTCCACCTCATTTGATTGACCAAGAACTTCCTACATTTTTGTAACGCAGTCCTCGGCTTTCTTCATCTGCCTTTCCTCGAAAGTAGGGGGCGTTCTTTTGATTCTCTTGTTTAGGAAGAATAATTCTGTGATAAGAAAATGAAGTTACCACGACAGGAAAATTATTCATCCCACCGTAGGAGCACATTCTAGTCTACTGAGGGAAGAACTTAAGACAAAAAGTCGCTTGACTGTGTCCTTTTGTATCAAACCCTAGTTATAAACATCAAATTAACCAATGTTGCAATCGTGATTGCAAAATTGGTAAATTTGATATATTTATATATAATATATATTTATACATAATAAACCAGAGTTGAAATGATCGTGCACTTTGATGAACTCTAACCTTTTTTTTTAAACGTTCAGTTATTCATCCGTAATGGTATATCTGAAAAATGTCTTCATTCCATAAGGAAAATGATGGAAATATAGTAGAGAAAGGAGACGATTTCTTTGCTCATAAACTTTATCGTATTAAAGTATCAAAGTATGGCGAAAATAAACCATTAAATCAATCAGCTAACAAATGAAGGATCAAACCGATCTATCCACTTATCCCATCTTCAGCTTTCGCTAAATAAAGCAAAGTAAAAGAGATACCTTTTCGTTTTAAGACCGAAAGCACGATTTTAAAAATTAAACATTTAAAAAAACGCTCTCCGCTCTTTTCTAACGCCAAGATATAAAAGGTTTTTATTTCCCACTTAAAACCCTCTCCAGGTTAAATTGCAGTTTTTCACTTAGCCTCCTGAAAAGGGTCTTTAGCGGGTTTTACAGTATGAGCACGATGTTAATTATCACAGTAGATTAATTGGTTAACCATTCCGTCATTTCATTATAATTATTAAACAATTTGGCACTGAAAAATAATAAAAATAACTTCTTTCAAAATAAATAAGTACTGGCTTAACTATGAATTATTTACTATTATTAATAACTTAATTAGTGACTATTTTTGTATTCCTTGAGTTCATAAATTTGCCTGGATAATATTACAAAATTAGTAGTAATACAATACAAGGCTTACAATTGTGATCTGGGAATAAGTCATTTTTTACGGTGGGCTAACAGCGGACATACCTGCCTTGTCACGGGATGGATATGTTGTTTGGAAATATCTTTCTACGAGAACACAATGAATGGAAAAACCAATACTAATAACTTACACCTTAATGTACCTTAATGTACCTTAATGATTCTTTTAAATGGTTTTTAATTCAAAACTTCGATTGCAGAGGTGTAGTGAATCAATATGTTTTGTTTCGGCCTTAGGGAGTGCCAGCGCGGGGTGTTCCAATGTACCAGAAAATATGGATTTTCTATGAATGAAAGAGGTATTGTAGAAGCTTAAATTACACCTCACATAACATATTTCATTAAATACAAATACTCCTACGTCGGTACAAAAGGACTTTACATTTCCTCGCTATTGATTACAATTTAAAGGTTTGCTTATATACGATTACATGTTGTGTTTCCATCGATGGAAAAAGTGAATCCTCCGAAGATTCTTCCTCAACCCGCCTCTTTAAGCGATGGAAACTTTTATTTTCAAAACAATTTAACTTTGTTAATAGGTTCTTATAGGTCGACAGAAATGAACCAAACCCGATATTGAAAGCGGCCTCAAGATTACATCTTCCTCACTCTTACCGCATATTAATGCAACCGTTGAGAATTTGGCATTGAGGATAGATGTCTTTAGTTTCGCAATCGGTCGTGCAGAGGTCACTCTTTCCCTTTCTGCTCACTGTTCCATATCGTCGGAACCATTGCAGTGCGGCGCTGAGCATAGCTCAGGCAATCGCTACAAATAAATCATTATAAATTGACGATTGTAATTTGCACTACAGAAATTAAACCACCTAGCGCTAATGTCTTAAATGTTTACACACTGAAGATGGCATATAACTTCTTTCAATTCGCCTTTAAAACTTTATCGACAGCACAATCGGTGAAATATCCCTCACGAATAACTTAAAATGGGGTACCCACATCCGTAATATATATGGACGAGCACTTAAGTAACTCGGATTTGTGAAGAGAATAGTCGGTCGGAGCGAAGAAAAAGTCCATGGGAGATGTTACTTTGCGTTGGTTAGGCCTCACCTTGAATCTGCGTGTAATGTGTGGGATCCTGCAGAAAAATGTTGTATTCGGGAATTAGAAAAAGTACAGCAAAAGGCGATACGTTTTGCAAAAACAATTGTTACGATAAACAAGTGAGCGTTACTCAAATGCTTCAAGACGCAGAATGGGAATCTATAGAAGATTTAAACAAAGACTCGACTTATTCAATAAATTCAGGGAAGGTACTTTCGTAGAATAGTAGCCGATCTTATGCTCCCTGTTACATAGGCCGTTTTGATTCTGTGAGAAAAATCAGAGAGATAGTTGAAAGAACGAATCGATTCAAAAATTTGTTTTCTCCGCGAACGATACGCGAAAGTAATCGATTAGTGAAGTAGAGCGATGGTGCAAGCACCCCCTGCCACATGCCGAAAGGCGGCTTGCATGGTTTATATGTAGATGTAGCCTCAAATCGGCAAGGAATCAAAATTTGAAGAGGCTTATGAATTTTTTTCAATTCTAGTTCTCTAATTTATTATTACGAAAACGCGCAGCAAAACACATTACAGGCTAATTTATGCATTTATAAGCACAAATATAATTCATTCAGTGAACGATGATCGTTATCGTTTCGCCTTGGAAACGCTTTCGTTCGCAAAAATCTTTTTTCGTTTCACAAGGAATTTTTTGAATGAATCTCTGCTTGGGACTAGATGAAGAAATTCCAGACCAGGTTAACACCTTTGAGTTCGAAGTTAACCATCGTGGGTCCTTTTGAGAGGTGGCCCATCCGTATCTGCAGGGCCATTTATTTATTAATTCTTTCAAATCATGCTTAAAAGAAACGTGTTAGGACATTACGCATACGAAATACTCTCGAAATTTAAAAACATAAAATATACTCAACTAAAAGGAGAAATAAAGCTCTAATGATCAACAATAATAATAATAAATAGAGAATTGTTGCTCGAGAATCGATTACTTGGACATTAATTTGTTATCAATTGAAGCAGCGTAAGGTGTACACGAAGTCACGGTCATTTCGTGTTATTTTATCCTAATTTATATTTCAGAGAACTTGTTTATTGGGAGCAACTGACAAGGTACCAAAAATCGAGAATAATATTAGATATTAAACATTCTTTACGAATATTATATTTATAATAATATTAGTATTAAAATATAAATCTCCAAACCTAACCTCTTTCTTTATCATTTTAACTTTTATCTTTCTTTAACCTTATATTATTCCTGTAGGTAAGAGAATTGTACAATAACGTGTTGAGTTTAAAATTTTTTTTTAAATAACTCGAATACTTGAGTTCTTCGGCATTTAATAAATGAATATTTGATTGCCAGTGCAATTGAAAACCCGAGTATTCGGGATTTTCTAATCATGGTCAAATGTCCAATTTATTCGCGGCCCTATAAAAGGCTTTCACACTCTAGTTTGGGATCTAAGGGACGCGCAATTACGCCCCACAGCCCTCGTTCTTTCAGGTGGCGTTTTTTCTTTCGAATCGAACTAACTTTTGGACTCTAATAAGCGGGAAATAATAAGAGCTCTAAGTGAACTTGCAGCGGTTTTGATCAAAGTAATTCTCTTCCGATTTTTCTATCGTGAAAATGTTTAGAGAACATTTTCACAGTATTTAGGTGTACAGAGAAGTGCTTCCCTATCAGTGTGCCTAGCAATTAAATTATAGATAATTAGATGCAATCTTTTGGTGATCCGCGTAAATCCGCGTAATGAGAGAAACATATTCTGCAAATTATGCGCGCTCTATTTTTCAAATGTTTTTTTTTGTTCCAGCGGTTCCAGCCAAGAGACGTAAGTTTAAGAGCCAAGTTCAAAAATATCTTATACCTCACATGGCGTCTTCCTTTTCGGTTTGAGTTTACACTGAAACGCCCAACTCAATTAATTTATTTATTAAGATACAAAACAGCCGGAAATGGCCTAAAGTTAGCTCAGTTAGAATAACTAGTTATAATAAGCGATGTTCGAATAAATACGTGAGTGTGGTGTGGGATTCAAAGGAACCACTAATCAGGGTAAGATGGCACCACTAACAAGGGTAAGATGGCCCCACTAACAAGGATAAGATGGCACCACTAATAAGGGTAAGGTGGCACCACTAATAAGGGTAAGGTGGCACCACTAATTAAGGTAAGATGGCACCACTAACAAGGGTAAGGTGGCAGCAAAAAGTTTTAGGAACACAGAGACGTACTATAGTCACGAATTCGAAATTTGTTTCGCTTCGCAGTGAACTATTAAATTCGGGCAGTAATCACACAGCTATCGGTTCCAGCAAATTAAATTTCATTGCTTTAGGAGTAAATTACTCCTACTGTACTGTTTCAAAAATGATTCATTGCACCTGATCCTGTGATCTTAAAAATTCCTCGCTAAAGATATCCAGTCATTGCAGTATAAATAAGACGATAATTCTTTCGTATTGTCTTCATAATTTACATTTTTTCTGACAGCGGAATTCCTTTTGTTTCGAAAGAGATTAAATTCTTCCATAGCGTTTCCGCGTCTATGAATTTCAAAGGTCTCGATTATTCCAATGACGAGGTTCATTTCACAGAAATTTTGTCTGTTGTGTTAGCATATTGGTTAATGAAATTAGAAGGAATTTTCTGAGCTCCCTAACTATAGTCATTTGTTCGCCTTCCGTGAATATTGTCGACCCATCGAAATAGTGGCGGATTTAAGCCATCGGAGGCGCAAGCGTCAGACTGAGGACCCCACGAAGTATTATGAGTAAATTTCTAATTTTTCTTATAGTAAACAAATGTATACATCCTATAGAAATGTGAGTCGCTTCATTAGGACAAAAATTAATAAAAATTGTCGAATTACAACGTAACATGTAATAATAGATATGTACCATAAACAATGTAATGATACGATAGCGTTTGGTACGAAGTTTATTTCGATGACCGCTGAAAAACTATCTCGCATCAGAGATTGTTTCAAGGTACCAGATAAAGAAGTTATTTCGTTGATTTTGTTGCAAATATGCGATAATAGAAATTCTTGATTCGCGACATCCCGTAACGTACAAATACATTCTTCAGGACGCAATGAACGCCGCAAAGTGGGCTAAAATCGAAAAAACCTGGCCAAGAGGATAAACTCGCAGTGGCTGACCAAGATAACGAAACTCTCCAAAAATTCCTTCAACAAGAACCTTTTAAGAAGATTTCGAATTTACATCGTAAGAACCACTAACTGGCTTAGTTGAACAATCGGAGTAGTAGGATTCGGAAAAAAAATCATCGGCCGGTAGATAAGAAAAAATAGGCATTGTAATAATCACATTAACATTGAGATTTCTCTTAAGATATTAAATTTACCAAATTCAACTAAAGTGCTGTTTGTTCTTATAATCCTATTGTTATGGATTTCCACACAGTAAAGCCTGCTACCATCGATTTTATTAGACCAAATTGTTTATATCGTTCGGGAAACAAAGGAATTCTTAATAATAACCTCGAAGTAGGGAAAATAACGCTTTAAATAAGGAATTTGTTTAATTTTTAATATACATATATTTCATGTAATTAAAAAGTTCCGAATAAATTTCCATTTTCACTGTCACTTATTGCGACAACATTCAAGATATTCGTCGTTGTTAACCAAAAATGCTAGGAAAAATTCTCAACTACTTTAAAGCATAACTTGATATAATTAATGTTATTAAGGATGACTCTTAGTTTAAAACAAAAATAACATAAAATAGCGAATAATACTCAATAAAAAAATAAAGTACTCTGAGTTGCAATTTGATAATTATTTATTCTTTTACTCCGCTAATATGTGAGATAAAATTGTCCTAGTAGGGTCTAAAATTATTGTGGAATAAGTTTATAACATTTAAAGCCAGAGTATAACATGATAATAGCTAAAAGATCATAATAAGACTGCCGAATGGGCAACGCGACAGAATTCTTATAATTTAGTGACCGAAAAAGCCATCGCAATCCCAGGGTAGCAGGTGAATCGAAACAGCTTCTTTTCATTCTATATTTGGAAGCCTTAGACATTGACGTGGTATAAGAGACTCGATAGTTTAACGCCGTTTTCCTAGTTGCTTTCCTCACTTTATCTCAAAAAGTGGCCGAAAAAGGTGTCCGCCATTTTGTTGCGTAAAATGAGCAGAGGTCCATTTTTGAGCATAAAACTATAACGAATTAAAAGATCAGATATTATACTAAAATATGGCGTAATCGGTTTTTCCATCAGTTTCCTTTAATCACGTCTGCATCGCAACAAACTTGAAAGTTTTTCAGAAAAATCAGAGAACATTCTTTTCTGTGAAAATTGCCCAAGTTTGACACCCTGTATCTTTTTGACGCACCCAAATAACGAAAAATAAAAGACAGAACAACAAAATTTAATCTTTTCTGAATACCTATGCGAAATTTCACGTTCGTCACTCTAAAATACCATTTTCGGCCTCTTGGCCAGCTTTTTTCGATTCTAGCCCACTGTGCGTCGTCTCCTTTTGGATTCTTCCAACCAATGTCGTCTGGACTACCAAAAAATGGACCAATTCATGGCCAATAATACGTAGTTATCCACAAGTTCCCCGAAATACCAACTCTCTAACTATCCAGTATTTCTAAAGCAGAATTGCCACTGCAACGGAGGGACTGAGGGAGCATTTTTTGTTGCATAAGGATAGTAGTTCGTCTGGAGGACATCATTCAAGGACAGCCGCTCGCTCATGGCGGACATCGCTCGCTTCTCAATGCGACGTCAATTTACACACATTTTCTAACGAAAAATTGTTCAGGTTTCGCGCACTATGACGACGACTAGGAGCAAACATTACAGCTTTCGGATTATTTTTTTGAGCTAAGATAAATATTGGGAATGTTATCATACGGATTGTTGAAGGTTTTATAATAATAACTGGCTGAAGTTCCCGTTGATTCTCAAGGAGTAAAATAGAAGTCGGATTAAATACGAGTACAGTATATCTATTTGTACATAAGAGAAAATAACACCTCGCATCTTAGTTTAGAACACTGGGACAGGCTATTGAAAACAAACATTTCAATCTAATCAAAGCGACCAAAGTTCGAAGCCGAAATCTACAATCAACAATAAGAATGCGAATAATTATGGAATTCCCTTAATTTCAATAGTAAAATATGTCAAAATTCCGAATTGATACACAAAAATTTACTCATTCATCTCCATTAATTCATAACGGTGCTACGTATATCAGTTGCCCCTGCGATTCATCACTACAAATTGTTCGTGACTCTAATAGTTAAAATCTCTGAAAAATGTCCTCCTTTTCACATCACCAATTGCTTTTAAATGGGCCTAAATACACGATGTATTCTCACGGGAAAATATAGAAATAAAATACTATTTGCGATATACTGAACTTTCAAGAATACCTTGTAATGTAATGTTAATGAAACTAATGCAATATTTAATCAATTTATCGCTCGTCATCTGTTATATCACGTTTAGGGACGTTCTCTTTTGTATATATGGCATATGAAAACGAAGGATTCTCACTTAAAATAGAAGAGAAAGACAAATTGACCAAATGAAGTTTACCAAAAAGAATACAGATTAAATCCACGACCATGATCAGAATCTGTATTCAATTTCCCTTCTTCTACTGTACTTGTATCGATTTCATACGACCATTCCTTCAAATTTAATTTTGCAAAAGAAATAAAGTCTGTAACCGATAAAATTGAACCTTAAATGTATTTCTTATGGAAATCTGTCTGAACGATCTTAGTTGAAACCCAGAAATGTTATCGAATAAAAAAGGTGACAATACTTCCTTCGTGGTCTCAGAGAACACGTATGCAAAGTTTGACGCAAATCGGACAAACGGTATGGACTCCAATCTCAGACAAACATGAACACACAAACAAATCCACAAACCCACAGAATTTCTGCTTTATATACATAGATAAATATTCATTTCACTTTCGTAAAGATACATGCATAAAAAGAACACAAAAAGCAAGTGGTGAAATTAGGAACCCCTGAAGAACGTGTTTAGTTTGGGTTGCCAGTACTTTAAATAAAAAAGCTTTTGTTTTTAGGCTCCTATATATTTAAAGAGATTTTAAAAATTTGCAGAACGGAAAATAAACAAACAAATTTCAGGGATAAATACAATCAAAATTGAAGAAAGTAAGGAAAAAAGAGTTAATTCACTTTAATTAAACTTCTATTTCCTTTTGCAAAAATAGCCATTCTTTCAATTTACAAAAAAAGCTTCCATTGGGTGGTGAAGTGGAGATATTTTTTTTTCGGAGTACAGAGAGCAATTTAAGAGCTATATAAGAATAGAATTGTTTATATAACTGTACATTTGGTCGGGGAAATTCAAACCAAAAAGTCCGCCTTACATTATAAACAAACAAACAAGGTTATTAACATGTCCACCACAGTTATGAAACACTCTTAAAATTTTTATACAAAGAGATTAAATAATGGGAATCCTAAAGAAAGAGTTTTAAAAAGTTTTTCAACGACAATGAGTGTCTTAAGGAAAATTTGTATAGCTCTACGTAATGATTTACAATGAAATCTCGACGGCAGAAGCTATGTATACTTATAGGCATAGTACTGCAAATTCTCACGTCAAGCTACTTTATAAGACGATGGCTTTTAGTGAATTTGTCACATAATAAATGCCATCTACTCTTTCTCGCCAACTTCATTTAAGGCTCTGTTCAATATCAACCAATGGCACCGACCATCACCGATGGGACAAATACATGTAGGATGATACTTGACAAACCCCATCAGCACGCGATTTTCATTTTCAACTTTTGAAAGATATATATTTGCTTCTTATACAATTTAATTTCATTTTTAATTTTAATTTTGTCTCTGTGTTTTCGCGGGTGTTCACACCTTGTATGGATGTTTATCTCTACCACTCTCAGTTTCAGAGAATTTTTCCCAAAAACAAAATCTTTCTTTTGTTTTATTTATGTATTTTAATTTTGTTTTTCGAATTTTTCAAAAAAAGTAAATACCAACGTAGAATTAGTTACGAGGTTAGGTGGCAGAGGCACCTCTCCATTGAAGAGTACAATAATATTTCTTAACCAAGAATGGCAAGCAGACATAATCGGAGTTGTGTGACTCCACCCGCAATACTTCGAAGCTGATCAACCAATCATTTATAGTGCGCTGAACTCATTATTACTCCGCAGATCTATAGACGAGGAATTTTGGCTCATTTAAATTGATGATAGAATTAACGGTGAACTTTGACGAGGCAGTGTGAATATCTTGCGTTTACGATGACAAATCAGGGGTCAAATTTACCATCAATTAGCAGTGTTTCTCAATTAGCTCGATTTCAAGGGGGACAGTTTTCAGGATGAAGGAGACGAGAAAACAAGTCAGTCGGTGCAGGGATGGAAAAGGGAAATCTTTTGGGGTATTTAAGGAGAATTTCAGCAAAAATTAGGTTTACAATTAAAATTTCGTCATATTTTCAACGTAATTGTTAGAGTTTGGATTTAAATTTGTAATCGATTTTGTGAACTTCATTTGGTCAATTCTTTCTCTTCTATTTTAAGTGAAAATCCATTTTCCACGCATACAAAAGTGAACGCCCCTAAACGTGATCTCACAGATGATGAGCGATGAATATGCTTCTCGTTGAGTAAATTGTTATTCCTCTGTCTTATTAGTTACATTAACATTACAATATTCTTCAGCGTCCAGTATACCTCAAATAGTACTTTATTTATTAATTTTATTTCCTTGTCGAAAATCATCGGGATTTTCTGCTCGTCCTAAGCAATAAGAATCGTGTTCTTATTTATCGTAATCTACCAGCAGACCGACGAAGGACAATGCGAGCGTTTGAGGTCGCTTTAAAAAGGAAGTGAACTGACACGGGCATTATACCTTTAAACGTTGTAGTTAAAGTAACTTTCCTCTGCGATATCCGCTTAACGCATTTAAATCGCGAATCAATCAAACCTTTATGCAACTAGAGTTCACTCTCAAGTTATGTTAGCTCTAATACTTACCCTATAAGCCACCAGGTGTTTACTTATGCAAAACTACATTCCTAAATCGGAGTTAAGAAACCACGTCATACATGTGCATACATCGCGAAATTTTCTATGCAGGAAAATGTTTTCTCCCATTCTTTTAACACAACCAATTTTTGGCTATAAAATGTTATCACTTTAACTTTCAAATATTCATTACCATTTTCTCATCAACTTTTCCTAAATATACGTTAGTTAAGAACTGAAGTATTTATTAATTTACTACATATAGGATCCTCGGAAACTAGAAGCATCATTGACTTGGCCGCTTTATGTTGTTTGAGTACCAACAGCAAACCCCAAGAAAATGTAAAACATACGAGGGTCGGTCAGAAAGTAATAACTCACATTTTTTTCTTCAAAAAATATATATTCTAAAAACATAATAATTACACATACGAAAGAATGATGTTTTATCTACTCAGTCTATTTTACCACATATTCTCCCTCAAGATCTATTTCCTATTTCCAGCTATTCACTACGGCATGTATGCCTTGTCGGTATCAGTCCTCGCTCTGGTAATGGACCCATATTTTCACTTTCAACTGCCTTCTGATTCACTCACCCTTCGTAACCTGCTACAGACTGTACTCCTATCGACTGCAGATGTTTCATACACTTTACACAAACGTTTGTGAATATTCCCAATCATTCCTTTCTCTAGGTACAGGAATTCAATTGTTATCGTGTATCACGGTAAGACTCTAATTTGAAAGCTTCCCACAGCTATGCTATCTGCAGGAGAAAACCGAATCTATGCACATACATGCGGGAACATTTGCCTCAAAAACGTTTGTCTGCCAAATTAATAATACGAACGGAAAGAAAATGATTTGAAGCAGAATTTGATGTAAAAAATTCCGTTTCCTAAATTACAGAAGTAAAGTCTCAGAAGTTAGTGCCTCAAATGGGAATGGAATCACGTAGTTAATGACAGGCAAGCAAGTTAATAAAATTAAAAACCAAGCGAGAGAATCAGTTAGAAACAACCAAAATAAACAAAACCGGAATAAAGTTTTTTTCTGCGGTTGTGTTATTAATTAACCTAAAATCAATCACAATGTTATTTCCGGAATTACTTTCACTCAATACTGAGAAAAATTAAAACGATTTTGACTAAATTAGTATTTTTATGCTAATGATGCAACACAGCAAAGTTCTACCACGCTATTGATGAGTGGAGGGGGTATTTCGTACTGTCCTATTGGCTCACCATACGAAGAGATAACATCTTCTCTCTCTCTCTAAAGCACAAACATCTAGTGAATGGCTCATAATAGTAACACTTCCTTCCTTGATTTTCTCGCAGCAGCAGATTATTACTATTACTTCAAGTTTTCTCCTACGTATAAATAACGAAAAATAGCTAGCGACTACATTTCTCAATGCATTTTGCCGAAAATTCTCGGCACTCCCAAAGATTTCGCTACAGCATTTGTCTCCAAAATTTTTAACAGGAAAAGTAATAGCATTGGTGGAATGTGAATAAAATGAGANTACGTATAAATAACGAAAAGTAGCTAGCGACTACATTTCTCAATGCATTTTGCCGAAAATTCTCGGCACTCCCAAAGATTTCGCTACAGCATTTGTCTCCAAAAATTTTAACAGGAAAAGTAATAGCATTGGTGGAATGCGAATAAAATGAGACAGATAGTGATACAAAGAAAGACCGTCTTTCTTGAAAGGTAGACCTAAATATATCGGTTCAAAGAAAACCGCAACTTATTCCCGATTTTCTCGAAAGTATCACTTTCCTATTTTTCCTTCGATTACGATATTATTTAACATTGGTTAAATTGCACCATGTTGTGCGGAATTACTTTTGCTGTATGATAAAAGTATTAAAAATTAATTTTTGCCAACTGTCTTTTTTTTATGCAAAAGTTGCAACAGCGCGCGCCGATCTCCCGTAAGAAATGCACGGGGCCATAAGATTTCCATTGTGTCTTCATGATGTTGGACAGAGAATACATCTAAATAAATACCCTGCAAGCCGCCTGTTATAGAGCTAAACACCAAGCGTTCGAGTTATCTCTTCAGCTTAAGGCCGGTCAGCGAAGTAAATGTGATAGGTCTACAATTCGCAGGGTTCTCCTTTAATCCGCTTTCATAAACACATGTTAAATTCGCTAACTTCCTATCTATTATGACACTGCCTTCGTACATAGACTTAGTAAATATAATCTTGGGATAAGGGGCGACACAAGTTCTTTCAGTACTCTAGCCGGAATACCTTCAGGACCTGACGATTAATTCGGCTTAATTTTACGCAAGAGTTTTGTAAATCCATCTTCGGTAAAGCATATACTTGGCATCGACGTGAGTGTATTAATCTCCGGAATGGTATCTCTGTAACTATCGGGCGTTAATACGCTTTGATAAAAGTTATTTTGGATATTCACTTTCCTCTTCGCATCACAAGTTATATATCCTTCGTTATAACTTAACGAGCTCACCGTTTGTAATTTTCTCGTTACAACTCTAACGTAGGACTAGAAAGGTTAGGCTGCTCGAATCTTACGGAAAAAATTGCTTTGTCCTATCTAGGATTGATCCAATGATATCTACCATCAATATCTCCCTTTTCTAGTGTGATGGTCGGGGTATATACGTAAGAAAATCGAAGGGTCAGTGAAGTAAAACTGAATCAGAAATAATAATGCAACCAAATCGAGACAAGTGCTAAAAGTAGAAAAATTGAATAAAGATAACTATTTTGGTTGTTTAACACCGAAAGGGGTGGGGATGTAAACAACAACCGATTGAATTGCCTTTTTAGCTTGTTTTTGTCGCGTATCGCGGAAAGAATGAGTCCCTAAAACGACTTGTCCTCATATCTATTTCTCTTATTTTACGTTAATTTTCGGATCGGCCGTAATAGCAGATGGGGGTCGCATAATACCATTTACGTCTTCCGAAAATGTATTTACTACCCTTATCTATTCTTCTTTTTCTTTAATTTTCTAAATATAGAGAAAGAGGAAAAATAATGATTTTTTGTTGCATAGATTTGGAAAAAGCGTTTCATTTAGTAAATTTCTAAAAAGTAAGAAATTAGATTTAAAATACGGAGGATTGATTAATTGAAAAATTGTGACTACGTGAACAACAGCTGGAAAATTAATCAATAAACTTATAGGATAGATAGATATGGATGTGGGAGTAAAGCAAAACTACTGCCTCTCTCCTAATTTATTCAATATCTTCATCGAAGAAATGCTAAATAACATCTTGTAAGAAGTGATAGGTTTTGGATGAAGGAAGGTTTATTGTATTAGATTTGCTGGTCATATGGTGATACTAGGCAATAATGCTGTAGCAAAGAATGACAATACTGGATGAAAAAAACAAAGAAGTATGGAATGAAAATAATTGTTGGGAGAACAAGGGTAATGAGAATAAATGAGAAAGAAGATGTAAAACGTTAGGAATAAAGAAGGATAGAGGGATACAGATATCAACAAAGAATAGTGACAAAGGATTGGAGGAGTATATTAGAGAACAAACCAAGTATTTCCAAAGACTTCTGGATGAAGAAAGTTTATTATGCTGCAGATTGGCACTCAATTTCAGCGGAACGTGTTATATAGAATGTCGTGATGTATAGCTGTGAAACATTGATCCTTGGGTATGAGAGATAAGAGTAGGATTAAGGCATGTGGATATGGAGGAGATACGTGGACCAAAGTAAGAAATGCAGAGGAAATGGAGAGGGTTAGAGGGAACTCCTAAACACCGACAGGAAGAAAAAGCAGAAATGGTCACATATTAAGAGGAAATGGGATAATTACAACAGCTGGGGAAGGACCGGTTGAAGGGAAAAAGCGAAAAGGAAATGATAGACTAAATAAAAAAGAGGAAAAAAGGAAACCGAAGAAGAGACCGGGCAGAGATGCGGATAGAGACAACGCCGGTGGATGGGAGCTGATGCTTGGCAGAATACCACGTGATAATAGCAGAAGGCGTTGTTAAGAGCAGGAATGCGAAGATAAGGGAAGGTGAGCGGCCGATAAGACGCTACTACCTACCCCACAGTGAAGCACATTGTCCACCCAAAGATAAATAACCTGTAAATCAAACTCGGTTGACTTTTCTAGAGAAGAGAACCGCTAACATTTTTGCTACTGCCGACGTACGAACTACCTTCACACACGACTTCTTGAAATACCTTCTCAACTCTCGACGCGACGATAAATCCTTTTTAATTCATTAATTATATTTATACCAAAGTTAATGCTAAACTTGAAGGTATTATTGCATAGCGTGCAATGTCATATATATAAAAAGCAAAATGTCTGTCCGTCCCCCTCTCTATCTCAGAAACAGCTTGATGTGGAGATGTGAAACAAACTGCATCAAGTTTCTGCCGCTTTGAAGGCTCCACGAAAACTATTTAATTCTAAATTGCGAGAATTTAAGTAAAATAAACAGAAAATTAAGTTCGGAAGTGGTACATACCTAAGTTCACAATTAGTGCCGCGTAGGAGGCAGCACTAGCAATAGGCCTGGAAAATGCTATGGATACATTAATGTTCGGAATTCGAATAAATAATTTTTATATATTTTCTGGATGAATTACTTTAAGAGTATATTTCACCTAACCCTAGCTGTTTTTTTATAATCTTGGCTGACTTAAAGAATAAATATTTATAGATAAATGAAGTTCTATTAATATAGTTTCTTTTTTGTTTGAACTTCTGTAGCAACCATGTTTTATTTATAACAACGTAGATGCTTATTATTAATGCAGCCGAGAAAGATTGGTATAAGTGTGTTGGAGGAAATTGCATCGGTTAATTTAAGAGATTATCTGTGCACTCGTACGTCAAAATAGATAGTACATTCATTGATTTGTATTTATAAGATAGTATTTTCTATAACTAATCTTATGGCTTAAAATTGAAAATTACAACGTTTTTATGAATGTTTTTCAATAGCTACAGTTGACAAAATTTTCCCTACAATCATTTAATTATCAGCAAATTTTCCGAATTTATCAAATAAACTATCGAACGATAACAAATACATTATTATGGTCTTACGATAAACACTTTCTGGCTTAGGAGGACCAGATATATACGAAAACGAACATATATTTTTATGTTTCTGCCACGTTGATAGCCTTACGAATACTATTCCTAACTCTGAAAAGCTCGGACTCGAACCCAGGAGCCCATTCTACGTTTGAATGAAGACTGTCTCTGAAATGCGCATTTGGATTTTCCCAGAAATCGGTAATCCGTCTCAAAACGTGAGATCCGCCTGCCGAAATTCGGCTTATGGAGAGTTTTTATACCTCTCGTACAGATGTTTCTCGCTTGGGACGAACTGAGATTGTTCTGAGCAAAGGAGAAACCGGAAGAACGTAGCAGTTATTGAAATATTGGTTAGAGTTGCCGCGCAAAATGTGGGGATCTTTGGTTCGATTACAGGTCTCGGCCGACTTCCATTTAATCCGTTTGAGATCGTCAGCCACTGACTTACGCGCATCGAAACGCACGTTCACGTTGTATCCGACACGAATACAAATTCACATAAAGGTATCGGTCGAGTTTATTGGGTCACGGAATATTCGTGGAAGAGAGCATTTCATTCATAATATGCGTGTGATTGCATATAGTGCTGAGGAAGACGTGGACGAATGCTAAAAGCGAAAACGAGGTCGCACAATAGAGAAGATTATACATTCGAGCGGTTGGGAAAGCAAACTTTGGTCGATAGATGGCCATGAATATATCCATCACAAATATCGTATAAAATCGAGAAAAAATTACAAACGACTGAGTCAATTTTACGTAAATGATCGGAATCTAGCAGCAAGGAATTGTGAAAAGAAAAGGTCCATCGTATGTGAGTCATGGCGGAAGAGTTAGGGAAGTAGTGCTGGTAATTATTAAGCAAAGAAATAGAATGAAATGACTCGAAGAAAACCGGACTAATTGGACACTAATCATTGTTTAATTGGTAACCATCGATGATAATACAAAGGCGCGCACCCGAGGGGATGGCGTCCAAAATTTGTACAAGTGTCACTCAAAACCAAATTCTCGAGGATCTTCTCAGCCTATCCATTGAATACGATAGGGACTTCAGTCTCAGTAGGGGGTATCCAACATTGCTCTTCTTCTTGGAGGCACCTTCCAGCTGAAGTGCCTTCATCGAGTACATCGAAGTCGCCGCCTGGACCTGGATTGTTTCTTTCCCTAAAATTGGGATACAAATGAACTCGCAAATCCTTTTCCCGACTCATCTCTTCCTTTTTACGAACTCCATGCACCCACACCATTCTCCCCTATCCCTCACCTCCTCTATTTGCATATATATGTATAGCAAATCAGTAAGAAACGTCTTTTTGGGCGAGACTGAGACTTGGAACCTAAAAGCCTCCTCTAGCAGATTCCATGTAGCACCATATTTAATGGTAGATTCAAATTAAAGCTACAAAATTACTATAAATTCATTTTTTATAAATTTCCTCGTGGGATGAGTGCATCTCACGATCTTTGGCATGATACAAGACCAAAACGGAAAACTTTCATATTTCGTAAAAAATGGCCCATTTTTAAGAGCTGTTTCACGAAAAGTTCTAAACAAACCGAGCCAATTTTGGCCTTAAAATATGGGACAGTTAAAGTACTTCAAATCTAATTGATTAACCTTTTCTGTAAGACGCATACTTGATTCGAGATTTGATTTCGAGAGAAAACCGGAAAAAGGACAAAAAATTCGCTGTTTTTTTGGAAATTGCGTAGCTCCCTCGGGTCTTTCGAAGCTGCAAAATTGGTTTCCCTCTATGGACATGGGTCCTAACAACATATTAAAAAATTAGAACTGCGTGACCTTTTGCAAGGAGTAAAATGACTGGACTGTTTCTCCAACTTGATAAATGTTTCGATGCCAGGACATGTTAAATATTCTTCCGTAAGAAATCTATTACAAGTTAGTATCGTAGGGTATCGTAGTTTGAGTTACTTCTCGATATGATGTGGCCTTGGAGCCAATGGAAGGATACTGGAGGTGCTATCAAATAGTAATTTGCTATCAGGGCACTACCTGAAATGCATTCGACAATATATCTGTTCAAATTTCGTTCATATGAAATACATAGGATGGATTTTAAATATTTTTTCTTTCACTTCCCGAAAAGATATATAGCTAGCTATACGTCGGCACGTGAATATGATTCGTGAATGCGTTTTATATTCATCGTTTGCAAACTGATACTTCCGACGCTAGGGTGCGCCAAGTTTTCTTCCATAGGAAATGTATAGTAAACTCGGAATTCATTTTCAGACACTCTCTGAAATGCAACTCGAAACCATACGTATTTTTAGAAGACATAATGTAATAAGCAATGCTATCCTTCTAAATGGTACTTGGCTCGACGCCAGATCCGTTCAATTTCTCCGTGAGGAAATCTTAACACAACCTGACGAGATAGATACTTTCAACCATGTAAAAGACCCGTGCGATAGAAAACTCGCTTTCCTTATATACATGGATTGAAGGTACATACTTAAGAATGACTTTGAATCAAAAATTTTCAAGGATCAAAGAAACCAATAACAAATATGTTGAGATATGGTCTTGGTCTTTCTGGTTAACGAGATTCTGATATATACAATAAGAGATACGTTTTAAAATTAAATTAAGTTTCGTCAATCTTGACGGGGCCGTTTACTAGAAGCCTAAAACATTTTCCATAACTCTCAGTTAATTGCGTCGAACAACTTAATTACTTCGGGATAATTTGATTCCTTATCTTTTTAATTTCACAACGTTTTTAAAAAGTGATAAAACTGATTCAACCTATCTAAAATCAAGAAT
Source organism: Ladona fulva (assembly GCA_000376725.2). NCBI lineage: Eukaryota > Metazoa > Arthropoda > Insecta > Odonata > Libellulidae > Ladona > Ladona fulva. The sequence continues at coordinate 23,113 of KZ308340.1, read as the reverse complement.
AGACCTTTAGGCAAACAAAAAATCATGTTTTATGCTGTGATTCATTAAATATTTATCAATAAAACAAACTGTGCCACGATCACGATTATACTTGAAAATTTTTCTAGTTAAAAGCAACCTAAAACTCAAAAGATTTTGGATTTTGATTTTGCATATATGCATATATGTTATATATGTTTATATATAAAAAGGTCCACTGGAATTAGTTAAATATTATGAGGCTGGTACCGCCGTCGAACTGGATTCAGATTTTCTTGTTAAAACAACCGCACTAAAAATTCATACATTTATAACTTTAATTCTTATAAAGAAAAATTGAACATTGATGTATACGGGTCAATGTAATTCTTTGTCTCGCGTAATTAAAATATTAAAAAAGTCGACCAAATTTAGTGACATTACAAACTATCCTTATCAGGAAGTTAACCACGAAATTGCCTGAATTTGTACCTTAACGCTTCTATAATCTGTTTCATTCACAATGTACCGCTCCTATGAATTTTCAGAATGTAAAATGAAATAGAAGCTAAACACGGAATGTGTTTCAAGCGATTTCATTAAATTTTAGATTATCTCGTTTTTGTAATGTTGTTTGGAGTTTAGGCTGCGGCAAATATTATGATTTATATGCAAATTATCGATTAAAGTGTTAAAAATGTAAAAAAAAGTCAAGGAGTTTTCCCTTTCAGGGCGGGGAAAACGCGTATCGTTAGGGGAGTCCACACCGTCGCCCAATCGGCCCGCGCCAAATCGTCCAGGAGTCAATTATCACACACACGTCATCAATCAATGGCCTTTTTATGACGCTTTCCTGTTTCGGCACTTTGGCTCATACTTTTCCTGTATACCTGGAATCTTAGGCTTGCTTTAGTAGAAGCGAAGCGAAGATTCATTTGTTTCAAATTGATAGAAAAGGAGCATAAATTCACGGTTGAGGTGCCGCTCCGTGTCCTTGCTCTGCCTTCTCAGTGCCTAGGCCTTGTGCTAACGGGAGAAGGACGCCATTTTGTTGACGGATGAGCTACCGAGGAATTCTCTTTACCACAGCGTAATTAAATCAACGAAGAGTATTGGAGGCGCACTTTCATACATCAATCCGGTCTCACGAATGATTTATCGAATAGCAAATAAGAACATACCACAAATCTCTGCACCAATCAGCAAAAGATAAGCATCCTTCGTTGAAGAATTACAAACAAACTGTGCCTCTTGGAGGATATTTATTTCATCATGTTAGATGTCTAGTTTTGAAAAATCACGGGCTTCAATAGATTCGCTATCGGTCTCTTTGTTTTTCGAATAATTCCAACAAAATTACAGCGAAAAGTCCTAGAAAATAAATACAAGATTGCGGAAGACGTAATTGGTAGCATGCGCCCCGTTTCTGCTACTAACCGATCGGACAATGAGCGTAAAATAAGAGAAATAGATGCGAGGACAGGACGTTTTAGGGACTCATTCTTTCCGCGAAGGATACGCGACAACATGAAGCTATAGTGGTAACTCGAACGCTAGCTGTTTACACCCCATGCCATGTGGCGAAAGGCTGCTTGAAGGGTATTTATGTAGATGAAGATGATGTATTACTTGATACCTAGGGTAGAAAATTGGTCAAGTACTAGGCGCTTACAATCTGCACGAATTTGTTAAATATTGTGGAATTCGTGAAAATATTCTGTAGGAGAGAACACATTGATAGATTTAAATTAGGGGTTCAGAAAGCGTTCCGCCACATACGGTCCCGTGATTCGTATTGCACGAGTTTCACTTCGGAGTCCCTTCAATAGAATTCTACACAAAACATTTTAAGAGCCGGAGTAATGGAGGAATAACGAATACGTATCTGCGAGACATGGATTAAAGGAAACAAACGTTATATATATGGCAGAATTCATAACTCCAATGTTGCCTAACATCTTCATGACACAGGCCACCTAATTTCGTTCAAAGACTTCAAATTTAACATACTCCTTGGAAAATTTAAATTTTAAAGGTTGAATTTCCGCCTTCTTCTGTTTTCTTCCTGTTTTATTCGTGCAGATTCCCACAAGACCGTTCTCTGTAGATACTCCCATTGGGAAAGAAATATGTATCACCTTTGAGTTTTGTAAGTTTTTCTTTGATGGTTCTGGAGTTAATACTTGTGTTACTATTATAACTATCAGTTTCCATGGTCGATTAATACGCTGAGCGTAGGCTTTCGCTAAACCGCAAACTCAGCACCGTAGGTTTGGAGAAGCATAGAAGTAACAGTAAAGTTAATGCAGTTGTACTGAGTTATACTCGTAAAAAGGAAATTAGATGTTGAGACAAACGGTAAAATGAATGAGGACAGAGGAAGGCAATAATGAGTTGGTTTGGACGCTTGGACGAAAGAATCGCAGCAGAACCAAATCAAAACCTAAAAAAACAGTTTTTACTGAAGGGAAGACAGAATGGAATCGAGAAAATTGAAAATCTTTAACGCGAACCGAAACCCGTTGTTTATTCCGATATTCGGTTCACAACAATTACAATTTACTTCCGTGTAATTGGAGGTGGGTTTACATACGCAGCAATTGATACCTGGGACTTCAACTTAAAACTAACTACAGAGAAATCCCGATCTAACGTTTTTTACAGGACCAAGGGAAATCGACTCTAGATGCGAAAAACGTAAGAGGCGAATAAAAAATACACGTTACCATATTCCTATAGCATCGACCGGGTAATTTTTAACAATTAAAAAGTAGGTACGTCAAAATGTTCTGGTTATCTTCAATTTTCCATTACTAAAATTCTCAAAAATATTCGAAACTGCGTCCATATTATTGAAAGATTTGATATATAACTTTCAGTTTATGTGGTTCAACTCTTAAACTCTAAAAGAAATGACGAGGAATTCACTGAACGTCACTTAGACGAGAAAAGTCCTACAGGTAGACTAATAAACATGACTTGTGCTGTAAAGAACTGCCGCGCTAAATGGAGGAGCGCGCTGCTCCTTCAGATGATGAATATAAAACGTATATAATACAAAGTAGGCGAAGAAGTAGGCGATGGTAATTTAATGGCATTGAAATGTGCTCTACGTAGCAGCATTTTTCTCGGAATGCATTTTAACCTACGACGCAGACGGACATATTGAAAGTAAAAGCAACAAATTTACTGGTATTAGTGAATTACTCGTATAGCATGAATTACACATAGAAACTTAAGAGATGTAGTGTTGCTTTAATATTCCTTTTCGGTAATCGTCACTTATAAGCGGAAGTAACTGTAGGTGGGGACTTAAAACATGATAATTTAAGTTACGGGAAAACGAAAAATATATAATAGAAACGAATGTTGTTGTAGTGGGGACCTCAAAATTTCAGCTTCAGAACAGGAAAAAGCTTAGAAACGAGAACGTTAGATCGAGACTTCAGTGTATTACTAAGAGGGAGTGACTCTGGCCTAGAAATTTCGATTCGACGGAGGAAATGTGTGAATGGGCCTTACTGCAAAGACAGGCCGCCGACAGAACTGAGAGGGTGAGGAAAGAAGAGAGCGATTTATTCACTCACGTTGAGGAGAGTGTGACACGCTTTCCCTCCTCAAAATGCTACTTAATGCAGTATCTATCCTACTTTTTCCACCAATCACTCTACTTCTACAATTTTCCAGTGAGTTTTTCATAGTGGGCGTGGAGAATGGAAAAGCACAATCTAATGGCGACAGATTATCGCAAATAGCGGCATTTTTTTGCACAATATTCGCGACTTCTTGCGAGTGTACGCGAAGGAATCAACGATCGGGTTAGCGCTGCTCTTCGACGAGGGTTTCCTACTTAGCAGTTCCTTTGACCTCGGCTAAGAATTAGTGATTTGACGGTAAGAATAGAGCCCTAAACCGTGAAAAGCCGAGGCAAGAGATCAAATGCAGCAGCCAAATGGGTGTGGTAGATAACTAATAAAAAAAGGAAGATACCTTCGAACCGGCTGTAATGAATAGAAAGGAAAATCAATGTCAGAACCGGTCACCTTGTTCGCGCATACAGAATCAGTATCAAGCAGTAGTTAACAACAGAATAACATTATAGTAGTGGAGAAAGTTACCGACAATGTCATTAGTAAACTCATAACGTGTTCTTATACTTGCAAATAAGAATATTCTTAGATAAAGTGAAATGTGTCAGTTACATTTATATTTAAACCCTGAAAGCCGCCAGTAGCACGTGAGGGAGTACTAAAACACCGATAATCTTCTCACACCCTAACTGCAATTAGCTTCTCTAATAATTCGCTGGACAAGCGACCAGAAGTAACTATCGGTCCTGGCAATCACCTCCCTCAATCGCTTTTTAGTTTTCTCTCGCGCACGTGGAATAAGAAGATCAGCCATCTCGTCGACGAGATTTGTAGCGATAAAATTTTCGAAAAGCTTATGTCGGTAATCAAGTGTTCTATCCCTAAGCGAAGTCCACCCGAGGGATTCTACGTATCATAGCCTAAACACTACTGTCGAATCTAAAGTCACCCTTAACAAACCTAGCCACTCTACCATCTCAAGATCGGAGACTGCTATCGGAGAGTAATCCTACTTCGAGAGGATCCCAAATTGTACAGCAATACTCGAGGAAAGGTCGAATTAGGCACCAGTACGCTATTTTCTTTACTCTCGACGAACATTCCTCAGAATCCTACTGGCTAACCTTTGCATCTCATTTGCCTTTCCTATTACGCTTCGAATATTCTCTTCGATGGAAAAACTACTTCCTAGGTATTTATGATGTTTCACGAACCCAGGAGGATGTCCTGAAATATGATACGGTGCGAGGGTAATATTAGAAGAACGCGTAAAAGACATACGTACGCACTTCTGTACATTTAAGTCGAGGTGCCGATCTCTGCTACAACCTGAAATGACGTTTGGATCGTTCTGTAAACGGTCGGTGCCATCCTGGGATACGAATTAACTCTAATTTTGAGAAAAAGGTAATACATTTTTCGAGAAACAAATCACTTCAGCTACAAATACAGCGATTGTAAACAATAATTTGGGCTTTCGTTATTCAGTTGCGAGTGGAAACGTAAAATTGTAATATTTCCCACAAATGAGTTAATGATTCAGGCGTTTGGCTGTAAACAAAAGGAGCTACTTATTTACAACACATTATTCCCCCCTTTAGATTATGGCGATGAGGATATGTTTAGAAAATTCTATGGCTGCTATTAAAGTAAGCTTTGCACGCTTAAGAAAGTTCAACGTAGAATATTGCGGTGTTAAGCGTTACAAGGAGTCATGACTCGCACAATCGAATAACCCGAAGCCAACCACGTACAAAGGCGATTCCAACCAAAGCCGACTATTAAAACAAAGATAAAACGGATTTTGGGGACAAATATGACTCGAAAAGAAAAGAGTTACTCACCACAGATTCGACAGCTTCTCTAGGAACCACTTCTTCAAAAGGGCGGAATATGCAAAGGCCAAATCCTAGAAAGATGAGAAAATGACATGAAACATATTACACGCATTAAAATTGCCTCCTCTGACTAACATTCATCCCTTCACATTCTTCCATTCCACTCTTACAACTAGGCAAATGTCTTCCATCGAGTACGTTCGCTGGTGTGAAGATCGTCCTTCAGAATTAAAGTAGGTGTTACCTTCTTGATCTTGTTGGTCTCCGTATCCGCTTTAAAGTAAACTATTCCATGTCCCCAAATCGTCATAATTAGGAATACAGTCTAAAGCTGACCTCGGTACAAACATAGAAGCGCTATGGAATATTACTAAACAGCACCAGTATCAAATAGCGGACATATGACACTGAAACAGATACTTTTGGAATACTTTATAAACATATCCTGATTTGTATTTAGATTCATAACCCACAAATCGCCAGGAGTATGGCAGGGAGTGTATCAACAATAAAGACCTAACCTAATCCATCCTGTTCGCATCTCTAATGCTCTGCGAAAAGAACAACCAGAAGTAAATATCTGTTTTAGCGATTACTTCCTTGTAACGCTTGGTCGTCGCCTCTCGAAGATTGCACTCGTTATTTACTGGAATGAAAATGTCTTCAACATCTTCTAAAAATTCTGAATCGATGAATTTGTCGACAAGCTTCAGTCGGTAATCTGATCTTCTCACGTGGAGCGAATTCCATCCGAGGGATTTTATCATGGCCGTAACACTACCGTCGAACCAGAAGTCTCCACTGACGAAACTGAATGCTCTACGTCGGACCAGTTCTAAATCTGAAACTAACCCTTCTTCATGGGGATCGCAAAGCAGCATTCGAGACTAGGCCGAATTACGGGAGGCGAGTTTTCTAGACGAGGAACCCCAGACATTGCGAAGTTTACTTGGAGAAAAAGCATTGGTGGACACACGGTCATCTTCTGGATCTACACTCCTAAATAATTTCAGGTATAAGTCCAGACCTTGGTTAAGAAAAGAAAAGAAAGAAAGAAAGAAAAACGGAAAAGAAGTAATCGTGATCTTCATTAGATCGTACCTATCCTAATAAGGAAAAAAGGGATTTACTGTTAATGAATCCTACATTTTGCTAAATCCTAACCCTAAGAGCCTCACGATACGCTTATTCTAAATACTTACAGCAACAATTCAAATTTGGCTAATCAGGAGATGAGTAGATGCAGAGTAAGTTTGGCAACAGCGTTCTCCGTAACAATAACACTGTCAACTAAATGCTCTACAGTTTATCTGATAAGAATTGAACACCAATACCCTTTGTTCTACATTTCGTAGTGACTTCAACATAAATTCGTAGCATCCTCAAGTTGTCCTTGATCTTACAGCTGCTTTCATCAAGGATAATCCAATAGTGAAATAAAAAAATGCCTACTGTTGTAAATACTCCTTTGTAGTAATCTCGTAGCACAAATTACACTGCTCACGAAAGTAGAGACAACCTCCTTCGGCGTTGAACTTATCACGCGATTAATTTATCAATCGGAAAACATTAATACGCTGTGTGATGCTGTGCTATCCGGTAACGGCTTTAGTGTTGCGCGGGTCATTGGCTCCGTATCTAATCGCCTTCTCGATTCAGAGATAAGCATTATCGCGCATTGCCTCGAGCAGAATCCAGAAATACGCCGATACAGATTGTGACATAAAAGGACATTGTCAATGCATTTTTTTGTGCTTCGCTCATGACACGTTTAACGACAATGCACCTCATTCCTGAACACACATTTCGAAACATCCAAACACACTTTTAAGCATTCCTTTTTTCTCTTAAGTATCTCAATCCATACATTCAGCTACATGTTTTACGTCTACCTCTTCCTTTTAAAACAGCTCATTACAGATAATTGCCTCGTTACAATCATCCGGCTTTTCTCCAATGTTTGGAAGCAATGCCCCTTTTCATAGCTTCCGTTCATCAGGGGAACAGCCAGGATTTGTCTAAGGGGGGGGCTGAGATACGTAAATGTATGCAAACGTAAAATTGCGCATTATTTACATATGCATCCTATGATTTTCTAGTGGCAGTGTAATTGAGATTATTTAGATATTAATTTTTTTGCATTCGTTCTTCTATGGGAATTTGAACGGCATTGATGGATTAAATGGAAGCTGCTGTTATTCTATGTTCGAATATGCAATATTTATGAAAATCACGATCCGAGAAGAAAAATGTACTAGGAGAAATTGAAATTGATGTTTGAACTTTTACCCTCCCCTCTTCTTTCTTCTATGGATATTTAGGCTACTGTTTTAGTTTTAGTTTCTGAGCCACCTGATGATGACGTGAATACGGCGAAACCATGTCGTGCTATATTAAAACCGTTGTGGAATAGTACAAATATCATCAATTTCCGACAGAAAGCAACGCGTAGTACTTGATGGAATTAGCTCCAACCTAGTTAAGGTAACCTCAGGCGTCCCGCAGGGAAGCGTAATCGGGCCGATACTGTTTTTAATATATATAAACGATCTTAGCAAAATAATCGAGAGTAAAGTTAGGATATTTGCGGACGATACGGTAATTTACAG
>KZ308339.1:1423554-1448840 GCA_000376725.2 Ladona fulva | reverse complement strand
CTGATAGGCAAAACACACATTTTTTATATTTAAAAATTTTTATCACAGAAATAATAGAAAATTCCAGAAATTAAATTTCCAGAGGTGGAGAAAATTATCTTAGAATTATGAGGAAAACGTTTTGCTTAACACACAGCCTTTAGTAAAAATTAGTGTTTATAAAACCTTGTTTGGTGTAAGAAACACTCTTAAATCTTATGAAACTTAAGTGTTTTCAGAATTTATGCCACCTCTGAGAATTTAACTCAATTTTTTTATGAAATCCTCATGGTTTCTCTGGTAACGATTACACTTTTCATATGAATTGAGTAATAAAAAGGCAGATACATTTTGTTTTTCCTCTGGAGGTACAAGTCCCTGCAAAGGCCTTGGGAATGGAAAAACTGCAATTTCACATAAATTTTAAATGGCTGTAAAAAAAAACTTGCTGAGATAGAGAAGAACAACTTTGCAAGGTTTTGTATCCACATGAAAGGATAAAGCATATAAAGTTTAAATAAAAAATTTGAGATGTTGGGAGTTATGGCCAGGATGAACTGGAGTTGAAAGTCCTTAAGCTAAGTTTTATCAATTTTAAACACTAGTATACTTGGAAATGTTCATCTTTGGATTTCAATTCTTACAAAAAAGGCTCCACAAAATGCTACTGAGGCACTACAGCATTGCAACAAAGACTTGCTACCAACAATACATAGCCTTCTAAAGATAATGGCCACTTTTCCAGTATCAAGGTGTACTTTTAAAATACCATTTTTATTGCTTAAGCTGTTGAAAGCTTATCTAAAGAATTCTACCACTGAAAAACACCTCAACAACCTGGCTTTAATGTTCATTCATAAGAGAATGAATGCAGATGTGAATGTGGTGCTTCAGAAACAGTCTAATAAAAAAGGTTGAATATAATTATGAAGATTTATGAACTACATTTAACATGTAATGACATAATGCATCTTTTTTCTTATAATTCTAAGATAATTTTCTCCACATAACATGGAATCTGTAGTTGCTCCTGGACTCAAGTTTGAGTTCTCCAAAGCAGTAAAAATTTGAAAGTTGCACTTTGATCACAATTGCATGTTTAAATAAGAATTCATTCGGATATTGACACCCAAGTTTTGGTATGTCATCCAAAGTTTTTCACTGCATAAACCTTTAATTTTAAAATGTTTATGCAAAATATTAACATAAATTGCATTATTATGTAGTTTATGGTTATCTCTTTATGATAAAATATCTTGGTATTAAATGTTATGAAGGTCAAAATTCCCACATTGAAGTTCTTGCAGTCTTTTATTTAATCTTATGCTATACCAGGCATACATGTACGAATTCTTCACGGGATCTCCACCAGGTCAGATCCCAAGAAGAATTTGTACATATCATATGCAAGGAAAACCTCAAATCTTTCATCACCAGGCATACATTTTAGATCATCATGCTTGTTGGAAGGTCAACATATCCCAGATTTGATTCCTGGTGGGGTCCTACATGAGAAATGACCTTAGATGTCAAAGGACTTTCAACAGTGACACTTAAGAGTTTTACTTCAATTGATTTTTACCAAATTTGGCAATCACATTGTTAGTTAGGAAATGTGAGTTAATCTAAATAAGAACTCTATTGAAATAAAATATCTGCATCAAAAGTTGCATAAAATATCTGCATCAAATCTGCACCAATATTTATACTATGGTGTTTGGGTAGAAGGGAAGTGCATTCTTTGCCCATTTCTGCCATTTGCAGCAGAGAAAGCTGAAAGACTAGATTTAGAGTCAGAATAACACTAACTTTTAAGGTTCTCTCTCTATTTTCCAAGGCCATCTTCTTTTTTGTTGATCCAAAAATGATACTAAATAATACAGAAGGCAAGTGTTTAAAGTCTAAAATTATTTTATTTTCCAAATACTCCATGTTTAATTCGAAAAGAAGATTGCAGTGCATCTTCAATGCTGAGGGTAAAGCTATTTACAAGCAAAAGAATGTTTCACTACAAAACAATGCAATGAATAAACTTCTATGATGAATACTGTGCTGAACAGTTGAAATCATTCATCAATCTTTCTGTGTCATTTTAATGCAGTAAAATATGCAGCAAAACAGCAATTAATCACTGGTACTGATGTGAATCACCTACATAACTTTCTTTTTTTTTATTAAAATAAAACTTTCTACTCCAATTATGGGTACAACCTCATATACCGAATCTATGCAGTAGAAGCATGAGCATTTCATTGACTGATTTTTACTGCTTTTAGAATGTATGAGAGCATATCATGCTCTTTGCTTGTACCTTTTCTTAGCCAAAATAATATGCATGCAGAAAAATCAAAAAAATGTATTTACCTACCTCACACAATTTTTCCACATAGCAGTTCAGCTGAAGCTGCCAAGGCAGGTTTTTCTTGGCATAACTATTTATAAATATCACCCCTATGGCACATTGAATGCAGAGCCATTGATGTGCAACAGTCTACATCCTCATAGGACCTCAGAGGAGTTGAATCATGATAGAAGGTTTGCACCAACCAACTGAAAAATTAGCATTTCAATAACTACTACTAAAAGGATTTTCAAATGAACTCAATTAGAAATCGAGAAACACCACTAAAGGAAGTAAGCTATGGATTTTCTCCCCTTATTTAAGTTTTTGTCTATGGACAAGTTCTTTTAAAATGAACGAAATTAAGATTATGATGAAATTTATATCAATTTAAGCCTCTTTGGACTTTGGATATTCAACGCTGCTGGTCTTGGGCATTTACATTAATACCTCGCGAGCAGCCATATGGCGTATGGCAGGGCGTAGGTCAAACTTATTTATGTCAATGAGTGGCGGTGGGAATGGCGGTGAAGATATGTCAATTTCTTCGTCGTTCCTTACCGTCGTAGGCGTGCGAAGTTGGACTTCACTACATATATGGCGCAGAGATTTAAAACAAAACAAAACTTCACAATGCTAGAAATCAAAGAATCTACAAGTAATATTACCGAATCAAACATCTATAACCATGCATAGTGAGTTTGAGAAGGGTTTCTACGCAGGCGGTAACTTAATGTTTGGATGTGATGTTCTTGGACAAAGGCAGTACACATATATAAGTATATTAATACACATTTCAGCAAATTAACTCCCACACATAATTTCCCATCCTTTGAGGTGTTTTCCAGAGCTACTAATTAACTGTTCTTCTACAATGAAGGTAAGTAGAAAAATCACACTTAAAATTCTCTGGAAATAAATTTTACTTAGTTTCCTAGAAATCAAATTGGAGCTGAATACAGTACAAATGNTGAAGTTTTACAAATATATATTAGTAATAAAATATTTAAAATTAGGACTTCTATGAATCAAATCATATAAAGCCAAATTGTAATATATTTGTGCATTTTACTTTTAATATTATGTCTTGTAAATTTTGGCATGAATGACAGTCAACTAAATCCTGCAGGCAATGAAAGACTGTCTGAACAAACTAAAGACGCACCTAGGAATTTTGGAAAGGTACTAATACCTTTAGGGTGTTGTTATTTTATCCCAACCGAAGTGTCACTCCCTTTCTAAAGTATATATGAATGCTAAACTACATGTATTAGGCTCATCATACGGACCACCACCATTCACGAAGGTAAAACGAGGCCACAGATCGACTTTGCATATTAGAATAAAGTGTAAAATCCAAAGCATAAGAATTAAGCATTTCATACATACATCCGAAGACCAAAAGCATCTTATTTGCATGAATCTTGAATCATTTTCTCCTGAATCCATCGTTGATATCGTCCTGAATAGTCTTGGCAATGATACTCGCATTTTCAAATATATTGACACAACGATCTTTATTAATTCTTCTCTCTCAAATCTTCGGCTTGAAAGAAGTTGGCTAACAGATAACAGTTTCACCAAAAATATAGATTTTTAAAGGAAAGATCCCCTCATTTAAGCTAGCTTAAAACTTCTTCCAAACTGAAACTCCTTACCGCTTGAGAGGAGGTTTCATTTAAAACTCTACTTTTACGTTATTCTTAATCAATTCTGATCATATTAAGTTATTTTCATAATTTCACGTCATTCGTCCTAACTCAAAGTGAACTAAAGTCACATTCATTGTTCCCTCTTTTACCTCATTGGGAATTGCGCTTTTCTTTTCGCAATATTTCGCGGGGAATATGATGCACGCGATTCACTTTCTACACAATTTTTCGCTTAAAAAGTACACGCGCCCTCAAAGCCTTCACTTCACAAACTTAAATGCGTTCTTTTTTACCATGATCCCAAGGAAATAAGCATTTTTCAAGTCCTTTTTAGCAAATATATCGATTTAAAAAAGAACAGGACTTGATCTGCGAGGAAAAAAAAATGCCCGTGATATCTTAGAATGCTCTGCAAAGAATTCTGCTATGAATTGAATTACAGTAAAACCTGTGTAAGGCGGAGGCCGAAGGGACCGAGCAATCTTCCGGCTTTCGCAGGAATTCCGGCATAGATACTAATACGAGTGGCATTTATCTATCAAGAATTGTTGAGTGATCTTTGTTTCAAGAAAACACACAAATAAATATTATTATGAAGCAATGGACGTGGTAAATTTATAAATGCAATCAAATGCCTCTTATAATACAAGCTGTCTACTAACGGAATAAATTAAAATTGCTAATGCTGATGAAATACGTTTGTAAATTACACAATATAATAGAAAACGAGAACGAAAATGAAAGCTTGAGAAAATTGAATGTGGTAATAAAGATGTAATATAAAGATTTAATGTAAGGAATTATCCAATTTCATCCGTTTATTTTTTTAATAGCATCAAAATAATGCCATACTTGCAATGTTATCTAGAGATCTCTAGTCCCATACAATCTTCCTCATTGTGTTCAGCTTCTGAGTTTTTCTAAATGCCCCTTTCTTGAAATTCCGATGTTGAATCAACTTCTGTTAAAATATTATAGTTATCATTCCCAGAACTAATTCCATCAGTATAAATCTCCTCAATCAGAGTTTGGATTTCACCAAAATCATTATACCAACTTTTCTACCATCATTTCATCAAGCATAAATCCTCAGTTTTGATAACACTCTTTCGGATACTCCTTTTGAACACTTGATTGAATGACTTAAAAATGTAACACCATCCAAAACGTCGATTTTAGAGGTCAAATTTTACCATTACCAAAGGTAAGAAAAAGAGAAGGTTGGAACACGGCTGCATATGAATTAGAGGTTTAAAAACACTCCATAAGCTGTCTTTCGGCAAACGGAACTCGCGCTCAGATACAAACGGGAAGCTCCGGATTACCGATTTCTGGGAAGCCCAGAAATCGGTAATTTAACCGGAGTAACTTAATCGGTAACCTTCCCGTTTGTCTCTGAGCGCGAGTTCCGCTTGCCGAAAGATGGCTTTCGGAGTTTTTTTAAACCTCTAATTACCAAAGGTACTACATATGAGTGCATATGCATACCTCTAGTTTTCCGTCAGCAAATGTAATGGAGAGTACATTCAAAGTTCTTTTGAGTTGCAACCTCTGGAAAGATTTATAAGACATAGCTCTAAAAACGAAGCTCTTTCATTAGCACCTGCAATATCCTTTGGGCTGTGATAGCGAAATATTTCTTTCTACCTTTCATTTAACTTTCACTGCATTTTGGTCAACATCATTTGCTTCCCCACAGAAAACATAATATGTAATGACATATCTTTCCTAAAACTTTGAAATAATCATTCTTAGCACAAAATAAATATATGTGAATTATGTCTGCACATTTCTTTGCTTTTTGTTGGATAATTGGACCAGAAATAGGAAAGTTCTTTGCTTCTGCTAACCACTCAAATTGTAGTGGGAGGCTACCTCCTTACCTTCTTCTAAAGGGTTTTTGTTTGGGGTATTCTTTTTTTTTAAGGTTATCTGTTTGCTCATTCCTTTGATATAGTAAATCAATCTGGCGTAGAATCAAGCGGTAAATAATTTTGTNAGGAAAACCAAGGAATAAATAATATTTTTAAGGTCAACATAAACTGAAAATTAATTGAAGGACCCACTTCTATTCTTACAGTCCTTCCATCATCTAATCTAGAAAACTTTTATAGACAAATTATATAAACAATTGATGTGGAAAATTCTTTCATTAACAAGCTTGTATTTTATTCACAGTTAATACATCACATAATAAGAGAACATAAAACCAATATTATTCTGAATATTTATGTAGAGTATTTGATAATATCTCCTGCACAAATATTTGTCAGATAATCTTCATCTCTAATTTATCTAATATTGGTAGGAATGAAACCACTTTGTAAAACTTCTACAAAGGTATAATTCACAAACACCAACCAGTTTCAACTAAATACATAGTCATCATCACCTGATGTTCTTTCATCATAAATACATAGTTATCATCATTCACCAGATGATGACTATGTATAAGCTGAAACCGGTTGGTGTTTGTGAAAGTGTTTACAAAATATTTTCATTCCTACCATTATGGAATTCCACATAGTGATATTTTACCATGTATCACATTATCTAATATTTATAAATAACACTTCTTGGTAGCCAAGTGGGCTAGGTTTTTTTTTTTGCCTATAGTGGAAGCCTTCCTGGATTTGATTAACAGTGAGGGCCCATGCATTCAAAATAACCTTAGTTGCAGAAGTATTTTTAACAATACTAATACTATTTGTAAATAATAATATTGAGATACAATGACCTATCAAATCATGAAATTAAAATGAATTCAGGAGGCAATGCCTTTTAGTGTTAATCTCTTTTCATCCCACATTGGCAGTATGTTACATCTCTAGTGGAAGCTACATACTATAGTATGTAATAAGCATCTATTTCAGGATTACTGAATTTAAAAGAAAGGAAGGGTGACATGGATACAACAAAATGTGATTGGATCATGGAAAGGTTTGTATACTTTGCAGGATAAAGTCCTGCAGCTGCTCCCAAATGTGATTGTTACACAGTTGCATGCTTTCCAGTAAATTATAGTTTTTTACAATTTACAAAGGAATATTTAAACATAAACTTGTACATAAATTATCTACGGGAATTGCTAATGAAATAAAATCTTTTATTTTTTTAGCAATTTTAATTCATTAGCAATTCTACTTTCATGATTTGGAATTAAATGATTAGTTAGAATGTTAGAAAGTCATGATTGTTAGAAAGTCTTCCAAATGCTTATTGATGCTTCAGTTCTTTCATTCTCAACTTCTACAATATTCTGCAAATAACTACAAATTCCTATCTGCATTATAGGCCTCAGGGTGAACCATATTGGACCATATTTTGTGTAAACCAGACCTACTGTATAGTTATTCTGTTGTGAGTTGCCCAGTTCTTGGGTTTCAAGACATTTCCATACTTACCAACAATACAACCAGGGTATAAATTATTTTTACCTAAAAAATGTTTTACTTAAAATAAATGTTAATATTAACTGTTGCAGAATTAAATGTAATTAAAATGACTTTTGAAAAATATCAAAAATAGAAGAGGTACTTGAATTACTCTCAGGAAGCCTCTCAATACAGTATGTTGAGTGGCTTGAATATCATTTGTCTGATTTAAGTATTTGACTGAAAACAAAATCTATTAATAATACCTGGCTGACCAAGGGAAATTCACAATCAGACTGCCTGATGCTTCTATTCATTACTGTACTTACTTCAAAGATAGATGTTTCTGCATCACCAGATTATCAAGTTTTGCATTTTGCGGAGAGAATATTTCAGCTTATAGTAGCTGGAATATTTTAATCAAAGAGTTAAACTTATTTGAACAGCAATTGAAACTGTAATCTTCAATGGATGGTTACAAGATTTTACAAAGTAGTCAGCATTATGAGTTAAATGGCAAGACACATACTTACTAACTGCAGAATTGCACTCCTTATTTAGCTTCTATTCAGATTCCTTCTTTTATGGAAGCTCTTCACATATCCTTCTCATAAATTACTCATTAATGTAGCTACGACCATCATAAAAATTATGTGGTGTCAACTTAATATCTGTTACTTTGGCTATTTGCTGTAGAAACTGTTTCCAAATTTGACATAGCA
Organism: Ladona fulva; assembly: GCA_000376725.2. Taxonomy (NCBI): domain Eukaryota; kingdom Metazoa; phylum Arthropoda; class Insecta; order Odonata; family Libellulidae; genus Ladona; species Ladona fulva. The sequence continues at coordinate 1,440,772 of KZ308339.1, read as the reverse complement.
TTGTTAAATGTGGTAAACGAGGAGAGTGTAAATGTCTTGCTCAATGGGTACTCTTAAGAAAGAAAATAAAAATGTAAATTTTGATGAGAAATCAAAACAAATACAGGTGAATGATAGCTGTTACAAAATTACAAATTGCATTAGGTATCAACTGATAATTTGTTCTGAAAGCAAACATTTATGTAAAAAACATAAAAAATATGTTTTATCTATGAACATTTTTATGACAGCTATGATAATGGTGAGATTTCTTTATCTATTAGTCAGTAGAACAGGCTTTAGCATCCTTACTGAGCAACCTATTATAAGTTTTTACATATCTTAGTTTGTGAAAACACATTTTATACTCTTAAAAAATATGGGTAGGAAAACGATTTAAATACATAATTGTTACAGCAAAAATATTTTATAATATACTCCATTTGTAGATAAGCAAATAAATTATTCATTGAAGTGACCTCAGTGAAGTACTGAGAAGGTCAACCATTTTGTCATGGAAATGTTACTTCATACATATGAAGATGGTAAGTTTTCTCCTAGCTATAGAAAATCAAAATTCCATTTCTAAACCAAATAACTTCATTTTTTATTTAATTTCCCTTCCATTATTTTTCAACTTCATTTCCTTTTTCAAGGCATCTTGGTGTCTTAGCAAAAGTTTATTTATTCCAATTACACACTATTCTTCTGCCAAATAACTTAATTTTTTGACAGCAATGACTGAAGTGAATTTTTTCATTTACCATACAAGATTCTACAGTGATCCTGGTCTTATAAATTAGGAGGGTGGCTTTACACAAGAAGGGCATGCCAGTGACACAAAAAGTTCCAGAAGGTGAACTTGAATTTAAGCTCTGAACGATAGTTTTTTAAGTCATCAGATCAATAAAAGAAGATAATGTGATTTATATTTGTCTTCTTCAAGATACTGTAATGTTCATTTTGTCTTGAGAATATTCTTTAACATAAAAGGAAAACCAAGGAATAAATAATATTTTTAAGGTCAACATAAACTGAAAATTAATTGAAGGACCCACTTCTATTCTTACAGTCCTTCCATCATCTAATCTAGAAAACTTTTATAGACAAATTATATAAACAATTGATGTGGAAAATTCTTTCATTAACAAGCTTGTATTTTATTCACAGTTAATACATCACATAATAAGAGAACATTAAACCAAATTTAGGTTTTTAGAATTATTTATAAAATCAGCAAACCAATTGAATATTTTATGTATGTACAAGTAAGTATTTCAAACCAATAATTCTATTCTATTGCAAGGGGATGTTACAATGAATTTAATAACACTTAAGATGCTGAAATGAAAACTGGAATTCTTAAAAAAATATCTTTATGTGGATTTCAGCTCCAGGGGCAGCACAACTATTGGATCATTATCTTTGGGGTTTGCAGCATATATACTCCATGTCCTCTTTGAACAGTCAAATATGCCTGTAAAAAAAGTATTGACACTTAATGTCGTCTCGATGATGTTAATGTTTTTCTAAAAGTAAGAAGTAAAAGTACAATGAAATATTTATCAATTATAAGAATTATCTACTCATAAAAGAAAGAAAATAACATAGTCTAAAATTGAATATTCATTCCAAAAAATCATGTTACTATATGAGGAAAAGGGTAAAAGATTGTTGGCTTTTGCTGCTATATCAATAGCTATAAGCTAGCTTTCATAAATTACTCATATAACATCTCCAAATCAATGTTCATTCACAATATATATGAGAACATGAATAATTTCTGATTCCTCAAACATACTGTTTGAATATCACTGATGTTTGATAAGTAGAAGAAGTTCAATCGATCAAATATTCAAAGCATGAGAAATAATGGAGAATTCCTATGAATATAACATTGATCTATACTCTTCAGTGACTTCTGTCAAAGTTTTGACATTATGAAAAAGGTTCCAATTGAGAATGAAAAAATTTAGTAGAGGATGTGTTTCATTCTAGGTTGTCATTTATTTAGATTTGGAATATTCCGAAAACTAAGAATTAGATCGTGTAACTAATGGGGGGTTTTGTCCCATCAATATGCTGCCTCTAATATTTTGTACCACTGCTTCTTCGTAAAGGTTTCGAAGACCCTCTTCCAAGGAGGAGTTCACCCCCTGGGCTGCTGGTAAATTATCATAAAGAGTATTTAAAGAATAATTAAGAAAGGGAAAAACAGCTGCATTCGATAAACTGGCCAAAAGGAAAGTTTTGACGGATCCCCAAGTTTCATTGCCGGTTCTTCTACTTTATTCTTGTGTACAGACATTTAGAGCCTCTCTATAGGAAGGTCACTCTTGCATGCTTTTCTATACCATTGGATCTGTTCTCATTGGGTAGGGGCGAAACCCCAAAACCACGCCTCTGCCTGGTCTTAACAATATTAACAATATAACACAGATAAACATTTCTGTCAACTCAACGAGAAATGGAAAAGTACTGTGACGCCACCAAATAATAGGAGCGACTTCAGTGGATGACAGAAATTCACGTATCTCCAACAAATTGAATGGTTTTCCTGCGCTGCGTAACTCTAATGCGAATTTCAGGGAAGACGCGTGTCACAATAACTGCTATGTTTGCTCAAGCGGGAATCAATTAAATGAAGTGAAATGCGTGTCGTTTTACAAAATATAGTCCCACTACATTCATTTCAGAATATGTACTGTAGTATTTAACAAGTTTAATGGATTTCTGTAGCCTGCTGGATCGATCCCTGAGATAAGGCTAACGAGCTTATAGAAGATGAAGGCATAAGAAAAAATTCATGAGAAGAACAGCGGAAAAGCCTGATCAAATGCACGAAAAATCCATTGCCATTGTGATATATTAGCGAAAACGAACCTTATGAAAGTGTGAAAGCCCTCTTGTTACGTGGGATGTTGTAGCTGCAAATGACTTTAATGAACCTCCTTGTCTATACTAGCATTTATTATTATCTCAAGGATTAAAAAATTAATTTCTTTGCATAGAGATAATCAGGGGTTTCCAGTCTATGGAATGAGACTTAATGAATAAATAAAAATCCAGATGTTGAATAATATGATAACTAGGGATATCAAGAGATATAAAACAAGTAAAGGCAAAGTAAAATGTCAGTAACAAAATATTCCATTCAATTAATTATTTCGGATTAGAAAATATGGGGTTTTATGTAGCCAGGAGAAAAAATGAGAAATGAGTTGACGTTTTCCATTCATATAATTGAATACATTTTGGTACGTTAACCATAAAAGAGAGAGCTAATCACTCTAAACCTAAACCTAATTCTAAGAAATAAAACTGAGATGGTGGTTATCAAGGCTATGATCTGCATAAACTCCTTCGCAAGGGCAAAATGCAATATGCCGTAGTTACTTTTGTGCTGTCAAGACCTGCTGAAGTATAACGGTGGACAGACCAGAGGTCTATGGATTATGTAACAACACAAAGATCGATATTTCAACGTTATCAGATTTCTTAACATTAATATATGGCTTCCAACTAGCCATAGTATTGTGGGATTTTCCGGCGTTTACATAAAATCTCTAGAAATTTTCCCCCTTACGAAAGACCAAAGGTCGTTCCAGACACTTTACATATGAACCGCCAGAGATGTAACAAATTCCAGCCTGACTTTTATAATGTGAGGTCAGTCCCACGGAGACAGCATTAAATCACAGTTTAATACCGCAATCAAGGGGAATAGCTCGCCATAGCTGGACAAATAGTTTATTATAAGTTTCCTTTATTGCATACATTTTGTCATTGTTGCGTTAATTGCAGTACATCGCTCTGTACTACCGAATTCTCTAATCGGTGAATAGGATTTACCTTGACTCCGCCTGAATAAGACGACGATGAAAACCAACCATAAATGTTTTATACTTTGGAATAGTTCAAACACAGTTATTTAGAAAATAAACAATACATTTGAGTTAAATTCGGATGAATCATGCCTAGGATTAACGGACTTAAATATGAAAAAAACCCAGAAGTAATAGGTTGATTGGTTTTCTGTTACCATTTACCGCAGGGTATACTCTAGTAAAGTTTGTTTAATTTTAGTAACTGCTCCGACTTTCAGTCCGTCCAGCCAAAGGTTACACAATCCATTAAGTGGAAAATATTATTTGCCGTTTATTTCGAGGATTTTCAGCGGTGAAGGAAGCAACATATCCGCATTGTTTTTATACAACGTATCCTTGGCTAAAATAGACTTTAGCGCCAGGATTTGATTTTTTATGAATTCGAAGAAAATATTTACTTATAATTTCATTGGAGTCCTTTCACTAGTGCCCTCGACGTTTTGCATCATCACGCCTTGTCTAAGAAAGAACATTCAGGCGTTGGTTTAAGTGTTCTAGAATGCATACTCATAAATCAATCTCACATTATGTTAGGAAACTATATACATCGGATAATATTAAATTCGCATAACAAAGTATTCGGTGCCTTAGATTATGGCTGACTTGCTATTTGTAAATCCATTTAGTAGTCAATTTTATTTAATTTTCATTAAAGGAAAAGTAAACATAATAAACAGGGCCCAAAGTTTGATGAAGAAACATTATTTCATTTAGAGGCAATGGTTAAAAGGAATACATACTAGAAAGGAAGGTAACCAATGTGGTAATTCCTATGACGTTTTCAATCTCTGCCGAAAAAGTAGGTCGACTAATTGCAACATAGAAGGAGTATGTCTGCATACGGAATACTTCTTCCGTATTCGCATCACAGAAATGAGCTATACATTCCGATCAAATCCTTTATTCGTTGGTATATAAACGTTTCTAAAAGGAACGTGATCTCATGTTAATACGCAATATTCATAGATATACACAATGATAGGCAGTTATCTTAAAATCGAAAGGAAAAGGGTTATTAAATGCTTGAATGAGTAATCAGTCACGATGAGGTTCCCAATAGTGTGAGATTATAAATGTACTCGTGAAAAATGTGAATCTGAATCGACCAAAGTAACAAAACCATTGATTAAAACATTCGCCCATAACGAGCTATCGATAACTTTGAATAAAAAAGGAACAAATAATTAAATTACGAGCGTTTGGACTTAATTCATCTCCTTCATCATGCTCCAAGACTTGTCAAGATTGAGGGGGACGTTTTATTATTATTTAACAGAAAGCGAATAGTTTCAGGCGTTATTCCGTGGAAATACTCCATGACACATATGAAGCAGATTTTTTTAAAAGAGATAACATCAAAGAAATAAGAAAAGAATTTAATGTTTTAAATATCTTCGTGTATGTACCGCAAGAAATATTCTCCAATTCGAATGAAGCCATAAGCGACGACAGCAGAAAAGGAGGGCACGGACCGATGTTGAAATTTTACAAATATATATTTCCATATTTCTGTGATTAACTGTGCTTAAATTAGACATTGAATCTGCTTCATATTTTGATTTTAGATTTGTACCCCGCAAGCTGCCAGTAAAGTATGGCAGGGGTGTATTAACACTTTACCTAATCTACTCTGTTAGCTTCACTGATGCTTTGGGGAAAGAACGACCAAAAGTAACTACCTGTTTTAACGATTACTTCCTTGTAACGATTGGTCGTCGCCTCTCGAAGATCGCACTCGTTTTTACCAGAATCACAATGTCTTTTACTTCGCCTAAAAATTCTGGACCAATCAATTTTTCGAAAAGCTTTCGTCGGTAATCACCCGAGTTCCACTGAGTGATTTTATCATAGCGGCAACGCTACTGTCGAACAGGAAAATAAAAATATTTCGTTAAAATCTCCGTTGATAAAACGGGCTGCTCTACGTTAAATCATCTCCAAATCTGACACTAACCCTACTTCATGTGGATCCCAGATTGCGCAGCAATATTCGAGATTAGGTCGAATGAGGGAAAAGTACGCATTTTTTATACGCATTTGTCTATATGGACATCCTCTCAGGGTTCTACTTGTTATTTTATGTTTAATTTACATGTATAATTAAGATAAAACTAGGATAAATGTCACCCTTTCTCAGAAAATAAATTTTAAATTATTTCATTTCCTGATTTTGTAAGATTAATTCGCTGCAGTGAAAGTTACAGAGGCTGAGAGATAAACGTAGAAATAATATATTTCTGAGTTGAATTGATTTTTGAAATTTAATTTCTCGTTGAATCCCTCGATACAATGATTAAATTCAGATGAGCAGATGTAAATTTCAGCGATCAGAGGTTCTAGACGCAAGGATCACTATAAGGTCCCAGAAAGAGGTAATTTATTTTTAAAACAACAAAACGTCCTATTCCCCTTAAGGACAATACCGTTAGCGTGCGCCTAATTGCAAATCCATACCTACAAACGACCATCTTCGTCTTTCTAAAGGACCGCTCTTAGGTAGCCGCCTTCTTTTAATGCAACTGCAGCATTTTCCACTCACTAATTATCTCGATTTTCTTAAAGAATATCCAGCAGTGGGGTGCTTTACATCTAGATTCCAACACTTCAATGATAACCTTACCAGTAGCGATAGTTTTGACAAAATCCTCTGATTTTCCCTCGCGGTAAATTGGATACTCTTTATCGGAGTCGTCACCGAGAATGTTAATCACATCTTGCTTCGTAGTTGGTGAAGGCGCATTGTCCATCACAGCATGGCGTCGATCGCTGCTTGTAATTATCATGCCATCCACCTCCGGAACTTTCAGTCTCAGGTATCTGGGAGGAGAGAAGACGTTGAATTACGTGAATCTGTACTGAAGAGCCATTTATAGAAGTGCCATGGAAGAAATTATCAAGTCCATCTATTTGTAATGGTGAACATGTAGTCAGCAGGTGTCTCGCCTAAGCAACTTGGCGCCCGGGCGCAAGAGGTTTCTGCGGCGCCAGATTATGCAATTTTGCACCGTGAAGAGAGAAGTACATTCGTAAGAAAGAACCCCTTACTCGCTAATTTATCCTCCGGATGAGTTGTACTCATAATAAGATAGGTGCGGCTTTGTCTACAGATCCGAGATTTTGTAAGGGATAGGTAACTGAATTAGCGTTAGGTGTCCAGCGACAGCTAGGGTAAAATACAATAGAATGTAAGTAGAACTGATTTGGAGAAAGTCGAGCGAATGCTCATCGACAGGAAAAAGTACAACGGTTGATCGTGTATTAAAATTAATTTATTGACGACTAAATAGTGAGGAACGTTAAAATTAGAGAGTGAATGGAAACAGTTTCACATAGTTGCTTTATTCTTTTTAACATAAAACCTCACCAAACTAGTCTTTCGAAGGCTAAAATCGAAATCGTATCAAAAGTTTTAATCACCATCCTGACCTCTTTTCCAGAGCTCATTTTTTTTTCCTTTTTCGTATCGTATACGAGGGTTGATAAAAAAACGGAATTTTAAAATTTCCTGGGCTGTATAATTCCAATTGACAATTATTTCTGTATATTGGTACACATGTCCTTAACGTACATTGTTAAGGGCAGCCATTTTGAAAGCTTAGTCTATTGTTGGTAGTCTAAAAGTTACACGCGTTTAGCTTCTTCAGCAATTCTATCTTGTACTCCTCAATGTCGCCAAAACATCATCCTATCAAGGTATTCTTCGGATTGCTTTTGGATTGATTCAAAACCTTTTTCACTGCCAAAAATATACTAAGCATTCAAAATGGTTGCCCTTAACAATGTACGTTAGGGACATATGTACCAATACACAGAAAAAAAATTAACAATTGGAATTATGCATCCCGGGAAATTTAAAAATTCCGCTTTTTTATCACACCACGTATAAAGGAGATTATTTGGTGGAAAGACTTACTTGTTACAATGATAAATGTTCTCCCCGGGACTGGCTGTGAGAATATTCAGTTGAGACCTCGGAGGATTCTCCCCAATTATGGCAGGTCCCACCTCGGCGTTATGGAACAGCCGGTTTCCTTCTTGGTTGAGGAAGGTCATGTTGACACTCACTGCGTCACCAGCTCCCGTTCCTTCGTCCCTTAGAATCTGCTGCGCCTGGACCATATTTTCAGCCGCCAGCAAAGCTCTCGTCAGGAAGAATCGAGCTGCGTGACGAAATAATTTGTTTCCATCAGTTAGTTAGGAAATGAAATATAGGATTGCATTTTAGTTTGAATAAGTGATTAGCCTCGTTCGGGTACGAAAACGTCTACTTTGGGTTAGTTGATGCGATGGATGCAGAACAAGTGAAAGAGCCTGCTTCAACATCTAAATCAGATTTTCTAAACCGGCGAAGAAGGACTCCGTCGATTTTGGTCTACATTATTCCCAATTTGAACTTTAAACCAGTTTAAATGAGATTTCAACTTAATAACAAGTTCCAGATTCATAGATAGACCGCAATTTCAATTTGAGCATCAACGGACAAATAAATAACGTTGCTAATAATAATTTGCTACAGAAGAGGGAGTTCGCGAGCACACAAGAACATAAAAAGTGAGACCAAGGTTGGGATATGCTGTCCATAAACGACTGCATACAGACTTGGATACTACATATGTGATATTAGTATTTCGTGTCATAGATTCTAATAAAATGCGTGAATTACAACAAAAAGAGCTTAGACTTAATGAATACATGATAAAACTATTAAAAAAAACTTTTCTTTCTTTATTAGACTGAAAGATAGGCGAAATATTCGTCATTAATAGGAATCGAACATTTTGGAAGCTAGTTAAATCAACTACTTCAGAGAAAATAACTTTTTTGTTTTATTACATGGTCACTGTCTCGCGTGATATACACATTGGATCGGCTTCTCTTAAAAAGTAGCTCAATAAATGGCAGAAAGCGATGCTTGCCTTCGATGTTTGTAAAGACGTAGACGAAAGTTTTACGAATATGACACAGTGACAAAATGAAGCAAATCAATGGAAATAACTGTTTAATTTATTTATATCCACTATTTCTATTTATTCATATCCATAATACACGCACATGCACGCCATGCATCGAAACCCGGGTCGTGTGTGTATCGTGGAATCGTATAAGTTAAATAGTTAATTCCGCTAATTTACCTTATTTTGTAATAGCATACCCTGAAATGAAGGCCGAAACCAAGCCTGATGAGAGAAGGTTGAGACATCTTCCAAATACATATTATGTTTTAAATGGGAAAGAAATTTTTAATTTACGCTTTTAAATCATTTTAGTCTGCTGCGGCAAAGTTTCCCTTGTGTTTTCCGTTCTCACTAGCAGAAGGTCGATCAGATATCGACATCTCGTAATCGAACACTGAAAATCATTTCTTTGATTATAAATCATACCCAAATAAGACCATATAAAGTACTCTTATGGAAAATAAAATGGGGGTTTACTTCAGAACCAGTGCATTCGGTCATTCTGATAGAGAGCCTCGTGTAGGTATACCATTAAGTAGGTTGAATCAGAAATCTGACTGATTTAATTTAAAATAACAAATGTAATTCATTTTTGGGGATTGATGATGTTTCCTTCCATCCTGAAAACACCCTTCTGACCTTTTTTATGTTATGAATCTTTTTTTCCTATAATTTCATACGCTTTTCCGACCTGAGAAACAGCTTTGTTTTATCTTTCAGGAATTTGTTTGTTTTGTGGAAGATTTTTCGAGTTACGAAACCCTAAAATTTTCTATCACAAAAGTTATCATAATGACAAGGAATTAAGATATGAATAGAAAATGAAAAAGATACGAAATTCAAAAATATGAAACAAACTTCACCTTTTTAAGAATACCCTACATTTTAATTCAAGTGATTTGAGAAACGACCGCTTCAGGTAGCTCCATGTTTTTCTAGGGAGGGTCATATTGAGGACAACTTAAGGAAAGAAACCCTGAGAAGCAATTATACTTCTCCTTGAAAGGAGAAGAATGATTGCTGCTACTAATTCTGTGTGAAAATAGTCTATTTCCCCTTGTTTCCTTTGTGTGTCGTTCCGCCTGTATCCATAACAATGTAAGGCTTACCTCATTAGGGACTGTGTCAATTACAGCAGATGGACACTACCAATGCAAGGAACTCGCTCCATGAGAGAGTTTACTTTGTGAATTTTCTAACAATAACGAGAGATCGTGCCTTGTATACCGTTTCCTCTTATGGCATTTGAACTGAGAGATACATTTCGCTGATGTAATCTTATGACCTATTTACTTTTGTTTTAATCCAGTATGAAGACTTCTGCTTTCGCTTTTTTAAGGGCTAACAGTCTCTTACTCTCTCGAAAAATCCTGATGATTTTTAAACTATCCGTGTGAAACCCGCTGGCTATTTCAGATCAACGCCATAGACATTTCCTGCTTATCTGATTAAGTGGACGCCATTTCATTTCAAACATCACAATCAACTTGAGAGTTGAAAAATATCTTAATTTATGGAAGACGACTTGAGGTAACTAAAATCCTAAATGGAACGCAGACTTTCCAAACACCGAGTGAGAAAGAAAGTTGTAAGATATCATAAAAACCTTATTCTATTTTATAATTCCATAATAACATAAAAACATAATAAGAAACAGTAAGGATGTGTGAAAACAACAATTAAAGTGAATAATTTTAAATGAAAATGACTGAAAAATTAAAATCATAAACCAGTATTTATAATTAAAACATTAAAAATGGGCAAATAACTTGCTGTAACGACGCTAAGCGTGTTTATCAACGAAGTAAGGAAACATTAATAAGATTATGATTAACATAGGTTTAAATTTTACAACTAATTACATTTTTTAATAATGTTCTTGCACGGAAATGTTTAAACGGCCGTTTAATATCGTTGAAAAGATATTGAAGACAAAATGTTTGCAGGAGAGAGTTCGAATTCTGAAGGAGTTTCTTCGTTCATCACCTCTTTTCTGAGCAGACGTAAACGATGAAAAGCTTCCGTTTCTATGAGTTATATGAACATGTGTATCACAGCGATACTCACAGGCAGTCCGCCCGAAGGGAGTCTCCGAAGCCAGATGTGTGTGAGAAAGAAATCAAACTGTGTCGGCCTTGTAATATGAAAAAAGAACCCAAGAATAGATTTTTCGGTGACCCTCATTCCCTGAAATGGCTGGACGGAATGGAATTTGATGCCCTTAAAAATTGGCGGCTCCACTGTCACGCAATATTCAAAAGGCATTATCTCTCGTTTTACTAGTAGATATTGAGAAATAGGTCGCCGATTCTTGAAAATGAAAGAAGCTGTAAGAAAAGGGCAGAAGTTTTCGAAAAAATTTCCTCAAAGTCAAGTTTTACATAAACTTAATTTTTCCTAATCATAATGGAGCCATAGTAAAAACGTAGCAGAATACTCCTGACCATTATTTTAATAAAGAGTATATGAATTAACACCGTAAATAGCTCTTTAATATTCATGGGGTAAATTTTTCCATATCTTACCTGATTCTTATGCAAGGTATCCTAGATTTTTAGATTTTTACCCTGCAAGCCACCAGCGGCGTATAACCCTATTAGATTCTCTGATGCTATTCGGAAAGAACGACCAGAAGTAACTATCCGTTATAGCGATTATTTCTTTGTAACGTTTGGTTGTCGACTCTCGAAGATCGCGCCCGCTGTTCACAAGAACGACAATATCCTTTACTTCACCTAAAAATTTTGGACCGATGAATTTTTCGAAATGCTTTCGTCGTAATCAGATCTTCTCTCCTGCAGTAAGTTCCACCCGAGTGATTTTATCATGGCCGTAACGCTACTGTGGAACCTGAAATCTCCACTGACAAAACGGGCTGCTCTACGTTGAACCATCTTTAAATCTGAGACTAACCCTACTTCGTTAGATTCCAGATTGCGCAGCAGTATTCAAGACTTGATCGAATGAGGGAAAAGTACGCTATTTCTTTAACTCTAGATGGGCATCCTCTCAGGGGAGACTTATTAATGTTTGGATTCTATTCGCCTTTCCTATAGAATCTCGAGTATTTTCCTTGAACGATAAACTACTGCTGAGTGTAACTCCTAGGTATTTATTGTGACGCACGAACTCTAAGGGATATCCTGAAATTTGGTATCGTTCGCTAATAACGTTAGTGGAACGCTATTTGCAGCTAAAGGTGACTTTAAGTTTCGTTACCTGTATCCGAGTGTGAATCTACTTGAAAAACCGTGTCGAAACCGCAGTGCCTCACGAAAATTCATAATTGTATCATTTACCTGAAATCGATCGTAGGAATGATTATTTTCCGACCCTGAAAACGGAAACATTAAATTCATTCTCTCTATAGACTTAGTCATTTAGTCATTGAGCGCTTTTATCGTGAACATCTAAGAATGGTGTATTGTAATTCTGAAAAAATAGGCAAATGATGTTTGGGAGGGTAAAATAAATGAAAACGTTACAGATGAATGAATGAAATAGTCACTTTGCTGAAAAAAATTTCGTGGATCATTCTTTTCAGCCGGCATATCTATATAGCATAATCACATTGGCGTTATCAAAAATTACTCGTTTAAAGGTAATGAGTGCTCATGCTTTTCGTATCAGTATGCTATTTTCTTCTATTTGTTTTACCATCGTAGGCCACATAAGTCACTCTGTCGAAGGAATAACTCTCCCAGGTTGTAGTTATTTCTTACGTTTAAGTTTCCTCATCAATAATGGTTCATTTTGAACAATAATGATAGATAAATATAAGTGAAAGCAATATTTCGGGTTTTCTTCAAACGCACCCCTGCCATGGATTCGGGAAATTTTTGCATATGCAGTGAAATTCTGTCAACGATTCCAAAGATTTCTCAATCACACTCACTGAGATATTCTGGTCTAAATTCACCCAGGATTATGGATATCCATAAATAGTAGGATATCTATGTATCTATAGATATCTTACCCCTGCCGAAACGCACGAAGCGAGTTTCGCATACACCATTTACTTCATTGCCATGACTGGCAACTATATCACTATCGGATAAAATAACGAAAGAATCGAGCGAAGTAAGAAAAATCAAGGAAAAAAGTAAGCGATCTTAGCAGATATTACTTATCTAGAGAAATCAGACCAATCAGATATTTGGGAATACCTGATAGAGATCAAATGGATCGTTTTAAACCCAATTTTTGAATAAATCGTTAAAAACGTCGATTTCATTCATTGCTGTATATGCGTGAATGAATGTCTTCGAATTCCGGAATTTATTCCGCAACTCAGGATAACAGGAATTTGTAGTCATTAACATATAAGATAGTTCACAAATCTTCCTTTAAAGTTACTGTTATTTTTACTACAAAAACAACGAATCATCTGGTTAACTTCTTAGAATAGAATACTCCATGACATTAATAAGTTAAATTTATGAGGGGTAGACTTATTAGTGATATTAATATGCGTGAGTCACAATCACATAGCAATTTAGCTCGATAATACATAACACCAAGGACGTGGTGAGTAAAAACATGCACTTATTTTCATGGCAAAATAAACATGACTTGCAACTTAATTCTTCGAGGAAACGTATGGAAGAGAAAAGAATAAAAGTTTTTAATACGGTTGACTCCATCAACTGGCTGCTATCGATTCTCCGTGGGTTCTGGTAGGAAATCATTCGAATTCACGAAAATGTTGATAGATTTAATGTAGGATTCCATGTATGATTTCCTTGATAGTTCGGCATTATTTCTCCTAAATAAGAAATAGTTTCGAAGATAAATTTTTATGGAAATCATATCGGGGCGAAAATTATGTCACGTTTTCTCTAGTGTGATAATATTAGGTAATACTGAAAGAATATAAACTGAAATATTATGTTTTCAGGGCGTCATACAAGTATGTTAGCTGGTAATTTTACTCTTGCGATGACCCCTGGTCGAGCTGACGGTCAAAGAAGTCGTTATGATGACCACAAGCAACCAAGGGAGCTAAATTATGGTACCGAAGTTCGTATTCTAAGACGTTAACGTTCGGGACATTTAAAAATTCTTTTGCCGAACATAAATAATAAGAATTGTCATGTATTATAATGAATACAACATTACAATACAGGTCTATCGTTCTCACATTCGTCGTTTTCCCGTATGCATAGTTCATTTTCTACAGTCCCGACTACAGCCCATAAGGAGCAGTGTTAAATAATACCGCATTCATCGTTCATAGAACTGACAGTTTCCCGCATATATTGTTCGAAATTCTGATCCCAACATTTTCCAAAGCACAAGACGTTTTAAAAAAATATAAAATCCATTTTCTACACCCATGGCATTAAAGAATGTGATATGTAGAAACTGTTAAGTACAGAAGAATCCCTATTTAATTTAAAAACAAAATCTGCAGCAGAAATAAGAACATAGCAGAGCAGAAAATAAAGCAGATAATATTCACGTTTCTGTAAGAATAAATAATTCAAGGCAACTATTTTAATTAATTTGTTATTTCAATTGTTTTTTAATCAATACTTTAAGGTAAGGATTTTATCATTATACATCTTATAAGCTCTCATTATGTTTTTATTTTAATGATACCTTGTTTCCGCTTTCATCGTTTTCCCGCATCTATCGTTTTTTCCCCTCTGTCCTTTCGAAAACGATAGATAGAGGTTCTAATGTATTGCCATGGTTGCGTCATTATCTTGGAAAAAGTTACATTTAAGTAAGCATTGATTAGAGAACGAATCGAACGAGGAAACTTTTTGGCCATGCCGGAAATCGGACCCTGTCCTTGGACTCGTCTCGCCCGGCGAGTGGGACATTCAGACTCTAATACTGTTTACATCGGACTTTTCTCTTTCAATTCGTTCTCCAACATTAAGCATTTTTCTCACATGAGTTTATTACGTACGCATTGATAAAGAAAAACAATCAAAAATCGATATATATTTCTTTACCGTGTTTCTTCAGTCTTCTTATTGAAGGCATATAAGAGAGTGATTAATGAAGTTTCCGGAATTCCTTTTGACAGCTTCTTAATATGAACTCGAAAGACTGGCCTTCCTTGAGTTCTTAAACAATGACGACACCGTTCTTTTCTTAAAAAAAGGAGCAATCCTCCAACTGCCTAAACCTCCAACGTTTAAAGTTACCGATTAAGTATCCATCCCTATACGGTACGCGGTGGTTGAGGTCAAATTTTAAAAGGGTTAAAGAATAGCTTTCCTAGAAACTGGTTTTTCCGGTTTTGGCAATTAATAGCAAGGACGGAGGTGTAGGGTCCATTCTCATGGCACTTCTGAGGTGTCAGTCAGGAGGAGAAGGTTTTAAAAAAGAAGAGGTCCCAGAGGAGGAAGACAGTGGAAATCTTCGGAATCTTGAATTACGGAAGTTCCACACGGACTAGAATTCAACTCTCCATATCGGAGTTCATGGTGAGGTACAAAGATATTGTTTTCGCAATTCGCAAGAGACAATTTTAAATCTTTTCAGTGTGGGAGTTCTGGATTAGAAACTTCTTGTTCAATTATTAAAAGGAAAAGAGAGTACGCACTTTCTAAACCGGTCCGCATCCAGCTGTCCCTGCTGACATAATTCAAGCCGACGAGAAAAATTTATCATAATTAACGACCAAGAGCTTTGATGGATACCTGTTCCTCTTCTATGAAAAAACATCGCGATCAAAATACCGCATTAATAACGATCGATTAATCGAGGAGACCGTGAAAGTGTCTCCACTTGTTTTATTGAGATAGAATTCATAAAAAATGTGTCAAAGAAGGACAAAAAAAGGCTTTGAGGTGTTGTTAATACTACTATAAATATCTTATCTGTCGACGATAAATTATTGTACTGTATTGTATAAGGTAATAGATTTAGTTTTCAAGAAACCCAACTAATTGATCCATGACGGTATATTAACCTTCCAATCAGGGCCGGCCAAGAGGATGCCTAGCATCCGGGCCCCAGCGGGGGGGGTCTTATTTACGAGGGTAAGTTTTTCAGATGGCAAACAATATATCTGAAAAAATTTTGTTACGTCCAATCATTTTCTTTATGTAGTAGAAATTACTTATCGTATGGAAGATGAGTGGCTACCGAATAGCCAAGTGGGTTGCGCGTTTGCATTTGGTCAGAGTGGTCACAGATTCGATTACCAGTAGAGGCCCTTACATGCAAAAAGACCTCAGATGTCGAAACAGAGGCCAATAGGCACTAGCACCCGGGCCCACTTTGGTAGGACCTGCTTTGAAAATTTGGGGAAGACTTTTGTATTCGCCAAACCTTCGGAGCGGAATTAAAGTAAAAATATTCTACATTAATACTTTATTCTCACGGAAATGTTCACCCAAAAATATTTTGATTTCATTACGCCGCTTACGTAGATATGATTTAAATTAATACGCTAATAAAAGTGACCATTTTCATCATCGGGGCTATACTTGATATAATAAAGAAATGTTTCCATTCTCATCAGCTAATAAGTCAATCCACTTTTCGCCGAGACTCTTTTGGGGGAATCTATTATCTTACAAATGTTTTGTAATGTACGTAGGTTACTTATTTTTTGTTCAAATAAATGTTTTTGCACAAGGTAATGAATTAACCATGAAAAGATTTCTAAAAGTTATTGTCATTCATCGCAATCAGTTACTCTGTGAGCCATTCCATGTCAAGTGGACCAACGGTCCCCGCTCGACCATCACCGATTTCAATCAAATTTTGTGTGAACATTACCTCATATCTTCTATGAACATTTCCCAAGTTTTACATCCATCGATGAAATATTTGCTGAGATATAGCCATTTGTTTGACCCCCTACCGCAGCCTTCTACAGTTAGACAACGATTTTCAGCCAGTTTGAGACACGTTATCTCACGCAGTATTCCGTTGAGCAAAACACAAATTGGTATTCTCATACAACCTATATTGCTCTATTACACAAAATAATAACAAATCTTTTATGAGCGAAATCTGCGAAGAAAATTTGAAGCAAAATCGGCCCAAAAAATTATGGCTCGAAAAAAATTTAAAGTTTGACTTTTTATATCTTTTGAAAAAAACATACAATAAACTCGAAACTATGTGCCTTATAACTACTGTATACAACGTGTTGGAATAAAAAGTTTCCTTTTCTTAATGTCGTCTGTTAGTTTAAAAATTGAGTGCAAACATTGTGATTTTCGTTACGACACCGAAAATTGGGTATATTCAGCTCACATTTACAAAAAAAGACCCTCTCGAAACTTTTCCAAATTGTTTTTGAAAGAAAGAGCATGCTTTTATCTCTTTAAAAACCTAATTTTGGTTTTTCATCGCGGGCGTATAAGGCCCGAGAAATCGGGATGAACATGAAGTTACCTCCGCCCGAAAAGAGTGGCGCGAAAAAAA
>KZ308339.1:1411580-1421814 GCA_000376725.2 Ladona fulva | reverse complement strand
CAAACTTTAAATTTTTTTCGAGCCATAATTTTTTGGGCCGATTTTGCTTCAAATTTTCTTCGCAGATTTCGCTCATAAAAGATTTGTTATTATTTTGTGTAATAGACCAACATAGGTTGTATAAGAACACCAAGTTTTGTTTTGCTCAACGGAATACTGCGGGAGATAACGTGTCTCAAACTTGCTAAAAATCGATGTCTAACTGTAGAAGGCTGCGGTAGGGGGTCAAACAAATGGCTATATCTCAGCAAATATTTCATCGATGGATGTAAAACTTGGGAAATGTTCATAGAAGATATGAGGTAATGTTCACACAAAATTTGATTGAAATCGGTGATGGTCGAGCAGGGCATTTCTCTAAAATTGTTCCACTTGACATGGAATGCCCCCTGTACTAAATTGATTTAGAGTTCTAAAACAACACATAACAATACTTACATTTTAGTCTTCATTGAACTTACTTCAGGGTAAGTAAGTAAAAAATACGGATTCCGAGGCCCAATTTTGCGAATTGCTCTTTCAACAAATCAAATGATTATACAGGAACAAAATTAGATATACAATCAAAGTAGATTTTCATGAAAAAGATAGGCAGTGTAAGTTGAACGTTTCTTTGAGTTGAAGGCGATAAAATTCTTCCTTTTACGGCAAACTGGGTGCATACCGCTTATCTGTCAGTGGGATTGTAGGGCAGGACCAATGCGAAAAAGTGGACCATCAGGAAAAAAATACCAGGTCCATGAGGGCCAGGAAATTAATTAACGATTAACGTAAGTTGACGAGGATAAAAATTATTCTTTCACATTTCCATATCAAGCAAGAAGCAATTTATTAGGGCCTTGGACAAGGGTGGCAATGGAAAGAAAGAGAAAGAGACACGGCTGTTAGAATAATATTCACAGTAAAATAACTCCTTAAGCCATCAGATACAAAGGTAATAAAAAGAAAACTTATGGTGCAGTTCTCTGCTGCCTTTGATGTGGTCCAGCTCTGCAGGGAAGCACACAAGTATCAAGGGGCACTAAGGGTGGCAATAGTGCAAATATNGATGTGGGCAGGCCATGTTGCAAGGAGAAACGACAACCGATGGACATCAGCAGTTCTGAACTGGATACCAAGAGACGTGAAGAGAGCAAGAAGAAGACCAAGGGACCGATGGAACAGAGACATCATCCAGTATTTAGGGGTAACATGGCAACGAGAGGCTCAGAATAGAGAGAATTGGAGAGCGCTTGGAGAGGCCTACATCCGACGTCGGATTGAAAATGGCTGATGCAAACCTGCACATTAACTTGAGACAAGTTTCATACGAACGAAATTCCATAAAGATTTCCATTCTTATCCTTGACAGTAGATTTCGGCTTCGAACTTTGATTAGAAATTTTCGTTTTCGATAACCTGTCCCATTGGACTAAACTAAGATGCGAGATGTTATCTTCCCGTATGTACAAATCGGTTTTCTATATTTAATCCGACTTCTATTCTTCCCGTTGAGAATTAACGGGCACTTCAGCTAGTATTACATAAAAGGCAATGCAAATCTGCTGTAGACACAAAGAAGTTATTTTATATTATAGATAGATAGATTGATAGACCCTTTATTACCGAGGTAAGGCCATGTGGGCTTCTCTTCCACCTAACCTCGTATGTCATTATATTATGTGCAAAATATAAGTGCAAACTAAAAGAAAGAGTGCAGTGTGGGAAAAAATATTTGTAACAGAAGGTTGACAAAGAAAAAACCCACGTTGCGGAAAACACCACAGAAGAGAGTGGGGTTAAAAAAATCCCGTTGACGTTGATGCATTTAAATACAGTACATAAAACAATAAATTTAAATAGCGTAAGTAATAAACAATAAATTTAAATAGGTAATAAAAAATGAGAAAAAATGAAAATCGAATCAAAAACGATAAAATATAGAGAACTTAAGTTTTAAAGTTACGTACGTACATCTACAAAATGAAATTACAAATCTATAGATAACAATAGTTATATATTATGTGCTTGAATTAACCTTTACTCCTAAAAAACTTCAATTAAAAAATAAATAAATCGTAAAGAAGGAATTATTTAAAATAGAAGAAAGAAAACTTTTGAAGGAATTCTACCAAAGTATATAATCCAAATTCTAAAAGTCTAAAAATATATTAAAATACAATCATACATCAATCATTTATTGCAAAATTCTAAATCAAGTAGTATGCTTGACGGTTCTGAATAGAGGAATACCTGCCCGGAAAGTGGGAGACCTGGGTTCTGTCCCAGTCATGTCGCTATTTTTCACACTTGTTATTCCTGTGGGATTAGTTGCATAACTTCATCATGCAAAGAAATTCACCTTTCTTTAAATCCTTGGTTCTGAATAGGACTCCAAGCTACTATTTCGTTCACTTTGTATGGATTGTGACAATATTAAAACAGACTTTATGGATATCCATTCACTGTTCAATATCAATTTGATCAAAAATTTCTCAACCCTTCTCGAGAAAACGTTACTGTGGGCAGACTGTTCATTAGAAATAAGATACAAAGTCGCATCTTATCGTCTTGCGTAAATGAGTGCGTAACCTCGATGGAAACATTCTAGTCGTTGAGAATTCTAACGTTTTTGGCAGCAAACCTTTCTTTTTCTAAATAGCCCTTTTTCCTGCATTCATTTTCGATGAATATCAATTTCTTATCGCCCGAGTTCTTTTTCTCAGTGCGAACATTTTTTCAAGACTTAGTTGTGAGGTTAGACATGATTGATTTATTTTGTTTTGCATTTCCATTTCGTTTCTCTCGAAAAAATACATTATCTTAACACCAGAGGCTGCAAAAAACTCCTTATTCCTCATTTCCAAACAGAAATTTTCCATAAGTCATCCATCGTCACAGCCAGCTATCTATAGTTCTGAAATACAGTCCTCAATATCCTCTGTTCCCTTTAAGAAAAGATATCACAAATATTTTTTATTTAAATAATAAAGAAATTTAAAATACCGTTTCCAATACACTAACATCAAATATTTTTTATAATTTTCAATGTTTCATATCTTCTGGCGTGGAAACGTTTCCTTGCCGTTATATGTTTTTTAATTCCTTGTAAATGCTCCTTTTCTTCTTTTTTCAGATTATAGAAATAATTTTCTTTTGTTTAAATTTAGTTATTTCTATCAGCTTTTTTGCAGGTTTTTAACACCCTCCTTTTTGTGGGTGTTTTCAGCTGTGGAAATTTTTTCCTAAGCTCTTGACTTAGGTTTTTTTACCCACAAATAGTTTCCTCCTTTCTTCTCTCTTTTTACTTCTCTATCCTTTTATTTTATTAAAGTTAAATCGGTTAGGTGTAAGAGGGGACATGACGGTCCCAATCTCGCATGTAATAAAGACGTGTCTAATACAATCTAATCTAATTTATATCATCTAAAGTTTATGTAAGTCTCTTTTTGGGTGAATTTTACGTAATTTTAACTTTTATCTTCGAGATCAATAGGGATTATTCACGAACAACGAAATCACGTTTGTTAGGCGAAAGGTTCACGATAAAAATCAATTCTCCACATTCGCTCAATTCAAAACATAATTACTCTTGAGCTTATTTATGGCCTGGATAAAATATGCGTGCATATCCTTGCCAGTCATTCTTCCGTAATCTAATGAAAAGAAGATTCATTGGTTATTTCCTCGTATTACTGACCGAGAACATGAGATACATTTCTTGTTGAACGTTTATTACATTGACTTAAGGGCGCTCAATTAAGCGAAAGTGTTTGCAATTGCTTTTTACAGAGATAACAATGGAGAGGAAATAACCTGCTTCGTTAATTTGCTTCAAATCACATTACGTGACTTCTTCGAAACATGGTCTGAAATGTTTTTTCTTCAACTGGAACGCCTAATTTATAATGTACCCCATAAATAAATATGACAATTTTAGCATCGTTGAGGCGAAAGTAACCTTTCTTAAGGGCGCTCTTTAGTGCATAGAAAAAGCAGTTTTCAGAGCGTTGGATTTTTCATCTCCATAACGGCTTACTGACAGATTAATTAGCTTTATTTTTACCATTCGACGCTTAAAAGATGTAGCTATGATGCAAACGATTTTTTGCATTTATGTTATGAACCGCATTAGATACAAAAATTAGGAAACATATCAAAATATTTACCCTTTTCGCTAAAGTGCTACTTGGCTGTAAGATGCGATAGACAGTTAATATTTCGTTTGCCTCATAGTTTTACCCTTTACCTTTGAATTCAAATATCACTCATGTGCGTAAGATTCATACATTACGACTTATCTTGACGAACGTAGAGATATGTCCACAGCTTTCGACGAAGTCTTTCGGTAATAGCCTCGGAGGGGAAGTGGCGTCTCTGCAGTCGTGCAGATTTCGTCTCTTTCCACCGTCTCCTTGCCCCATCACGCCCGATATCGCCTGAGTACCGTGAGAAATCATAATACTAGAGAGGGCATAATGAGAGACGCATATGAGATATGGAGAGGGAGATTTTGGCATTCCTTCGTCAGTGAGTCTCTTCTCGCTCAAGCTGTTTCTTCCCTCATTTCTAACGATTAGACCTCGTAATTCTTTACCGCGCTGCTATCTCGTTTCGGAGCGACGTTGTTTCCTGATTATAGAGTAGGGAAAGATATTGGCGTGAATGGAAATCCATTTCTATAATAGCCAAGTAACTGATTTGAAGAAAATCTGAATATTCATTACTTGAAATAGCGTATTCAAATAAATAACGAAATTTCATTATTTCTTTTCCTCTTCTATTCACGGTCATCGGAATGAATCTTCGGTAATTAAAATAATTCAAGAGATCGTTTCTTTTCCTTCTTTTATTCGGAAAATAATCGCATTTTCATGTGCATTAAAATGGTCTGTTGTCCTTATTAGTAAGTATTATATTTTCACCCATTCTCCAAGCAATCGTCCATTCAATTAGAATTATTCAAGCAAGTAAATTTATTGTAAGTACGATAAATCAATCCGTAGCTGTCGATCACTGAAACATTTCCGTTCTGGAAGACTTCGGGAAAGCAATAATGCCTATCCTAAAATGCCATTATTTAATCCAATATAAAAAAAATTGTTCTCAAAATACGAAATTTACTTCGTTTCTTAATTCCAAAGCAAATGTTTATAAAGAGACTGATACGACTTCCAACCTTCGTCTATGGTTCTGGGACAGCAGACTACCCAATGAGGTATGTATGTACAAATATTCTCACAAATTCAAGAAATTGATTTTCCAAATATAAGTAGTAAAATTTCCTAAAAACGTTTTCCTCTATAGTTTAAAAGATGTTTTCGGACTTGTGGAACCAAAAATTTCGAATGAGTTCCATCCCTTACTTCTAGAGATTATAATTAGACCTCATAATTTTTCACAAGCTGTTATGTCGTTTTGGAGCGACGATGCTATCTGAGTGCACATTAGGAAAGATATTGGCATTCTGATAAATCCATTGGCTCGAAAACGAATAATGAAATTATATACCCGAAAATCCTCAAACCCGATTCCCTAGTTCAGTGAAGGATCAAAGAGAGAAGTAGGCGTATTATCGTGGCTTTCTGTTTCCTTTCAACTGTAGTGAATGACGGATCATCCAACTACAACTTACATGAAGTTTACTAAAAAGCTCTTGGAGACATTATAATGACACCGTAGTATTTCCTCGGCAATTTCTTATTGTAACATTTGATTTTAAATGTCGAACGAACAAACTTTATTTATATTCTGTATTACGCAAACTAAAAAGGATCTAAATAAATAAATTTATTCATACGCTCAATAATTTTTTTTGAAGGAATGCATTCATAAAATATTCGCTCATTATAGGAAATAATTGAACGGTACTGGGTTCCGTAAATAAATAATGCTAATGATACCAATTGTGTTTTATGAGACAACTTTCTAAAAGAAAAGATTATTGTTCAAAACGGAAACTTAAAAGTATAAGAGGAAGCTTTCCATGGTCAGTTGTATAGTGAACGTTAATATCTTATAGATCTTTTGTTTATTCCTTCATATTCATTATCGACCAATCTAACGAAAGGAAAATGCAAATATGTGAGGGACGACTCATTTTATTTTCTACCGTGTGTAACGAGAAAACACTGTCACGCCTCAATGACTTTCAACACGAAACAAAGGAATATCCATCCAATGTCACGCTATCTCAGCGACTGTCGTGCCTAATGCCAAGAATGCTTTCATGAAGTGCTGACACATGAAAAAAAATTAACATGAAGTAGCACATAAGGCATCAGATTTTAAAGAGCTTACACGTTAAACGTGAAGAATAATCAAAGTTATCATAATATATGTTTCTATGAACATAAAGCGATATAATATTTTAATGATGTTTGATTGAATGGAGTGCAGAATTAGGAAGAGATTAACTTTGGAGGATGTACTCGATGGAGATAAGTTGATGCCAATGATCACGTGACAGATTTATAATATTTTGCTCTACGTGGAAATCATTAACAGAAGCGTCTTGAGTAAGTAAAGTAATCTTGAGAAATGATGATAAGGAACTTAGCGATTAGGTTTTAAATTTCAGCTCATTTTATTCGGAGCTAGTGTTTGAATATGAATCCATAATAGCAGGAGGAGAACAACAACTCTCCTAAACCTTGGTGCCGAAAGGGGGCCTCTAGTGAAAATCGCCTCATTGATCCCGAAAGGACAGACGGGCAAACAGAAATGTCACGTGACAGCGGAGGAATGAATGCCAGAAGGTGAAAGAATGGTCCATATGGGATAGATCCTAAAAGGCTTGCGGCGAAACACCGAACTTGAAAAAGTGAAACCATTAACTCCTCAAGGTCTAAGGCGTTGTCCCAAGAGTTGGTCACGACGATTGACGACGAAAAACCGGTGCTCTTTGAAGACCATTGAAAAGGACGAATGAAAATTTCCAAATCCCTGGAACCTTTTTCTTTATCCTACTTTTATCGTTAATGGAACACTATGAATAGTGACTGGTGATATGTTTATGGCAAACTGATAGCCCATGAATGATCTGGTATTATGATAGCCCATAATTATCGTTTCTTTGAATGAGGTAACATTAATTCCAACGCTTGAATGATTGCTTGTTTTGCAATCTATCAGTATATGAACATCAAAGAGCCACCAACTTGAGCTTAATGACATTTAATTTATTCTTCATTTTTTATTTATTTCCTTCATTTTTTATTAATTAAGTTGAGATATATCCCAAACTTCCACATACATTTGGAACGAATGAAAAAAAATTGAGTTAAAGAAAATGGGAAAATTAAACTTCTTGTCCTTCGAATGCCTTACGGGAATAAAGGAGACATTCGTTGAAGAGGTTGCAGTAGCGATTTTGTAATAAGTGCTCTAATGGCTGAAATGGCTAATAGTGATGTTGGCTATTACACGGCGGTGCAAAAGCGGTAGCTGTAATGAAGAACGTGGATTATTTTCTCTTGATTGCTGTAGCTTTCCTCAATGAAAACTGTTCACTCAGTGAAAATCCTCTATCTATATATTTCTCTTGTTGTTTGTATGAATGCGCTGACCCCAAAAAAGTTGAAGCCAAGCCATCAATTAGAATTATTCAAGCAAGTAAATTTATTGTAAGTAAGATAAATCAATCCGTAGCTGTCGATCACTGAAACATTTCCGTTCTGGAAGACTTCGGGAAAGCAATAAAGCCTATCCTAAAATGCCATTATTTAATCCAATATAAANTTGCTCTATTACACAAAATAATAACAAATCTTTTATGAGCGAAATCTGCGAAGAAAATTTGAAGCAAAATCGGCCCAAAAAATTATGGCTCGAAAAAAATTTAAAGTTTGACTTTTTATATCTTTTGAAAAAAACATACAATAAACTCGAAACTATGTGCCTTATAACTACTGTATACAACGTGTTGGAATAAAAAGTTTCCTTTTCTTAATGTCGTCTGTTAGTTTAAAAATTGAGTGCAAACATTGTGATTTTCGTTACGACACCGAAAATTGGGTATATTCAGCTCACATTTACAAAAAAAGACCCTCTCGAAACTTTTCCAAATTGTTTTTGAAAGAAAGAGCATGCTTTTATCTCTTTAAAAACCTAATTTTGGTTTTTCATCGCGGGCGTATAAGGCCCGAGAAATCGGGATGAACATGAAGTTACCTCCGCCCGAAAAGAGTGGCGCGAAAAAAAAATTAAAGTTTAGCATTTTATATCTCTGCAAATAAATATAATATTAACGCGATACTTTGCATCTTATAACTACATAATACGAAGTATACGAATAAAAAGTTTCACTTTCCGAATGCTCTCCGTTAGTTTAATATTTGACTGTAAATATTACGAATTTCGTTACGACGCCGAAAATAGGACTTTTTCTGTTCACATTTACAAAACAAGACCCTCTCGTAACTCTTTCCGATTTTCTTTATATAAAAGAGCATGCTGTTACCCTTCTAAAGATGTAGACTTGATTTTTAATCACAGACATACAATCCCTAAAAATAGGTAGGGAAGAATGTTATGATGCTCTATTACAACCTCACATCCATTCTTTCTTCGTTTGTCTTATTGAGATGCATTTTATATTAGTTAAATCACAATAACATAAGGGTATAAATGCAAAATCTGAAGCGAGAAGTTATTGAAGGTTCTGAAATTACGGTCGAAAAATGAGTGCAACAGATCATTTCAGAATCCCTCATCGAAAACATGCTTAGTGTGGAATCACTAAATTACTTACAAAATAGTTAGCCGCCGTCGTTCAAGCAGAACACAACAAGTGGACTTGCAGATTATATCACACAAGAATTATAACATATAGCACACAAAAAACGAATAACACACGTTAAATCTTTAGTCGCCGAAGTCTTACGAAACGAACTGGCTTACACTAACCTTAGCTGCCGAATACAGATTTACCCCTCGCTCTGGAAAAAACTTTTTCCGCATTTTCTTTCGTATGTCCAAAGCCATCTGTAAACACAGATGTGCTTTTTAAGCTCTTAAGTTCAAGTAATCCTTAGAAGAGTGTAAAGTGGTCCTCTTACTAAAGACACGTTGGTAGGGCATAGCCTCTCTCCGAATAATACAGTTTAGAAGAAATAAATAAACTCGAATAACAGACCGATACTTGTAAGGCACATAATTTACTAAATGATTCGATTCTAACGACATGAGACTCAACGTTAATCAGGAAATAACGAAAATTAAGCGACGCAATAAAAAATCAGCAATAGACGAGTATGCTAATGTGCAAGATGTTTTCATTGCAACGTCATCACATACATACATCCTTATTTTTAGAGATTAAATGCCTGCGATGAAAAACCAAGTCTACATTTTTAGAGGGATAACAGCATGCTCTATTATATAAGGAAAATCGGAAAGAGTTACGAGAGGGTCTTGTTTTGTAAATGTGAACAGAAAAAGTCCTATTTTCGGCGTCGTAACGAAATTCGTAATATTTACAGTCAAATATTAAACTAACGGAGAGCATTCGGAAAGTGAAACTTTTTATTCGTATACTTCGTATTATGTAGTTATAAGATGCAAAGTATCGCGTTAATATTATATTTATTTGCAGAGATATAAAATGCTAAACTTTAATTTTTTTTTCGCGCCACTCTTTTCGGGCGGAGGTAACTTCATGTTCATCCCGATTTCTCGGGCCTTATACGCCCGCGATGAAAAACCAAAATTAGGTTTTTAAAGAGATAAAAGCATGCTCTTTCTTTCAAAAACAATTTGGAAAAGTTTCGAGAGGGTCTTTTTTTGTAAATGTGAGCTGAATATACCCAATTTTCGGTGTCGTAACGAAAATCACAATGTTTGCACTCAATTTTTAAACTAACAGACGACATTAAGAAAAGGAAACTTTTTATTCCAACACGTTGTATACAGTAGTTATAAGGCACATAGTTTCGAGTTTATTGTATGTTTTTTTCAAAAGATATAAAAAGTCAAACTTTAAATTTTTTTCGAGCCATAATTTTTTGGGCCGATTTTGCTTCAAATTTTCTTCGCAGATTTCGCTCATAAAAGATTTGTTATTATTTTGTGTAATAGAGCAACATAGGTTGTATAAGAATACCAAGTTTTGTTTTGCTCAACGGAATACTGCCTGAGATAACGTGTCTCAAACTTGCTAAAAATCGCTGTCTAACTGTAGAAGGCTGCGGTAGGGGGTCAAACAAATGACTATATCTCAGCAAATATTTCATCGATGGATGTAAAACTTGGGAAA
>KZ308339.1:1283685-1386207 GCA_000376725.2 Ladona fulva | reverse complement strand
TTGGAATTAAGAAACGAAGTAAATTTCGTATTTTGAGAACAATTTTTTATATTGGATTAAATAATGGCATTTTAGGATAGGCTTTATTGCTTTCCCGAAGTCTTCCAGAACGGAAATGTTTCAGTGATCGACAGCTACGGATTGATTTATCTTACTTACAATAAATTTACTTGCTTGAATAATTCTAATTGATGGCTTGGCTTCAACTTTTTTGGGGTCAGCGCATTCATACAAACAACAAGAGAAATATATAGATAGAGGATTTTCACTGAGTGAACAGTTTTCATTGAGGAAAGCTACAGCAATCAAGAGAAAATAATCCACGTTCTTCATTACAGCTACCGCTTTTGCACCGCCGTGTAATAGCCAACATCACTATTAGCCATTTCAGCCATTAGAGCACTTATTACAAAATCGCTACTGCAACCTCTTCAACGAATGTCTCCTTTATTCCCGTAAGGCATTCGAAGGACAAGAAGTTTAATTTTCCCATTTTCTTTAACTCAATTTTTTTTCATTCGTTCCAAATGTATGTGGAAGTTTGGGATATATCTCAACTTAATTAATAAAAAATGAAGGAAATAAATAAAAAATGAAGAATAAATTAAATGTCATTAAGCTCAAGTTGGTGGCTCTTTGATGTTCATATACTGATAGATTGCAAAACAAGCAATCATTCAAGCGTTGGAATTAATGTTACCTCATTCAAAGAAACGATAATTATGGGCTATCATAATACCAGATCATTCATGGGCTATCAGTTTGCCATAAACATATCACCAGTCACTATTCATAGTGTTCCATTAACGATAAAAGTAGGATAAAGAAAAAGGTTCCAGGGATTTGGAAATTTTCATTCGTCCTTTTCAATGGTCTTCAAAGAGCACCGGTTTTTCGTCGTCAATCGTCGTGACCAACTCTTGGGACAACGCCTTAGACCTTGAGGAGTTAATGGTTTCACTTTTTCAAGTTCGGTGTTTCGCCGCAAGCCTTTTAGGATCTATCCCATATGGACCATTCTTTCACCTTCTGGCATTCATTCCTCCGCTGTCACGTGACATTTCTGTTTGCCCGTCTGTCCTTTCGGGATCAATGAGGCGATTTTCACTAGAGGCCCCCTTTCGGCACCAAGGTTTAGGAGAGTTGTTGTTCTCCTCCTGCTATTATGGATTCATATTCAAACACTAGCTCCGAATAAAATGAGCTGAAATTTAAAACCTAATCGCTAAGTTCCTTATCATCATTTCTCAAGATTACTTTACTTACTCAAGACGCTTCTGTTAATGATTTCCACGTAGAGCAAAATATTATAAATCTGTCACGTGATCATTGGCATCAACTTATCTCCATCGAGTACATCCTCCAAAGTTAATCTCTTCCTAATTCTGCACTCCATTCAATCAAACATCATTAAAATATTATATCGCTTTATGTTCATAGAAACATATATTATGATAACTTTGATTATTCTTCACGTTTAACGTGTAAGCTCTTTAAAATCTGATGCCTTATGTGCTACTTCATGTTAATTTTTTTTCATGTGTCAGCACTTCATGAAAGCATTCTTGGCATTAGGCACGACAGTCGCTGAGATAGCGTGACATTGGATGGATATTCCTTTGTTTCGTGTTGAAAGTCATTGAGGCGTGACAGTGTTTTCTCGTTACACACGGTAGAAAATAAAATGAGTCGTCCCTCACATATTTGCATTTTCCTTTCGTTAGATTGGTCGATAATGAATATGAAGGAATAAACAAAAGATCTATAAGATATTAACGTTCACTATACAACTGACCATGGAAAGCTTCCTCTTATACTTTTAAGTTTCCGTTTTGAACAATAATCTTTTCTTTTAGAAAGTTGTCTCATAAAACACAATTGGTATCATTAGCATTATTTATTTACGGAACCCAGTACCGTTCAATTATTTCCTATAATGAGCGAATATTTTATGAATGCATTCCTCGCCAAGAACTTGTGTGCAGAGAGGGAACCTCAGAAAATAACCCTCGTTCGCAGTGATGGTATATTCTAAAAGGAATAAAACATCCAACGAATTATTATTCAAATATCTCAAGTAATTTTCTACCATGTTTTCAACTTCTCTAACTCTGGTTTTACTCGGGGATAAAAGTGATTAACTGCTCTTCATATTCTGTAAAATACGAAATGTGAAAAATGCGAAAGACCGGGGATTAAATTAATCTTTTAATCAGAAATGGAGTATTAGAAAGCCGTTTCACTTGAACTAAATCCCTTACTTAAATCTCATAGCAGGGAAGGTCGAGAAGAAATGAATTATTTTTGAGGAGCTCAACATTTTGGAATCACGAAAGTTTCATTGAAGTTATAAAAAACTAACGTTAGTTCTTAAGAGATTTTCCGAGATAAAAATTAAAAGTTCGGAGAACAAATAGAACTGAAAAGAGAAGGCATGCCACTCATTTAAATTCATAAAAACGAGATATATCAATAATATGAAGGTAGGGTTTGAAGAAACCTCTTGCATTTATTTGATCTTTGAAAAAACACAATTTCGTATACACCTATAACATGTGTTCTTCGTAGAGTTATTCCTGCTTCATTTAATTTTGATTTGATCACTCAGATTTTTGACTGAAATCGAATAAGACGGTGCTGCAACGATCAAGTCCTTACACTAGTTTACAATTGTTTGCAGAAATGTTAGAAGATAGGATCATTATCAACATAAACGCGATCACAATGAATTCTTTCAATATTTTAATAATAAAATTGTATAGTTGAAGTTATATGAAGCCCTTTTAATAAAATTCATGATCCATGGATAAGATGATGATGAAATTCTACATTATTTAGAACAAATTAATCATGTATTCCCAACACAATAAAACCTAAAAATGCTGAAATAGTAATGAACCAACAAAACTTAAGGAAGGGCATGAATTTTTATTTAAAAAAGTAATTGTAAATCGATAGGCTATTTCTGAGTATCTATTGGAATGAACATTTGCGTTTACGTCGTAATCGTTAATTAAAAATCGTAATATTAAAGAGAAAGAAAATTCCGAAGTACTTTATATAGCTGGAGGGCTCCCGGTTAGCCAAGTGGGCAACGCGTTCTACTTCAGCGAAAGCGGTCCCGGGTTCGATTCCCGGTGGGGGCCTACGTTCGAAATGACCTAAGCTGTCGAAGCACTTTTATCAATACTACTACTGCTTTATAAAGCTGGAGTAAACGTTAAAGCTGTGTGAGAAAATAACAATATCTCTAAATGCTAATGTTTCATAACATTTAATTTATATTATTTAGAACAAATTGCGATGTTTCTCATCAAAATAAATCCCCGATCAAATAACTGATAAAAGTTTGTTTAATACGATCTTGGATAAATGTTTCCTTGGAAACATTCAGTGTTTGAGCTGCTGCAACAGCCAAACAGTCCCATTGAATTAATTGGACGAGTTAATCAGCAATTTCTGTATCTCTCGTCCAAGAATATTAATCAAATATTCATGGTAAGTGACGATTGCGCTGTATGGCAATTTTCATTCACGTGATCTCAAATCAGATGCTGTACTTACCTTGTGGAATGGGACTTGAGCTCCCTCAGCTATGCCTTGCAGCTCCCGCACATACTGAGGGAAGTTTTCTTTGCAGGTGGTGAGTGTTTTCTCGTACGCTTGGATACCATCTTCAGTTTCGTAAAGTGGGAGATATACTTGATTAAGAGGAACCGATATGGAGAGGAAACTCTGGATTAGCCCTCGGAAAGTCCGCCCCTGTTGGTACATTTCCGTTGAAGAAAAAGAAGACAATACAGTATTAGAACAATTATTCTTAAGTTCTACTCTAAACTATCCTGACATTCACATCGAAGTTTTTATACAAACAGAGCATTCGTCGACTAATTTAATTCCTTCAATGTAGAATTCATTTCTTTGTGATTTGTAGCTTAACATCACATTACTACCGCCTCGACATCCCAATCAGACTCTTGGGAATAATGTGGTTGCTTTTTTGGTGTTCTATAATATTTTTTTCATCATTTCAATTTTGGCACATATGCAACGACAGCTACAATATAAATTACAAATTCGTATTTTAATATTTTGGATGGAAAAATGAACAAAGTATGTCGTAAGGTCCACAATGAGCATTATTAAAAAGGAATAGCTGAAAATACAGACTAAACTGCAGACTCAGATTTCTCAACAAATACTAGGAAGCCACCCAGACCCTTAGGAACACTGTTTGACACATCCGCATAAATTACCTTTCTGTAAACTAAGCATTATAAATAAACATTAGTAACTTCGTAACCTGTTATGGAGATTTATGAATAATAATGTTCTTCTACGAACTCACGAGTGCTATTGTCTCAGCAGTTAGAAATTTCTGAAACATTTCCGAATTCATCCCTCCTTAGCTCAATCTACTATAGACTTAATGCTTTAAAAAAAATTCTCATCACTTGACTGATGTTGGTTCGTTTAAGAACTTTTACGTTAACTTTCGGCCTGTAATTTCAGCATAAAAATCGACTAATTATGGAAATAAAATCCAATTAATTTTTTAGTAGTCATCAATGTGATCAAAAGAGGAGAGGCAATAATGCTTCATCAGCTTTAAAAGCTAATGTTCGTTAAAGTATTAAATAGTCAACAGATTTCTATCAATTTTCTGGTAATTCTTCTCATGATTAACCCAAAGTACTGATTTCTCATACTCCACTTTTTCATGAAAGTAATTCTTCATCAGTTTTCCTAGTATAATATTCATAATAACCATCCTTTCCTGACAAATTTGTCAAACTTATTTAAGAAAATAGATGTAAATATTTGGAATTGGCGCCACCCAAACATCGTCTAACATGGCATTCTTCTCTTAGTAAGTGTCTTGGGATGTGCTGCATATCCCGCGTTCTCTACTTAAAAATCTTCGCATGCACCAACTAGAAACATTGCTGATCAAACCATTGACTCACGATAGCGTTTGTAGTCGGAAAAAAGGTTGTTTGTCTAACAGAAACCCCAGGAAATGGAAATCAAGAAAAATCAGTGAAGCAGAAGACTGTCTGCGGGATGTATGCGGGATAAAATTTTATAATGTTACTGGTTATTACTGGAGAAAAGTCCTAGTTTGGTTTAGATAAACATAAGTTGACACAAAAATAAACCCAGGTAAGTATTTTGACAAATAAAATAATCTGCACACAAAGATTTATATTTCGTTGTCTTTATATTAACACCCATTCATTATATTCTGATATATATCGAATATATATTCTGATGTATCGAATTTGGCCAATAAACAAAAGCCATTGGGATTTAATGCCTTCAATATATACAACATAACATGCTTCTAATATATCGCTATTGCTGAACCTTTCTAAAGTGTTTTCTGGAATTTTTGAATTTTGTTATCTCCATACCCCAACCATATCAATTCTAAATCGTTCCTTTCATCCTGTTAGCAATTATTAAATGCGAGCTAATGATCCAATTTCATAGTTAACTTATTTTTCTAATTCGTCGGAATCGAGTAACTCATGAGGTAAATCTCATAATTACTTAATTCTCATTACCTCATACTCACGCAATTGTCCAAGGGTCAGTCCATCACCCCGTGCTCAAGGGCGACAGGTTCCGAGTTGCGGTACGAAGAAAGTTTCACTTATCTGGCAACGGTTAAGAAGTACCGAAGATATAAAATCTTCGAATAGTTCCCGAGTTACTGTTATAATCTCGTGATTGCAGACCTAAAAACACAGTTAACTTTCTCTCTCTCAAATAAATATGTAGTCGCATAAACGAGATCCCTCGAACCAAATAATAAATTAAGCATTTGTTTCCCCGCTTTAACTCATTAAACATAGGAAATTAAAACGGAATCAAAAACTATATTCGCCTTTCTTTCGTAAATATTTCTAAATAAAGTTAACCATTTCTCGTACAAAATCAACATCCTGAATGAAATCCTTCATGCGACAATGAGAAAAATACTCCCGTGAAGAACCGGATTATCATTCTCTGCGGAGCTCAAACACCAATAGTCCCGCTCAAAATGTTGTAATTTAGAGTAAAAATATATCATTTCATCTTATCTAAAAAAGACAAATGAATCAAATTTGTACATATATTTTAATTTAATAGTTTATATTTGACCAACTTATTTACCTCCAAATCGATTCACGACCGGCCACTGAAAACGTAACCAGGTCGCAATTCTAAACACCTGTACGTGTATATTCATAATATCATTGGCTATTCTGAATGAATGTTAATCTCCAAAGAATCTATGTAAGTTACAACTATATTTCATTTTCATAACATTTATATTGATTTACTGTCTTTTTTTATAGTGTTAAAGGAGAGGAGGTACTATTCTGGTATGTTTATTCCATATTTTACATCA
The DNA here is from genome assembly GCA_000376725.2 of Ladona fulva. Taxonomy (NCBI): domain Eukaryota; kingdom Metazoa; phylum Arthropoda; class Insecta; order Odonata; family Libellulidae; genus Ladona; species Ladona fulva. The sequence continues at coordinate 1,379,810 of KZ308339.1, read as the reverse complement.
CGCTACTCTGCGATTGTACAACTCTATAAGGTCGTAGATTCCAATATAAGATTTCTGATACAGTCTTGTATAAATCAATACATATCTAACGGCACGAATTTGCGGCACTGTCTAAATGAGGAAGAAAATATGGCAAATTTCAGGAGGGCAAAGGAGAACATCTTCCAAAAATATTACGTTTCCAATCTTCTTAGGATGTAAACCTATACTCTCGTATCTTCCCAACATGATGGATTAAACTGTAGCCATTATTTTCCGTCGTGAACTTCAATCGCTATTGGTTCAATTTTCAACCGAAATATTTTAAGGGGAAAATTCTTCTTCCTGTAGTATTTATACAAGATGAACCGATGGAAAAATCTCATGTTTTTTGATGGATTCAATAAAACGAGCTTAAACTTTGGTTCCCAGAATTTTTCCCAGCGAATTTGGTATTCTTGAGAAAACTAAATATTTATTTCACCTCTTCTTCGATACAGTTCATTCTGTCATTCATCCCTTTTAACGTTCCGCCTTCCTGTTTTTGTTCGTAAAATTCGTTATTTGGGCTAGCAACCGCATTTTTCCGGAAGAACTTAATTTATCACCGCTCGTGTCTCCTTCGGTTGATAAGAGTTGAACTTTAATCTCGACTCTGTTAGCACTCATAAAATATATTCTTCCGAAACAATTATCTCACAGATAATAACAATACTCTTTCTGACATTTGCTTAACCATTTCTTAGCATCATGGGTGAAACGTAAATTAAATCTTGATACAAAAGGACGCTACGAGAATCGTCTAATCGTCTCGGGTCTCTAGGCCATTCCTATTGCATCTCCAACGTTCGAATAACCTAATTTCTTCATCGATTTGTAAAATAACAGCTTTTTATATCCAATTTAACTCGTTTGGAACGAATTGTGAGGGTTTCGTTACATACAAACAGCTGCACTTTTTATCGCGCACATCGCGGAATAGCAAGCTTTTTTTGCCTTTAATCGTCTGAATTATCGCGACAGATCTTTAACAATTTACCATCGTCTCACAGCATAACATATTTTTATTTATCCTAATATTGCTGAAACATTTGAATTTGCATTGACTGATACAAGCTAAACATTCATAAAATGTCGCATTAATCCTTCCTTGAGTTATGAATAAATTTCAGAAAATGCCCTCAACGTCTTCTGAAATAAGAGCGCCTTGCAATGATCTGTTAAGTACATATATTTATATATAATACACTCCTCTGTCGGCAAACATTATCTCTATAGTGTAACGCATTTCACGCATGCAGATTATGAAATTGAAAATCCACATATAAATTTAGCATATTCTACTTGCTTCAAGAAATTTAAAACGCGGAAACCCAATACGGAAACCTAAAGATGAAATCATATTATCACACCAGATCAGTATTTTCTACGGAAAATGTACGAAAAAATGAAAGAACGCGTTACAAAAATGTCAGGCCGTTTGATTGTGATGGAATCTGTCGTCACTCAGTGTAGCGAAAAATACGGAAGGGAAACGAAGAGGGCAAGCACTCTCGATGACTGCAAGTTATCAGCATTTTGACGCAAAGTAATCAAGGTGCAGCACATTATTATCTATTGAGCCAAACCCGACATCGACGGCAATTAAGACAATGTAGCTACTTGTTAGTTAATAACTTGATATCAGTTTTTGCAGTTTAAAATTCTTTAAAAAATTAACGGAGCATTAAAGAGTTCTCAAAAGAAAGAGTTTTCCTCTGCACGAAACACTCGAAGGGCAGAATTTGTCGAGCAGAAGGACAACCACGCATAGTTGATGGAGGCTAAGGTGATGGCCATGCATGAGAACAACTGACAATGCAGGAAGGCACTGTTTCGAGAATTTCATTATGAGAGAGGTAATAGATGGCCAAGAGACCAAAGAGTAATTTGCTATAGTGGGGATTTCGTATCATTCGTACGCGGGACAATTAACATCTGCGTCCATAGGAAAGCACAAGGGACCGAAAACTCTCCTCATTATAATCGGGATTTCGTCACATATGATCGTTATAATTTTTACTGTATTTTGTTGTATTGTAGCGGAAAAAGCAACATTGCCATTTTCAACTTCCTAAACGCTTTTAGTTTCAATCTCAGTATAGCCGTACTTCTACCGAAAGTCTTAGGTACAAAAGTTTTATCAACCTCTTGCTTCTCGAATCTCTACTTCAAGCCTTCAGTAAGCCAAATTACTTCTCCCATATGGTCAGTGAGTCAGTTTACTAAAACACAGATCAATTCTGACGGTCCTTTCATTTATTATTCTCATCCCTTTTATCACATTTTTCGATCTGTTTCTTATCCCAAACTTGGAAGTGGTTATCACCAAATATTCCTTAATTTTTCTTTTTCTGAATGGCTATTGCTGACACATTTTGGCAGTGTTTCTAAACATTTTTTCCCAAGCGGAAACGCACGAATATTATTCACACTCAAGGGAACTTCAATTAAATATCTCAAACAAAAACATTATAAGAATTTTTATTTACTATTTAACATTTTCTCTGGAGATGTATCCAGCACAAACTCGAATTCACCCAAATTTTCATTGATTTATTCTACTTTATCTACTTCTACAAATTATCTAGTTTCATCCCCAAGAAAATAGAATTGCTGTATCAACAACAGAGTTACCTTTTCCACGAAAACTACCTGACTTGCTAAGAAATACTCATGTCAATGATACACCAATTTATAAGTTTGCTAAGTATTAAGGGCTATTTAATTTACTACCTTTTGATCTCAGCACTTGGGAGATTTCGACAGCGATGTCGTTGCTTTCTGTTTTACCTTCCTCCAGTTCCCTAATTGACATATTTAATGACATTGCAAAATTCTTTGCCCTTTGATATCTTCCTGCTCTCCATTACTTCTTCAATTACCCTCTGAAAAACTATTTATCAGCAACGAACGTATCCACTTACAGTCAATCCGCTTGACATAGTGACTCACAAAGAATTTAAAATACAGCTGGTAAAAAAACTAAACTGTAAGTTTCACAAGAAATTTTTATTCCGACCGGTTTAAGCCATAGACGGCAATCTTCAGGTACATTTTTACCATAAGCACATCAAAGTTAAAGGAAGGGGAGAGAGAAAGGGGGTTGATGTGTTTGGGCACAGATTCAGGAAGGAAGGGAAACAAGAGTTAGGAAAGGTGTAGTTGTTGGTAATGTGATTTTTATGGGCAAGGATTTCTATTATTTCCAGAGAATCCATTTTATTTCTTTTTGGGACGTGATGTACTAATTTTCCTTCGAAGGAAAAAATTTCTTCTGGAGCTTACAGAGTTTAGTTTTTTACCAGCTGTCATGGCGTTCCACAAAGTACAGCATTCCCATATCGATTTAAAATAAAATACTCCACCAAGCTGCAACTGACAGTAGCTGGGCCAGTTAACTCGCGTTAGTAATTCGAAATAGCCTACTTAACTGAGTGAGATAATTAGGAATCTTATGGAATTGGCGGAAAGATTACAAGATTACGTTCAATTGATGGATTGAAGAAGATGATACTGGCAAACCTCTAATTAACAATACATATTTATGTATACACATTAGTTTTAGTGAATTATTGTTACAGTACTGCTCAAGTGATTTTTGTATACACAGTTTCCTACAGAACTTTTAGCTTATACTATCAGTAGGTTTGCGCAGGTTTTTCACGCCCCCCTTCTCCGAGGGTGTTTTCCTGCTTCTTAACACTTAGGTTTTTATATCCTCAAATTCTTCTTAAGTTTTTCTCTCTATTTCTATTTACAAATGTATTCATGTTTGAATGATAACATCGACGATAGGTTAGATGGAAGAAGAGACTTTTTAGTCTCAATCTCGCCTTAATAAATACCAAAATAATAATATATTATATTAAATTAAAATTTTATTCATATATGCAAGTTAACGTAAAATATTTCCTTTTAAATATGCACCTGACTATTCGTGTTCAAAACATAGCAAAATTATAAAAATTATAAATAAGCAGTTATTTCTTTCAATGAATTCAGATTGTATTTAATTTATGTTGCAGGTGTGTGACCGAAAAAATACAAAGCAGTTTACGAGAAGGAAATATAAAGCATTGTCATAAACCTTAACTTAGTTTTTGAAGATGCTTTCAGATTGTCCTATGAGTTGCTTAACTTGACAAATCTTTCTCTTTTTCAACGCGGTTTTAAGAATTTTCCATATTCTTCCTAAAATAATCCGACAACTGATAATTTTATCTATTGTTCTCTGCGCTTTAGCTCCTAATCTTTATCCCCTTAGCAGTTGTTGCCCTCTTAATTCGTTATTCTCTTCACCTCATTCCTATGCCATCGCCGCTCCGATTTTCCGTTATCCCTCAGTCTTTTTGATCGTATCAGTCCACTTGATTTTCTGCATTCTTCTCCATGACCACATCTCGAGGTAGTGAATAATCTTTCGTCGCATCATTTATGTCTCGAAATGAAAATATGTTCCCTATATAAAATTATACACGAGTATGAATCCGGTATTGCTTCTTCAGAGAAAGAATCCTGACAACGATTGCTAATTAAATATCGTTTTCTGTAAGCACAGATTTATGTCCTCGTCCAGCCATTGATCTGGTGGAAATATTTGTCTTTTTTCTGGGAGGATACGTAGAGGAATTTGCAAGTATTGACTTGGCAAGAAACCCATAAAAGGTGAGGTGTTCACCGATATATAATTCTTCTCAGTTATTCGAACGCGTTAGAATTTCACGAATAAATCAATGAAGGATACACCTCAACGACTTTTGGCACGATGCCTATTACGCATCTTTCATGACCTATAAAAAGTGTAAACACAGTATAATTTCACTGAATACTTTCTTTGATAGAGAGACATTGATTCCTTACAGATAAATTCCATCTACGGACTAATTAATAAAAAATAATATGCGATTATTTCAAGCTATTCATGGAAAACTTACTGGCTAATATATAACCAAACAAATCACCATGACAAGTCCGCAGTTTGTTTAGATGTCGGTCGAGTTTTCATTGAGTTGTAACATCTTCAAGCCGCCTGAAGCGCTGCAAAACCTGATTATCGATTAAAATTAAATTCGGGACATAACTTGGTGCACTTTTGTAGTTTTCACGAAATGAATGCATTGGGATCATATTTGTGACCAAACAATCAGCCTATGTATCATTAATTAATTAATTTTTCACTTCATCTTTCGTCATAGATGAACAAAAATAACCTTCAAGTTAACTTCAACAGCCATAACATCGTTTTTATCGTTTATCTGAGTTGACAAACTACACAGATATATTTTTAATGAATCAAAGCCATCGCAAACATCTGCCATAGCTCTTATCTCCTGTCCCGCAAAGATAAGAATGATATCTTAAGCACATACTGCCGGGCATACATCGATGAACAGCCGCAAGTTTTGTGCACCGACCATATAATGTACGATGTTTACACCCAGAAGAGGCATAATTCATTGGTAACTATGACCGAAATTCAGTCCTACTTTTCTTCACCTTCAGATCGAGATAACAAAAGTAGTTCCAGAAACTTTTGTTGGGTCCTAAGATTTCATCCTAATTTTAAAATTTCCAACGGACCACTATCGTTAGAAAACGTCACTGTAAATCAGTTGGTGCATACGACTAAGGGGCAATTACACCCCCCAGAAATGAATAATTTTAAAAGTTTTAAATACCGTTTTTTTATTTAGTTTGGAAAATTTGAAATTTCATTAAATAAGGCTTCGTATGCCACAAGCTCGACTCGCTGACTGTTTGGCAAATTATTTAATAATTTCTTCGCACCATATTTATTTAGTAAATTATTTAATAAAATTTACGAAGATCTTTAACGTTTATATTAAAAAATACTTTAACCTATACTCACTAATTCACTTGATTTACAATATTTTACATACTTTTGGTGTTTGTTCTATTCATCAAATTTTATATTTTTTCGTTAAGTCTATAGGAAGACTGTATTATATAATACTTCAAAATTTATTGCTTTCAACATGGGTGGATGCTCTATGTACTACGTATAGCATAAAAATTTGAATATTAAATATATATGACAATTGTTGGAGAAGCAAGGGGCGAGATGTCTTAGAAAGTTGCAGTAAATCAATCTTCGGATTAATGTACAGGATAATGATGAGTATGATAGATATGCGGGGAATGTTTAGCTAGCGAAAAATGTTCTAGTGCTTCATAATATGGATCTTTTCGTTTTTGTCCTGCTCCTTACAGCTCTCTTTACGAATCTCTGTTAAGTTTGCGAAATTAATTAATTAATTCCGAGGATACCTACTCGCTTTCTTAACTTTCCCTACTTTAGAATCACGATCTGTCATTCAAATTTCATCATCAAAAAGTAACTAGTCATCTATTAGGGTTTCCATCGGTTAGGTTGCAGAGGGGCAGACTAAAGCTTGAGTAACCCACTAACAGAAACTTCTAACAGATTCAGCTGCTGACAGGAATGATACTTCGAATTTCAAAACGCATCACATAATGGATATCAAACCCTTTCACCGTAACCGTAACAAAACATAGAAAGGGGCCTGGAAACCCATTACAGCAGTACGATAATCAAAAAGAGGTAAAAAAATACGCAACTTTAGCAATTTTCTCACATATTCTGAAAAAAAAACACGGGAAAATATCGTTTTTTCGAAAAGATACAGCCAGCTTCTTCGATATAAAAACAGACCTGACTTATCTTACTATGACTCACTATGAGATAAGCGTCCACTGGTTCAGTTCAAACATGCTTCGCTTCAACATGCCATTGGCTGTTTTCATTAGTTTGATAGCTCTGCAGAGTGCTTAAAAATGATTTCGTGGTTTTTCAAATTCCGTCTTCGAATTTAAATATTTAGAATGCAATTCGAGATTTGATGAACGCCGCTACAATTTTATTGCAACCAGCGATGTTTTTCGCAACTATTAGTATGCACCCATATGAATAATATCTCTAAAAAAGATATTAATGCAACGCCGTTATTCTTGATGCCGAAGATTCTTCATTGATCGATGAATATTTTTCTCCGTTCAAAGTATATTCGATGAATGCCTACAATGGAGATGAAGAAGGTAATTTTGATTGAGCAAGATTTGTCAATGATATACATAGAAATACACATATAAGAATCTAGACTTTGTTTGGCGAGTTTTGTTAATTAATGTTAAGTTTCTTCGTGAATACTAATTTCCCCAATTAACTGTATGTTATTTGAAACTATTCGTTTTATATAAAACATTTTACGATATAAACGGAATGGCTATTTATTGCTAATGATTTTTACTAACACCTCAATTTCGGATGAAATTTGTGGAATGATCCAGGCTGAGTAAAAGACTGAAATAAATTTTTTTGACGTGAATTCGATTCAAAGTTTCGTGGTGTATAGAATGGACAAACCAACCTCTGAAGACCACTGACTTAAGAAATTTAAAAAATGGTACCAAACGTATGAGCTATGTTTATTAGAGCATGGTAGTTTCGGCAGAAAAAATATTATAGTCTACCTTAAATGGAGAGGAGAAGAGAATGGAAAAATAGGTTCCCTTGAAGACAAAGATGAATATGTAGAAGTTTGCAAGAGTAAAAAGATAGAATACCTACAGAACAAAAATCTTTATATTAAACGTAATGTCTGTTTAAAACGAAAAAGGCATGAAGTGCTTTATTTGTAAATTACGCTACAGATACGCATTAAATGAAAGTAACAGATAGAAAGAGGGTGGTTAAACACAATCTTGTGGACTAAAATATAGCACAAACCGGCAGACAAGCAGAAAGATAAAGTCTCAGTAGAGATAAATGAATATGCTCCTCACTCTTTGGACGGGGAGTCAACGGAAAGAGTTTCCATTTGTAACATTTATCAAACTGCATTCAAACATTCTCTCAAACAAACCTCCAATTTGTTGATATTAAAGAGCTTAAATTTTAAGTTTCAAAAGGTTAATCAAAAGTTAATCGCCTAATGGACCAGTCGGCGGTAAAACTGAAAATTTGCTAATTTTCGGCAATGTAACCACACAAAATTTGCAATCAATTTACAACTATAATTTCGGTTGAAACAGAATATGAAGAAATCTAAATAGATCATAGATACAACCATTCTCCTAAAGAATTTTCCTATTATATAGATTATTATTATTTGTTCTATCTAGAATGAAAAGAAAGCTGGCACACCTGTATGAGTTTCTTCTATAGGTTATGGCGATTTATTATCATTATTATAAAAACTAGTAAATAACTCCGTCAAGCATTATATCTGTTATAGTATTAATCTGGTCCTCCTAAGCCAGAACGTGTCAATAACTATATTTGTGGCCTTATGATGGTTTGATTTATACTGGATAAATTCCAGATAAATTCACCCAGAATTAAATGTATAATGGAGCATTTTGTCAGTTATAACTTTGAAATCAAAATTCATTAACATTTTGTATTATTCAACTTTTAGCCATAAAATAAGCAACAAAAAACCATATTCTAAAAGTTAATTCTTCTTTTTAATTCCAAGCATATAGTATTCTTTTAAGATAACAGAGTGACGTCGGCGTCAAAGATCGGGTTTAGTAGACGTCACCGTCCAGCATGATGCAATTTAATATTGTAAGCCTATTATGGCTGAATACTCAACCTATTCTTATCCTAATATTTAATAAATACTAATCCGGATAGAATTTTAAGCTAAGAATATTAGCAGCATTCCGCAAAATTATATACTCTATTTCTTTGAACATGCATTTCGTAAGAATTACCCAGATTCGTTCCCGTGTTCGATTCCCGATCGGAGCCAATATGTGCGAAATGTTCGAACTTATCGAAGCATTATTAACGATAATAATAATCATTTGGGAAGAAAATTAAGTGGCAGCAATTTTCGTTCGCCAGAGAATAGCATAAAATATTCAGATTTATTTGCACTATCTAAAGAAAACTTATGTTGCTTTCATATCACAAATCAGTACTTCCCCTCAGGAAAAGGAACTTCTGTTTCTAAAATGTATTCTTTTGGAAAGGTAAAAGAATACAGGAAAGTCTGATGACGATGAGTACGTTTTCACAAACTATTCAATAAAGTAAAACAAGACTTATTGGTCGCCAAAATTTGTTTGATGTTATAGAGACCACAAAACTGGACAACAGACTCTCTTAAATTCACCCTTTTTGTTCAGAGTTAAGATAGTCTACGATCTCTACTTCTCTCATGACAGGTAACGAAAACTGCTGAATATAGACGTGTTTGAAATCAGTTTAGTATTTACATTTAAGCCCTACAAACCGCCAATGGCGCGTGGCAGGGGGTAAAATTATTTCGTAACCGATGACTCATTACAGTTTACCAACGACGATTTTTAATGACAAGAGAGGAATGCCCTGTTCTGAATGGCTTGCCCTTAAATATAAATGTGTATATAATATCTAATGCATAAAATCTATTAAAGTCCATGAGGAAAAGGATCTTGGTCTACTTCTGGATATCTATCCTTATAAAGAAGGTGCTGTATTAAAGTGCTTTGACGTCGCCCAAGTTAGGATGTCCAGCTACCGATACTTTAATGACAGGGAAGAGAAAGTAAATGACTTCTCAAGAAGGACCTAGTCCTTACGAAATCAATCACGTATGTTGGTCGCAATGGACTGAGCTCGACGGCGAATGCCAATCGCGAACGAATGAGATTTGAAACATTTACCTAAGTCGTTGGAGAAATTGAAAGAATAAGCTATCTGGTACAACTGGGGAGAACATCATTTTCTTCTGTACAGCCAAGTGGGTAGCGTGTTCGCCTTTAGTTCGACTCTCGGCGGGGGCGTATATACGGAGTGTTGTGCCTGCGGTTGAAGCACTTTTGAAATACTAATTAAATCATTTTCTGAGATACATGAGAAGGCACATGCCCTAAGCAAATCTAACGATGCACAACCAGCGAAGTATTATTGACATGAAATTCTCACTTGGCGTCAGAATGATATAGAGAAAAAGCTTGTTCGGAGTTGTGGCTCGCAATGAATGTGAATGAAAATGGAAGTAGTGAAAAGACGAATGTTAATGGGACAGAGGTAGAAATAAGGGAGCGTGAGTAGCGGTGTCAAACGTTAAGCGAGCGAGTAAATCATAGGATTTCCAGGGGCTCGGCCTCTTGCCATTTGTGGCCACAGTCGCTTCCTTCCTCCTCACCTGAATAAATATCGGTCTCTCATCTGAATGGCGACAAAAGAACTAAAGCCAAATGGGCAGTTGGAATCTGCAAAGTAATTTTTCAAAACGTTCCTTCTTTATATTACAAGGCGTCGAAAGAAATTTCCGCAATCACATCATAGGTGATTTTTTCCATTTACTCTCGTGTGGTGTACAAGCTTGAAAAGACATCTCGACAGCATTTTCTTTGTGTGAGAAAGCTATTAACATGCACCTAAAATAAACCTGGGTAGGAAGTCTTCCATTTCACTTTCATTTTACGTGATAAAGAAGACTAGCAAACAAAATTATTTAAAATAGTTTTCCAAGTTGAGAAAAAGCGGCGGATTTCCCACCTCTGGTTTTGATTTTGGTTCAGTTTTCCAAAATACCCTACGCTTTTGCGAACACCCTGAGATTATGATGTACAGTTTCTCACTTACATTAGTGATCAATAAAATCTACAGTAAATCTCCTTTTTCTTTTTAAACGTGATTCCCCACAAAACTAATCCTAAAAATTACTTTCTTTTCCCGAAATAATAATATATTAACTTTACTTAACTGAATGAGAATTTTACCCAAAGCTATGAAATGTCTTTTGATCTCTGATATATTTCAATCGCCATTTCTTTCTAAAATTTAGATTCCGGATACTCTTGTAGTCAAATGTTCAAGCATCGTTGAGTAACAGTAGGTATCACTCGTTTTATACCATCTTTACTCACTACAACATTATCACTGATGTTGTTTTTTTCGAGGTCTGCGATTCCATTATGCCGACGTATCTCGTATTTCTCTCTATTTTCTGGTTCTCTGTGCGCTCCTGACACTTTCCTCTCTGTATTCTCATTCTCACTAAGTACACTACAAGATGATCTTACGCAAATATGTGGTAAATATTTTTCAAGAATGTATCTTCTCCCAGCTCCCGTCAACATTACGAAATAACATTGTCAATAATATAAGTTTGAATAAAGATAAAAGTCAACATATTTGCCGTCAAGCCGCTCCGGGAAACACTCGTTGATGAACAAGCAAACAATTCTGATTAGTTCATCTCTGTTTATTCATGTTTGTTCAATCAAGTTTAACTGAAATAAGATTAAGTAATAGCTCATTGAATCTATATCATATAATTATTTAAAGAAACGACCATTTTAGCGTTCAATTTCGTTAATTTAAATTATGTAACGCTTTTTTTATACTATTGAGCAACTAATTTGAAATCTCATAATTTTACGAAATGTATAATTATTGTCTTTCCAATAACTGCTCCAATGATGCTGGCAGAACTGTGGTACATCAAAAGAGGTCATTATGAATTCTCGTCGTATGAAATCAAGAGGTAAACATGTAATTATGTCATGTAGAACTCACGAAATTATTTTGAATTTAAAAAATAGGACACTTTAAAACCTAATGAGAGGGATTGACCCAAAATTTTGGTTTATGGACAAAGTTGGAAAAACTACCATCTTTTAGTGAACTTACGTAAGATATAAAGAGCACGAAGCTGAGGACCTTTTGAAATTTTAAAATTCAAAATGCACACCCAGTGGCATTTCCCGTTTAATGGACAAAACTTGGTTCTGACAAATGTTATCTTGAGTAACATCTTAACATCAATATTTCAGAAGCATTACATATGAGATGATTGCTTAATATTTACCTCGAGAACCTCATTTTATTTCAGATCACGCCAAATGCGGGGAGAACAAAGAGAAATGATTTTTCATTGATTAAAAACATCCTTTGTTCGGCTACAAAGCATTTTCTCCTGAACATGACCTCGGACATTGCGATATTTAAAGCATTCTCTCAGAAATACCGTAAGACAAGGACAAATTTTGGCATCAATTTCTAAAAATCCGACAGTTCGGAATCATTGAAGAATTAAAGGTAGGAGGGAGAACCTAGAAACCTCTTGCCTGACAACAGAAGGCCTAAAACCGACCCTGTAAACCAAGCATATAAATTAAAAGAGATGAGAGAAATGCGGGGGAAACCTGAAGAGATTTAATCCTCAAAGAAATCGTAGAAATACTATTGGAGGAGAAGAACAGTAAGAAAAATAAAGAATTCCTAATGTAATTCAAAAGTGTAGTGCTGAGAGTCGAATGGATTGATGTCGCTAAATCCATAAATATTCGGATTAGATTAACCAAAGTTTGGCCGTTTTAGTGAAAGAAACTTGTGATGTGGGAGTACTTGTAAGTAGGAGAAAGTTATTCGAATGGCGGATGTCCTGAATGATTTAGTTCCTGACTCCACACGACGTTGGTCATTCTGTTCGAAGTTCGAAGAGAGACCAAAATTCACTCTCATATTTAACAGCTCGTTCGAGGCATGATTTTTTTGAACTGTCACAGCAAGCGAGAAAATAGAAATGGATTAAAACTGAAACGATGCCTTTTAAACTCATTCTTTCATGCCAGTCTAAGTTCTTGAGGCATGCTACAAATTAAATTTATTTTATTCGTATTTCATATAGACGATTAAAAATCATTCTGGTAATATACTTGAATGAATCTGAAAGCTACAGTACATAGTATTAATTACATATTTAGAATGCAGCATTAATCAAAAAAGCAGTGAATGAAATCAACCACATTTCTCGACGCGAAGAAATTTTAGAAAAAAATCGCGTTTTTCAGTGAACCGAAAAATCGATAATAATTCCAATAAAGTGACTTCTTTGCGGAGACGTTTGTTAAAATAGCTTTCATAGCTTTGCGGTAATCCACCTATTGAAGTCACTGGATCAGTTCATTTAATATATTAGATTTTTGAGACATCTCATATTGGTCATACTTTCCCGAGTCGTTACTTTGCGGTTTAATTTAGTATGCGGACTTTTGAATGATGAATCGAAATGAATACTCATGCAGAGAGACGATGCGTTTTCGCTGAATTTTCTCCTCTTTGGCGAAAGATTTCGGAAAAGAAATTAGAGTTTCTAATCAAACGAAAATATCACAGAGTAAATAGCAGAAAGAATGGAGAAATGCATTTTTACCAGAAAAATCTTCCTACAAGATTCTTTCCATGATGAAATTTTCATCAGTTAATTGCCATCAGAACCTAATGTATAAATGCCGATTGCTGATGCTACTCAATCGCTAGTTAGAAATAATTTCGGAGCATCATAAAGGCTTTCTTCTTTCTGCCACTCGATATTTCATTCTTTTGAAGGCACCCAGCAATTGGTGGAATTTTAATTTATTAATTGAAAAGGGTGATAAGAGTGTGATATCCCCTTTCATAAGATTTTTCTCTACAACGGGAATTTTATTTGAAATAAGAGAGAATTGGAGGTAAAAGGCTTGATTGTTAATGCGTGCGATATTTAATGGCTATCGGCAGTCATTTTTACAGCCGATCAGAAAAAAATGCAATTGACTTGACTGATTAAGTGATTGATTCAATAGCACTTAATGAAAACTTTCTAGGACATATCGTTTAGATGACCGACTGAAACGGAAATACTTGTTTCCTTAACGTACCCCGAAATACGGTTAGTTAGCAGATGTGTTGAACCTGTGGCCTTAAGGCCTTTTTGTCACTTCCTGAAACAGATGCAGGTTTAAAAAAAATTATTTGGTTTCCCTATCTCCTTAATTACTTTAAGTGAAATTGAAAGGAAAAATATTCTCCCTAAGTTTATCAAGTGATTTCATTCTTCTTCCTTCATACATTTCTACAGTTTTAGAATTGATGAAATACCCCCTTTATTTTTTCAACAAAAATATATTAATCCTCCCGCTGTTTTGACTACTCTAAGGCGCTTATCACTTCTGCAGCCAAACGTCCATAGGGATTGTGTTGTGTCATTACTTGATTTGAATTTTGTAACTAAACTCGTGATCACATCGTTAGCTAATCTCCGAAATCCATAAAATACTTAATTTACGAGAAGCAAACGAGACGTCTAACATCCTCGTCTTCCTATACTCGAAATAAAACGGAACGTCCTTCTCTTTTTACCGCTCATTCTAACCCGCATGTCATTCCTAAGAAGAGAAGTGAAAACCCGGAGGACACTGCATGATTGAGGAAATAGTAATTTATTTATTTACAATTTCTCATGTTAAAAATCCGAATATAGATATAAAAATCAATCCTGCACCATTATTTCGAATTGTTTAAAGAACGTTTTGGTAAGAAGCTGCAGATCCAAGACCACCCTTGCTTACTTATAAACCGATTAGAATTCCACGTTAATACGTAAGCTATCAATTTGACGAATCGGTAATCTCCTGAGAAATTAATGCAACCCTCTAGAGAGAAAGTACTCCGCACAAGCGGCGCTATATGGGGGTAGGTCCTTGAGTTCCGGAATCTCCCCTAAGGTATTTATTAACGCATTGAGGGCGGAGAGCCCTGCGGAGCTGGCTTTCTTGAGTCTCCCAAGAAAATCTTTTTGAACCCTCTCCTATAGCTCTTTGCTCAACAATTTCAAAGCTTAGAAAAATTAAGAAGTACACAAAAGGAGCCGAAAATTTTGGACCGCAATAGAAATTTTTTTTTACTGCCGTCCTATGACTTAGAGCCTTGCGTTCCGAATCAATGGTTATCTAAGGGGAACATATTTTGCGTTCAATCATATGGAATACATAAAATAATTTAGAAAAAAAGAAATTAATATTAAAGAATAATACCTACGTAAGGGAAAGACGCAAGTAAATATACAAAAAGCAAATTGGCACGAAAATAGTAAAGGGATGATAAAAAAAATTAAAACCTTCACGACTTCATTCTGGGTAAGATACTACACAATGAAAATTGAATGTATAAAGGAAAGAATTTTGCCAAGAAACCGGCCTTTAATGCAGTGACTCAGACGCGACGTATGGTAGAGGAATTTCCTTACAACAATAACCGCAGAAATCCTATATAATTCCTTGAATGACACTCACCACATCGTATCCGACTTCGTAATGAGTACCACGTGTGTAAAGGATTGGGATGTTGTTTCGTCGCCCGATATCCTCAAGAGTCGGCATCTTTCGAGTTCTGATGAAATGTGTACCAGGCTGAGGTGGGCTAAATCTGGAAGACGCGATGCGATCGGAACACCCTACCGTCTGTGCAGACAGTGGCGAGCGCGCTAAAGACTAGGATGTCAACAGAAGTAGCAAAGGGGAAGCCGGGAGGGAGTGGCGTGGAGAGGGGAAGAAACAGAACCTTGTGGGTGGAGGAGATTTGGAAGATGGAGTGGGGAGCTATCGAGGGGCATGAACGGGGCCGTGGCACGAGGTTCGGCTCGTGTGCCCGGAGACCGTAGTAGTGTGGAATCGAGGAAGGACCTCTGAGATGCAAATCCTATTTGCGGTTCCACGTTCCGAAAGGTAGACACTCTGACTGCTCGTTTCTCATCCCACTAACCCTTCGACGCTCTCTTAGGGCGACTTTTCAAGGCTTCCTTTCCCATGCTTATTCATATTGCTTACGAGACCTTTTCACGGAATAATAACGAAAATATCACTTCCCAGCTTGATGTACAGAAGGCGGAATATGGTCGCGATGTCCGTAGGCTTGGAGATTTTAGTCTCTCCCGAAAGAATGTCGTCAAAAGTGGGGTTAACTAGAAAACTTCCCATCGATCGAGATGGATAGTATATAAGCGGCGGATTCGAAAGTAAAAATGAATGAAGCTTTAGAAGTGCTGTAAGAAAATTATCGACAAGGCGAAATTTACGGAAGTGGGATGCATCCATTCTCTGGATCGTAAGAAACCCGCTAAATAATGTGAATGACATTATGAAATTTGCCTCGGCCAATTTTGTTCCGTTAAGGAATTACCGATTATTTAAGCTACGTGCAGGAGAATCCTCCTTTACTTTCTCGATTTTCAATTCGCATGAAGTGATTAAATTGTGAGAAAATTCGAGTAGTTACTCTGTACTGCGTAGTTACTAATTACACACTAAGTAGTTACTTTGGGCGCGATCTCTTCTTCTGCCGCTGCAAAATTGTAAACTATAAGTTCCGAAGTTCAAGATAACTCTTGAAACACGCTTCTTTCGCACCTTGATTCTGATTCTCTACCGCTGCTTATTGTAAGTATAATATTAGATTAGTAGTAGAGGATTCTTGTACAAAGGGGTTTAGTTTCATCGTGGGAACTAACATGCTGTAAACCTTAACGCAAAAGCAACGTACCGATTTATTAAATTCATTTTGCGTAACTAAGTGAACATCATTCCCTTAGAAAACTCAAGTCTATATCCATTCAACCGAGTATTTGTGAAATCAAATCGACAAATGAAAAATAAATTAGGACAGCTACCTCTATGCCTTATCCCAGATTAGAATGACGTGATGTCATGATTAGAGTGATGGCTTCAAGGATTATCATTGGGATAAACAAAGAGAGTGAATGACAACAAGATTAAATTTAATTTACTCATTAAAATTGATTTCGTTGAATCAATAGTTGAAAATTAATGCCTTCGCTTACATACAAGAATAAAGGCTGGCAGTAATTAAGTCTCATTTCTTTAATGGTGGAACGGTCAAATCCAACAAAATCATCTTGCTTTGTTATGTTTACGTCATGGTGTTATAACTGCTGTAAACCCATGTTGTAGCAACATAGTGGTTTAGATTGAAGAGCAAATCATACCTCTTATTTAATACTTCCAGATAATTTCAAAAAAGCAATTCATATAGCAGCTGACTATATATAGATTAAGTGCAGTGACACTCCAGTTGTGTAAAATACTGAGAGTACTAATCAAAATTCCAATGGAGGATGATGGAGGAGGTATAAAACACGTCAAGGTATGTAAATTTAGCACTGGTTCAAAAGAGCTCCTAATGTACTGCCAAATGAAATATGATTATTCCTTTCAGGCAAACAATGTGTTGAAGAATAACAAGGAACAGAATGTTAATTGCAAAAGACATAATGACAGAAATTAACAACGAATGAAGTGTATTTATAATTAGGTTAATCTAGAATAAACTTTATCTTTGTCATAAAATAGCTGATACTTCCAAGTATTTAAGGCTTCAATACTTCAAAACAAATAAAGATTATAGATTAAATTTCTTATATATTTGAGTACGGCCAGGGCCTGCCATCTACCTAAGGAGGCCCAGTTGCAAATGGCCTGTTCTTATAGATGTCGTTTACTCTCTGCACAATTAAAAAATACCCATATGAAATGGGACCCCTCCAAACTGGGGGCCCAAATGCCAGACATTGCAGAACCTCCTAGTCAGTCTGCCCTGAGTATGCCATGTAGACAACAAAATCCTATATCTCCAGGATCAACATCTGATCGTCTACATTAAAAGAATAAAAAATCTAAAACTGTATTCAGGTAATTATTTCGGAAATACTACATCAATATTTAATTTTTTACTACAAAAAGAGGATTATCGCTTACTCACCAGTGATAGCAAGTATTTTTTGTTGTTCGTATTATATTGTATTTGGGATCTCTCAGAGAAGAAGTTGAGATGTATTTCTCTAAAAAGTATGATTAAGATAGCCAACAATTCTGTGAGTGAAGTCCTGATCACGACAAAGTCAACCGTTTAAATCTAGTTTTACTCTTTCATTATAATTTCTAACAAGGAAAAGTGGACATAAAATGTCTCACAAAACAGGTACTTGAGCCAAGATCTTCTGCTTGCCAGGCAGCTGATCTATACAATTAAGCTACCTTGCCAGATCATTTAAATATGAATAAAAATGAGTGTATTGTGGTTTAGTATATTTAATGCTTATAAATGCATTATCCTTTGGACTGTTGGGATTTTATGATGATGATGTAATGATGAATTACCACCAAAAGAAGGCCGAAATTATCCAGTTTGTGTAGATGAGGATTTGGGGTGCTAGGTACAAAAGGGAAAATGGTTTATTATTGTTATAATGGTTATTCCAACTGAGTAACATCACAGCAAACATTTTCTATGTGGTACTGACCTAAGTGATGGAAAGAGGATCTTCCATATTTTAACTCAAGAAAAAGGGGTACTAGTTACCTCTTACAGTTTTTAATGTTTTAACTCGTAGATCTATCACAGACTGTCAAAGAGGGGCAAATTTTAGTGATTGGAGACCAAAGGCACAAGGACCATTTTGAGGCCTCACAGAGATAATTTTGTATAAAAATCAACAAAATGTTTCTTCACAGGAAAACAGGTAAGGGCGACTTTGCGCAAGATGGTGCACACCCAGGAAAAATCCCAAGGAAGAATGTACTTGAAAAAAGTCTGACGTGACTGGGAATCAAACCTGGGTCTCCCAATTGCTGGTCGGGTGCTCTGTCCGTTGAGCTATCCCGGCAGAACATTTCTCCAAGCCATTCAGGAAGTCTCCCAATTCCCGGTCCCGTCAGACTTTTTTCAAGTCCATTCTTCCTTGGGAAAATGTTTCTTTTTGAGTACCCTAAACAGTCAGTGCCTATTAGCTATTATCAGCTAGTGCCGAGTACACCTAATGGTAAAATGCACTATGTGCGGTGTCATGACTTCATGAAAATATGCATTCAAATGATTCTCATCAATCTTTATAACTTACATAATTTTCTTTCTCCGAATTTTTCTATCAAACTGGGACAACAGAAATATTGACCATGTGCTGGTCAGCCCCAGTCAAAAAGGAGAGGAATGGTAAGGCTAACAATAGGAAGAATACAACAAATAAGAGAAGTTAAAATAGGAAGGGGGACGTTAAAATGGAATAGCATTTTCTTTATAAGTAGGCTTTCTCAAGAGAAAGAAGAGGGAAAGGGGCAAGAAAGAGGTTTGTCAGTTATTGCTGGGGTATTTCTAGGATATTTTAGGAAGTAGGTATTGCTAAGATATTTTAGAAAGACTGCCACCAACTTACGTATGACTGTTAGAGATGCACCTTGAGTATTGAGAGGAGGAAGGAAATCGGAGAACATGGCATCTGGTCCCTCTCCAGGCACAGAGTCATCAACATAGTGGTCCCAAAAAATATTAGAGAGTATTTAACATATCAAATGACTAAGCTACTCAAAATCAATAACTTATATAACTCAGTCATTTGTGAAGATATCAAGGATCATGATGATGTTTCCAATCTTTGGTCAGCAAGAAAATTAATGTGGGCACTAAGTTTGTAGAACTAGTCCAGTATTGCCAAGGAAGAATTTTCCTCGTTTAAATAACTATTAATCCCACTTAACAGTTCATTATACACTAAATCATTGATGCATTAGTGTAAAACCAAGAGTGAAGGCTATCAAAATATTCAATGAATAGTGGGTCCTTGATAAATTAGTTGGGTGGCATATAAAAATGCATGGCCAGCCAGGCACGAAGCTTGGAAAGAATTCCGGTCTACATTATTTTACTTAATCAGATTTGGTTTCTTAAATTTTAACAAATCATGAAAAAGTTCTTGCAAATAATTCTTGGCTCAATTAATATTCAATTTTTGAATAACTAATCATCAAATTCCTTGATGATTTCTTGGGATAAGGAATTTAATTTAGTTTTCCCCCTCCACAAATGGCAAAAATACACCAAAAACAAAAGCTGCAGGATGTCTTCAATATAAATTAAGCCTGAATGCCCTGAAGTATTAGAGATATATAAATGTATTAAATTTGACATCATAGCTTTCATATCCTCCTATCACATTCATTTACTTGAATAAATATATTTCATAGAAATTTCAATTTCAAGACAAATTTCTCTGGGTAGCGCAAGTAAGAAAATAGCCAGCAAAATTTGGACTCTCCCTTCATAATAATAATGAAATTTAAGCAAATCCCATCAAATTAAATGGTAAATAAAGCATAGACACTGAAGATAATGAACAGTTTATATTTCTTGTTGATTTGATACTGAGAAAATAAAACCCAGACGGGCGTTTTCATTCCAATGACTAAAACTTAATGAGGTAAAATTCAACTCACCCTATAAAATTTCCAAGAACAAATCTTTATAAAATAGTAGTAATGTGATGGTATTTTGTATTAGAACTCATAGGTCACTGTACCAAAAGAATCATTCTCTACTCCCACCATTCATACAAAGAAAATATTCATGCACTTTACAAAAACTTACAGAGGAAATTACAATGATAATACAGATCATCAAATTCAAAAAATACTAAATCACACACTGATTTTGCTTTGAAATAAACATACTTTCATTTTAAAAACCGGTGTGACAGTAATGAAAAAAAGAGATGGAATATATCCAGATATTTAAACTTGGCACTTGTGTTGTCTCACTAAAAGGAAATAGCAAGGTGAAAAACAATCTGATATCATCTAATATGGTCACTCAAAAGTGTATATTGAAAATTGGGCACATATACCAGATTTAGAAAAACCTATAAATCTTGGTGAATGTAACAAATACCAATATGCATTGGAAACTTGATTTACAATCTCTGTGTTATCAATGTACAACTCACATAATTATACTACTATAGAATTAGAAGTGGAAAATAGACCACTCTCCACATCTTCCCTCCTTTTTACATTCTATACATCAAAACAAACACTAACTTCTCTATACACAGTAAATAAATAATCAGGGTTCCATATAGCTGAACATTCCTTCCATCAACTACAATAGAAACACAGAGATAAACTCTAAACCTTTCCTTCTGAGATTCTCAACACAATCATTAGAAACTTAAGTGGTAACTCAAAGAAATTAGCTTCTAAAGAGTGTTAGCACAGCCAGTAATTCCCCTCATCAGTAGACAAGTGAATGGAAAAATGTACTCATATATAAGCTAATCAGTCAACTTCAAATAAGTAAAAGATTGACATCAGCTCATTTTCCTGCAAATGATATTCATTGGAATTCATAGAAGGTCATTTCAAATTAAAAACTCAGAAGGGAAACTCTCCCTAAGTGAACATCCTTTGAGGAGAGTTACCATCAAAATTTTGAAATATAAAGACATGGAAATTATACTAGGAGAAATTTATCTGGATTTTTTTCATCTCTCAAAAGAAAAGTTCCATAGTGAGTGCGACTTTTTGCATTCATTTCTTTAATTTACAAATTTGTGAACTGACCTCATTTCAATTACAGACTTGGGTAAAAAGTGCTCTGCTGTATAGACCCAGCTATTGAGCAAAGCAGATGGGTCAAACAGGCATTAGTTTGGCAGCCACTGAGCAAGAGGTATTATCCTAAGTCCCCCTCTTGTATTATCACTGCATCACCAAATCACGGTGACTATTTCCTCAACAGGGCCATCTTGGGATCCAAATTGTCAACAGTTCCTCTGCTGTCTATTATGTGCCCTCCGTTTTTTCCGTAGCTGAGCTAATCTCTCACTCCTCCTCAACACTTTCCTCTCTTCTAGCCACCCATCCATCTCCACTGACCTCATATCACAACCATCTTCCACATCTAATTCATCATCATCATCGTCCATATCATGCTTCCACAGACCCAGAGTGCAGTCCCACTGAACGGAAACCAATGAAGCAAGCACATTGGAATGGAAACGAGAAAGATTAATTAATACATCTGAGAGGTCTCCAATAGAAAACCACAGAAAAAAAGATTAAGACAAAATAACATGGAAAATTCTCGATTTCTTTTTTTGATGATCTCAAAAATGCATTACTGAATCATCTTCGAAGACTAATTATGTAGTACATTTCAAAATCAGTAGTAATCTCTCAAAATTTCAATGACACAATGCAGCAAACACAGCTATTTTCAAAATTTGACATCGTATATTGCTTGAAGAGAATGAATAATACAATTTGTTATTGAAACAGTTCATTATTGCCCATAGAAAAACATTAGGAAAAGTGGTGAGACCAAGTTAATATTCACTATTGAGTGAATTTTATGACATTCGTTATTGCAAATTTTTACTGTATATTTATGGCACCAAGGCTTGCTTACCGAAGTGCTGATAATTTCCTGCCTAAACGGATGCCAGGAAACATCTCGAACACATTCCTCATGGCCATGAAGCATGCTAACTATTTCACCAGTTAACACATCATACACTGAAAAATAAAATAATTTTGACACTAATTTCATAGTTTTAACATATAAGTACAATAAGTTGTTTCTCCATGAGAAAATGAAAAATCGCTATAAGTTTAAAAAATTGACAAATGTAATCAGACTGTAATAATTCTTGCTAATTTGAGTTTTTAATTAACAACATGCACACAGATCCAATAAAACACTTACTACAAAACCAGACAATTTTTGTCCCCTAAAAGATTTGCAGACAGTCCTTAATTCAATCTGTACTCAGACAAGCAGAGACTTTTTGTGCATAATCACTGTAAACACAACATTAGTGGTAGTGGTAGGATAAGAAACATACTGCTACTCATGATGCTAAACAATCCTCTACTTCATTCAATTACCACATCTAGTCACCATTTTGCAAGCTGTATGTAATGCTGTATTACTAAGGTCTCATAATAAATAACATAAAAAATGGCTTTTGAGGTAATACTCATTACAAACGTAATAGTTGGATAACATTGTTGACTTTAAAATAATGAAAATAATTTATTTTCTTTCTAGGCAAAAATAATGCAACTCTTTCCTTAAAAGCCACGAGTAATTTTCTCCCCTACTTAGAAGAAAAATAAGAGGGAACTATGCATACAATATCAGTATCAACAGTGTTGGGAAGAAATTCAAGGCCAGTACAGATAAGCTGTGTCTTTAATTTGAAATTAGGAAGTTCAATAATCAAATACACAAATTTCAGAGCAAAACACCCACAATTTACACTATAAAACATAAACTTATCATTTTCACATTTATCTGCTAAAATTAAGCAACTGTTAACATAGTCAGTGATGAAACCATTTCAATAAAAGTTCTGTTTTCATCTCTTTCAACTTTACCACGGCAAATGAGTGTGTAAAGGAGATGAACTGATCACTCAAACAGTAAGCCTTAATTATTAAGAATAGTTGTTATGACTTACCTACTAGACGTCCAGTTGCACAACCAGTATAAATATATCTCTGTCCTGTAGTGAAAGCTGGAGAAAAATGGCATCTTATCAAAGTCTGGATGACAGTATGGCCTCTATAGGTCATTACTGATGTGTCACCAACTAATGGCTTCTTCGGATTACTCACTTAAATGAAAAGGTAAATAACATTAGCATACAGAATCAACACATGAAAATAAGATTCACTCCTACAAATGAGTTAATTTTAACATTACATTATATTTAAATGGTACATTGTTTATATTTCTGTATTAAAAGATAATCAATTAAATTAAATATAGAAATAGATATTTATTTTGGACTAGGGAGACCCATCTTCCATTTAACCCTTGTCAAAATAATGTCAAAACATGAATATATAACATTTTAAGATTATAAACTACAATATATACATATTTTAAGAAACTCAGGGGAAATCAAAATAAAGGAAGGAAAGACAATGGTTTTGTGGAGGAAAAAACACTGATTTTTTAATCACAGAGAAAATTCTTCCAGGAGAACTAAGAGTCTATTCATCTTTCTGGATTTAGGTATTTTGATTTAGACTGAATTATTCCTGTAGAATATTGATCTTTAATCAAAAATCTCTTTATTGGAGTATTTGCTAAGTTTCTCAGGCCTTGATCCATCATAGGACAACTCAATACCAGCCATCAACTACATTTTTGAGGTGAATACGACTTACTAAACTTGCATTCATCTGCTCTGTCTTACCATATCATTAATTAAGTAAAAATTAAAATATTCCTTGCATTATAACATCTTTTTTCCTGTATCATATATGCTTAGTATGAATAGAGAGGAAGATTCACAGTCATTATCTCTCCCCTGGACAAGTTGTCTGATGGATATTACTTAGAGGTGTATTCAGAATCTTTGAGTGGTACCCACAATGAATTGGAGCATGATATCAAAACAAACCAAGAAATTTTTGACCCAGAATTTGAAGATCTTCAAAATATATGAAAATTTCTGGAAATGAAAAGATTCCACATTATGGAGGAAAGATGAAACATACAGAAAAGTAAGAAATCCTGCCTAATAATATCATTACGCAAACACTCAGGCTCAAAGAAGAGAGGGATAGAGAGAAATCTTCGAAGGGTTGCTTTGATCTACTGTGTGAAAATGAAATCGTACTGTATTGTTTACCAACATTCAGACTGATACAGCATTCAGGCAATTACAATCAGGAAAAAGTTTGCATGATGTATGGATGAAATGGAGATAGAGTGCTCCTCTGATCTTGTAATTTTGGTGGGTGTTTATGGGTCAGGTAGACAATATATTGCAAATTTGTGGAATGAATGGGGATAAGGGGTTGAGATGGATTATAAGTATTTGCTCTGATGGATGCAGGGGTCTTCTATACACTAAATATGGAAGTTCACTGCAGGCTGCAGCTAGAGGTTCCTTTTAGGATGGAAAAAACAACTTGAGAGATTGCAAAACAGCAGCCTGGTCCAATTCTTGGGACCGGGAGGAATTTTGCAGCTAACAATTGGTTTTCAAGCATTCTTCTCACAGAAGATCTTCATATTAAAAAGATAGGTTTTCTGGGTACCATTCTAGAAAATAAAATGGAGTTGCTCATAGAAATTGTAAATATGAAAGGCAGAGGAGTGAAGAGTAGTTGACTCAGTTTCAAAAACAAAATGGCACTAATTTCTTATATTCCTAAGAAAAGAAGGAATGTTTTCTTAATTTCGAGGATACATCATCGAATAAGCATAGGTGAAGCAATGGGAGGTGAAAGAGAAAAAAAATTATCTTCAACTATTACACAAAAGAAGCCATAGAAACAGTAGATAAAATGTGTGCCTCTAATAATAAAGCAAGGAATACAATGAGCAATATATTTTCATTAGTTAAATACAGCATGGATTACTTCCATGATCATATTCAATTATGTGCAAATAGAAAATTGCCACACCATTCAAAATATAATGATTAGGAATGATTCCAGGATATATTTCTTGCTTTCAACAATCATATGCTTTAACATGTGTATTCAATATTTTTTATCCGTAACTTAAAGTTTGATCACCAATAATATGCATTATTTCCTTTTGCATTGATATCTCCATGTTCACTGAATGAACAATTTTAATCTATTGTTAATGAACAAAAGATATTGTAGATAAATATCATACATGTGTTCATATTCCTCTTACACAATATTAATATACACTTTGATGGTAAATTAAAGATGTTTTTTCATGTCATAATGTTACATGCACATGTCATGAAAGGTAGAAATCTACCTCACACTAATACTAATAACTAACGGCTTAATTAAAACTGGCACAACTATTGGAGGGATAAATTACAAGTAAATGAGAAAATTACACTTATATTAGTTCAGACTGATAAATTAGAGTCATCAAGAGTGATAAAAATGAGCAAATGACAGAAAACTCCAATACAATTATAAAGACACAGGGAAAAAAATGCTATTTTTTATGATCATATCTTACGCTTTTTAGGAACTCTTTGCCATCTGTAATCCCAAGTTTGGTCAGCAACAGCTTTTCTTGTGTTTTCCTCCCCAATGCTCGAAGAAAAAACTCTCATATCCCAGAGCTTAATTGACTGGTCCTTACAGTTTGTGATGAGGTGACGCCCATCTCCACGTGGGTCAATATACGTTACACCATCCATGTGACCAGCATGAACCCCAACTGGACGTGGGTTAAACTCATTAAGAGTTCTTCGGTCCCATACCTAAAAATTAAATTTTTTTAAACCCAATTTTGTATTACCAGGTATAAATTTAGACCTTTTCAGTTATTCATGCTCAAATACAGTAAAAATATCATAAAATCACCTAAATCATACATGTTATCACTATATTTTAACGTTAATATTTAAGATGAACTTGAGATTTTGAAACCTTTATTAATTTTTATAATAACAGTAAATAGATCGTGTTATAAATATTATGCTTTAAGTTTTAGAGTAAATGTAAACCACAAATAAAATAACATGAGGTAACTATTAATTACACATACCTTACATAAACCATCATCCCCAGCACTAAAAAGAATTTGTGATGTGTCATCAGCAAATGCCACACTATTTACATCATCATTGTGGGCCTCTATCTGTACAGAAGAAAATAATTTGAACTTCAATACACAGACAAAGAGGAGCTTCATATATAAAATATNAGCAATTGGCAATCTTGCAGCGGTCACCTCTTGTAAATCCATTGATTCCCTGAATACCCCTCTAAAACAAGGAAGGGGTAAATATACTTAATTGCACTGAAATGTAGCAAATACTAGAGTCATTTATATTAAAATATTCATTCTAAATTACTAAAATCAAGCATAACTTATGATGATGAATCTGTTACCTCTCTGGCTTTCACCATTGCTGTGACTGAGTTTGGGCGTTGGTGCCCAGTGGAATGTATCAAACCACATGCTTGTTTGGTTGAAAAGCTTAGCTGACTTTTCTGAAAAAACATCAATTTTCACATTTAAAAAATTTTAAACAATAAATTCCTTAAAAAAAAGAAACAGAATGTAAATGAATAATGGCTTGAGAGATAATCCATACATTCACCAAATGAATAATAGATGTGATGACTTTACACTCTATTGTGCAGAAAATTTTCAAAAAATTTTCCATAAGAAGGACCCAAACTATAAAACCAAACAAAAAATCTGGCGTAGCTGAAACACAAACCCAGATTTACCACTAGACAGGTGGCTATTCTAACTATTCATCTGATTCTTAGATGTTTTTCGTGGACTCACTCAGATCTCTCAAGATTGTTTTCACTCCTCATCTCAGTCATTGAAAAAATGAAAATAGATTGAAAAATAATTTTATGTTCACATAACTTCAAAAATTAATAATTAATTAAGTGGATTCTACTATTTGGCAAATAAGACATGGAGACGGCTCATGACCAACTAAAAACCAATAATTTATTCAACCAAAAATTTTTAAATGTTAATTATGAATATTGTATCATTAATCTTACTAAAAAGAGCAAAAAATACCAATAAAATTAAGGAAAGGAACACTTGGTTTAAATGTTATAGTGAACAAAAAAGTATTATATAGTGATAGGAGCCAAGAAACAGTAGATTATTGAATCATCCCAGAAATCAAACAAATTAAACTCCAAAATCATAAAAACCATTAGAGAAAAGATACAACTGATGAAAGATACTTAATATATATTTCAACTGTAGGTCATCTGACATCAATCACTATGTTGGGGAAGCATTGATATATTATAGATAAGTAAGACTTACTGCATTCAGACCAACTGGAGTATGCTACGTAATTGCAATCTGGACTAAAAGCTGTGTCGAGTATACTCCAACCAACATCTCTGGCTTGAATTGTCTTGAAAAGTTCAAATTTTCCATTGCTAGTATGGTGAAGTCTTAAATTACGATCTGAAAGAGAAACAAATGATAAATACATCGAATGCTTCATAATTGTAACGAATTAAGAAATGGACAATGTTAGTAAGTAAAATGCAATAACTAAGAAATGGAAATAATATTGTCTGATGAGTAAGCTTGTTAAATAGATAAACAGGATTTGATTATTAATCAAACTCTTTGAAGTAAATTTCTAACTTGCTGGAGAAGAAACTAGTAAGTATGCATTAAATATTAACATATTTCTTTCAAAAAAGGACTCTTAGGAAGCAATATCCTAGGTCCAGATTGAACAGAGTTTTGATCATAGACCAGCCCACTTCATGCACAATTGTTATAGGACACAAATGTTACCCTATTTACTTACTTAGGTAAAAAGATTATTAAGATAGTATTTCATAACATGTATAAGAAATTATTTAGCCATGATTGGAAGCAAGAATAAGAAAACAATACATAATTACTACAGATTGGCAGTAATTCTAGAAGTTTAGCCATACACTATACAGTTTGATTGATTGAAATGAATTGATATTCTAGCATTAATTTGTAAAATTAGAGAGCACTGCAAGAATTTTAGCACATAATTGAAAGAGCAACAAGGAAGAGAACAAACAGAAAAGCTTTTCCTCAGAGGTATATAACAGTCAAAACAGAACAGCTGCATGGGTTCAAATAGTTCTCTACTAAGGTTTTAATTTGAAACAGACCCTCAGGAAATTGTGTCATATACATAAATTTGGCAAAAAAATACCTCATAAATAATTTCAGCAATCAAAATTTCTTATCACATGAACTAGACTAAATGTCATGAACTATTAAACTAGAGAATCTACAAAAAAGAATCATTAGTACAGTAAAAGTAAGAAGTCAAATCCTGACATATATATTGACACTTTTTGTTTTTTTTTACCTGAGTTTAAATGAAACGGTTCCTCCAACAGGGTTATTTATTTGCTTGTAATAATGATATTGCTTTTGGTTTATTAATCATGAAAGAATACCAAGAATATTTACCATTTAACCACAAATTAAATTTACTGCTTAACCACAAACTTAAAAATCCAAAGATAACCCAAACCCAAGAAAGTTAAAACCAAAATAAACAAACAATATTTAACAGAAATGTCAATTTTCCTTTAAAATAATTCTATTAAGCTTCAACATACATTCTGTAATACCATTATCAGATAAATATTCCAAACTATACATTTTTTACTTACATTTTCAATCAGTTAAAACCAATTTTCTTTTGTAGATAATTTCATTAAACACAAAAATCTAGGGTGTGATTGAAAATCTTTACCTTTATGCAGCCTATGTGAAATCACATTCAAACAAAGAATGTTCGTAAATTGTAAACATTAAGTGAAGATACAGAAAAGTAATTGAAAGTAAAATTAAACTTTTATATTAAATTCATGGATGCTTAGATTGTGCACAATTTTGATGGAGAGGATATTTAGAAACTATCTTTTAAATAATAAAATTTAGTTAACAACTACACGAATCAGATAAAATATAAAAAAATGTATGCATATAAAAGAATGTTGTACACAGAAATATTTATGCCAAATTCTTTCTCACAGGAACTTTCCAAGTAAGGTGTTTAGCTAAGAAACCTAATACACATTCAAACAATGATAACCAACAAGTGAATCAGGGATCAACATTACCTTGACAAGCACTGAGGAAGACATTACCATCTTTGGAGTATGTGCCACAAAAAGCCTTATTTGGATAAGTAGCAATTACTGATTTCCTGTTGGGAAGGTAGCAATTGGCAATCTTGCAGCGGTCACCTCTTGTAAATCCATTGATTCCCTGAATACCCCTCTAAAACAAGGAAGGGGTAAATATACTTAATTGCACTGAAATGTAGCAAATACTAGAGTCATTTATATTAAAATATTCATTCTAAATTACTAAAATCAAGCATAACTTATGATGATGAATCTGTTACCTCTCTGGCTTTCACCATTGCTGTGACTGAGTTTGGGCGTTGGTGCCCAGTGGAATGTATCAAACCACATGCTTGTTTGGTTGAAAAGCTTAGCTGACTTTTCTGAAAAAACATCAATTTTCACATTTAAAAAATTTTAAACAATAAATTCCTTAAAAAAAAGAAACAGAATGTAAATGAATAATGGCTTGAGAGATAATCCATACATTCACCAAATGAATAATAGATGTGATGACTTTACACTCTATTGTGCAGAAAATTTTCAAAAAATTTTCCATAAGAAGGACCCAAACTATAAAACCAAACAAAAAATCTGGCGTAGCTGAAACACAAACCCAGATTTACCACTAGACAGGTGGCTATTCTAACTATTCATCTGATTCTTAGATGTTTTTCGTGGACTCACTCAGATCTCTCAAGATTGTTTTCACTCCTCATCTCAGTCATTGAAAAAATGAAAATAGATTGAAAAATAATTTTATGTTCACATAACTTCAAAAATTAATAATTAATTAAGTGGATTCTACACAACTTAGAAGTAAGTAGAACAGTGAGAATTATGCACAGCATAAAAAGAAACTGGAAAACAAAACCTTTTGTCAAAGCACAGTAAAATACGTCAATGTTAATATCAAGCAAAACAATCCAATGAGAGAACTGCTAGAATTTAGCAAAATAGCATTACAATTCCCTACATGAAATAAATTTGGTGAGTATGCGTGATACTTGTCACTAAGATGAAATTAAAATCCAAGCAGCACGTCTGAATATCTTGGATCAATACAAATCCATATTGATGATGTAAGAATGAGGTAGCAAACACAGACTTATATAACATAGCAAACATCATACAATACCATGACTAGGTTGTCACTAACTTAAACACTAACCAACTGAGCTAACATGGCATCTCTCCTTTAATTCTAAGGATTGAAGGAGAGATTGTTGTGTCAGATCTGATTCCTCAGTTTCTGAATGCTATGGGAAACTATAACCCATGCATTACATTTATGACATCCTTCAAGATAAGAATACCCACCCGTGATAGATACAAAGTTTAAGACTATGAAGACAGCCAAAAAGATCTTTAATAGAGGTTGATTAATATAACATATTACACTTTACCAAAAACAACCATTATTAGTGCAAGTAATTCTTGGTCTTTAGCTTAGCTTCTGACATTAATAGATTTGATAATGATAAGCACAGGCTATTCTGAATGTAATGACTTCACAGATACATATATTTTGAGGTTTTCAGAAATTACCTAAATGATTACTGAAAAACTTACATCTAATTTCTCTGTGTTTGGCATCAACTCAAATTTTGGAGTACTGTCTGCAATTTCATCGTCACTCTCCTCCCGATCTGATGCAACTATGTGCACCTGGCCACTAAAAGAAATGAGCATCAATAGAGCTACAGACAATAATTAACCATTGTAAAATAAATATAAAACATTGTAATAAATATAATTGATTCACATCATAATTTTTGTAAAAGTCATCATTCAGTCATATCTTCCTTCATAGTAAGGCTACAATGAACAATTTTATAGCATAGTACATTTCAAAGAACTCATTTACCCAGATAAAAATACACAATATCATTGCAAATGCAGATGATGAGTTATTTCCAATTGCTTCTGATAGAGTTTGAATAATTTGTATACAGGAATTACTTTCTCTTTAATGTATCCACACTGTATCACATAATACATATATCATTATGACACTGATTGATTCTCCATGAATAAAATATATTTATATGAAGACTTCTAAGCAGTACGACAGAATATTTTTCTGAGTAAATCAAAGTTGCTATGGAAAAAAATTAATTTCATTGATGTCTTATTTCCAGTAATTTCTTGAACAGACTTCACTATTTTATTTTAAACTACATACACATTAAAATGTACCTAAAACAACAACTCATAATAAAATTTTGATTACATTTATGCTTGTCAACTCTTTGAATTCTTTTCACACTAAGGCTGCACTAATGCAAACAAAACTAGACAAAGGTGTTACAGTAATTTGTTTGACTACTCAAGCAATATTGATTAAATGAAAGACTAATCTGACTCTATTCACAGCTAAATTAAAAACCCAATAATCAACTACCCATTTGGAAGAAATCAAGCTAATTTATTTCACCTAATATAAATCATTTAAATAAAAATGCAACAGAACCCTTAAAGTTGAAGAACAATTCTTATCGTTTAATTACAATGAGCTCAATATTAATTACGTGGAAGAATGTCAATGTTAATTCCCTTGCAGAAGTCATGAAAAGATATAATAAAATGTATACTACTTTATAATATAGTTGTACTTATGGATTTGACCTATAATTTATACAAGTATTTGAATTTTCAATGGGCATTATTAATAAAATATCCCATTCCATCACCAAAGCCAAGGTAATCCATGGATATCCTCTAATAAAATTCGCTGTAGGAGTTGGATTTTCCTTAGGGAATGACATGGCTTACGATAGACCTTCAGGAAAATCACATCCATAATAAATTCAACTGTTTACATCAAGCATCACTTCATTTACAGATCATTCACACGTTAATAGAAGTTGTCTCATGTAATTTCTAGAGATACAGACTCTAAACTAAAGCAGTAAATGTTAAAATTGAGCAGCATAGGAATACCGATCCAAGTCTGACAAGCTCTAGAATACTACTGAAAGTCTCTTATCATTCACTAAAATCATGAGCTTTGTAAATGAGTCGCCAATGGAGCACGCTTGGAGATACTCCGTTGAACCGTCTTCTCTCGTTGACTTGCTTGCAATGAAATAAACGCTTACGACAGAAGCTACCACAACCTCCCATGAACTGGCAAAGAAATTTCAAAGTTTTGTCAAATGTCAACTTTTTTCGCAACTGTGTCCTATTGTTCAAATAAAATCCTTCATTATTAACAATACTATAATAGCTCGACCACCAGGTAAGTATATAGGCAGACCCCCCCTTTCTATTGCTGACTTTAGACCCGCGTATGGACCAGTGGAATGACTGCGTACTGTGAACGATAATGCTGCGGTCCACAGCAGTCGAGAGCTTGTGGAAACCAAATTAACCGTATGAAAAATAAATGTTTATTATCACCAAAGTAGGAAAGGAGGGGAATTAAAGGAGATTTGCGAAAGATGAATACTAGAGATTCCCAGTGCGCAGTAATTACCAATTAGGGGCCCTGGGCTAACTAGGAGGGCGCTTGACTCAAGGATATCCTACTGCCGATCATATTTCCCTCTAAACTGAATGATACTGCAAGCAAACAGAATAAAATTGTCATTCAGTCACTGAGCAGACTTTTTAACATTCCAGACGTGTTTTCGCTTTTATCGTGCTCCATATTGTATCTCAAAAATTATTGTTAATAGATGACGGTGAAACCAAGGGGGAGATAGCAAAAAAAGCTCTGGAAACAGTGATACATACAGATCGACGCTAAAGTCGATGAATAATATAACAACTAGATATATTTAAAATAATTTGGCAAAGAATAACGAATGCGTAAATGCAATAGGGCTTAGAGTAATGATATTATTCCATTTCCTTAGGCTCATGAAAAAAGACATAAAACTATACAGATAGAGGAAATGTTGAGCTAGCGTAACCGTTACATAACGTAGGAAACATAAGACAATAGCATGACTAGGTTGTCACGAACTCAAACACTCCATGTTTATTGCATCTAGCAAACTTCAAAAGGCTTAGAAATATAGAGGAATGAGGCAGAATATTTCTTGTTGCCAAACTTCTCGTTATGTTTTCGTAAACTTATGACATTCCCGCAATGCATACACTTTTCCACAATTATATAATTACGCAAGGTATGTTTGATGTGTACATATGATTTTGAAGTCGCTTGGGTACTCAGTTTTTATGTTCTAACGCCAACGTCACGTACGTTTTTAAGCGAATAGAAGAATAAAAAAGAAAATAGTAGTCCAAATATTTGCTATCAGATATGCAAATGTTAAAGATAAATTGAAATAAATTACTGAGATTATGTCATTCGGACATTAGTAAAAATAAATAGTTGCATATTATTCACCTCATATACACACATAATAGAACTGGAAAATTAATTATCAAACTTTGACCAGTCATAAGGAAAAGGAATAAAATGAATGTTCAATTAGTATTAAGATAATTAAGTGGGCGAAAAATACTTAAAAATAAAGGAAATAACAACTCCAAGGAGAGGAAATTGAAGATTTGAGGAAAAAAATTGCGACGATTCAAGTGGATGCTCCAGATGACTGGTCATCAAAAAAGATTTTCAGACTCCAATGTATTAAAGTTAAACCACGACTACTCCATAAAGAAACCTACGCTACGTAGACCTCTCCAATAATTTAGTTTTCTCAGAAAAACCTTGTCTTTTGCATTCAGACAAAAACTTTAAACATACTTGCGTCAAATTTAAGACTTTTGTAATTCTCTCTTCAAGGTGAACTTGATAACAATTATCTAAACGAATATCTTTCCTGACGTTGCTCTTCCTTCTCAACTATGTATTTGAAAAGTTGGCTGAATGACAAGGAAATTGGTAAGGTAAATACAAAAATGTATACAGTAGTGCAAAACTTAATAAATACTGCTCTCGTGAAAAAAGATTAAATTTTTGTAAACAATAAATCTTCAACATCGTGTTTTTAAGAGATTCCATTATCAATGAGAATAACGAAAACTCGGCTATGAGATCTAAATCGCTATTTCTGAGGCAAGCTGCATTTAAAGTTCGTTGATCTTCCACCAGCGAGCGAGCTTATAATTAATTACATTTACGACTTATATTTTAAAGATTTATGCATCTTATCGCAGATAAGCTAATAAATAGTTCAACTCAATGAACTGTTGATGGCGAAGAACTGATAATGAGACGGATATAACTCACAGGTAAAAAAACAGACTACAACCTATTGCAAAAACATTAAACAGCATTAACAGCGACAAAACTGCGATAACACGGTTCAGAAACGCAATGTTACGAAATTTAATTCAATACATTAAAACAACGTCCTACCTGTTTTAATGCTCTGAAAATTAGATCTTACCGACAACTTTAATCAATGTACAAACATTACACTGACAGTAACCTCAAAAATGATGAGCAACTTATGTGAATATGCTAAATTACATACAAAATATTGCTACATATATCGCATTAAGTGCAACGCGATGGGAATGCGTCAAAACTTATAACTAAATTTTAAGATGGCCGTAGTTTGGAAGGATTTTATCTTAACCGATACACACGAAAGACTAGCTGTCACCACGTGAAATAACATATGCGAATTGCAACCATTCCTTAATGTTTAGCAAGTAATAGGCCTAAATAATGCTTGCATCGCGCCTTACGATATTTAAAGTAGCACAACACATTAGGTACTCCCTACTACTAATGACATCCTGAGGAGAGCAAATTCATTCCCTTCTCCGACGAACAGCTTGAAAATATAATGTAAAGGTAAAGTAATATCAACTTTAAACAGACCTTCTTATTAAGATCTGCAAGATGGTAGCTAAATCAGCTCCTTCGTCATAACTATCTTCGGACCGTGACCGAGGGTCACTACTATCCATTCCTCGAGACGTAGACGATCCCATAAAACTAAAATGATGTGACAACACGAACGTAAAGCCTTTAAGGATGTAGATTAACTCATTCACTGGATATTCGTGGCGTAAAATCGAGGTACATGTCCCTCCTTTCCCAAAACACTGCGTAGTGGACTGCTTGGAATGGAAGAAAATAACAAGAGAAGGATGAAATACTCAGAGGCAGCCAATGACAATCAAAGTTATCACAGTCATCCATATACTTGCACTCAAATTGAATGAATCAGCTGATGCTTCCAAAACAGACTACGTGTCGTCTCAGAAGCAGTTATTGCATGAAATGGTTAGTTGTAGTGAGTTTAATTCTAATTTCTGACAATTTAATCACTGAAAGGTTTATGAAACAAGTTTGGTAAATATTTAATAGGTTTCATTTACTTCCAATAATATATTGTAAATATCACACCGGATTCGTTTATTACCATCTAGACAATGAACCGTCTGTGTTTGTGGAGCATAGTAACCTGCCTCTTATGCGGCACTGATGGCTTAAAATTAAACTATAAGGTAAAGAAGCATGGGATGCTAGGAGAGCCAGCTGTAGATTCAAATATCACCTTGCCTCCTGATCAATGGTTCAATCAGAAGTTGGATCATTTTAACCCTTCCGATACCAGAACATGGTCACAGGTGACCCTTTAATTCAATGCATACATTTTAATGTAAGTTAAGTTGATTCAAGGAGAGATGAATTTTAAATGTTCATTTTTACAGCGGTACTTTACCAACGACACCTTCTTCTACCATGATGGCCCAGTTTTTTTGATGATTGGAGGCGAAGGGACCGCCAGCCCTAAGTGGATGGTTGCGGGTCAATGGATCGAGCTAGCTATGATGTATGGGGCTCTTTGTTTCCAAGTTGAGCATAGATATTATGGAATAAGCCATCCTACTAAGTGAGTTGTTTTTAAAAAGTCAGCGAAACCGTTCTGACGATTACTGAATTCATGCATTGATGATTTATATGATATATACACAGTGACTCCAAATCTTATTATCTATCACTTATTGTATTCAATTCCGTAGGGATTCAGGAGTGAAAAATCTAGCGTACCTTAGTAGTGAGCAAGCATTAGCTGATTTGGCTTTTTTCATTGAATCAATGAATGATGCTAAAAATCTAACTTCGAGCAAGTGGATAGTATTTGGAGGATCGTATCCAGGCTCTCTGGCTGCATGGATGAGGGTTAAGTACCCACATTTAGTGCATGGCGCCGTATCCAGCAGCGGCCCATTGCTTGCTAAGGCAGACTTCAAAGGTTGTATTAGTTTCTTTGAAACTAGAAAAATGATCACCTCCTGAATCTTTCATTGATATTTAAATTTTGTTGTGACATTGTTAATTATGTCTATATACAATTGCTTTTTTTTCAATTTTAAACCATGGATTATACAAATGGTTCACTCCTACTTTAAATTTTTTCTTTTTATCTCGGTTCTAAAATTTTTTGTTTCTATTAACTAAATATGCTCCCATGAATATTTAATCTAATGCATAGTGTGTTTTTAGACTTCTTGGAGTAGATGTACAGCTCTACTCTCCTTTAAAAAAGTCTTAATTTTATACAACTCTCCTATTTCATTTAAATCAGACTATATGGTGGTGGTGAGAGACTCAGTTTCAAGTTACAGTGAAGACTGTGTAAAAGAAATTAAGAGAGCAACTGAGGAAGTAAGAACTGCTGTGGAGGGAGGTGAAGCTGGAGATGATCTCAAGGAAATATTTAGGTTAGCTTTTTATCACATCTGCAAAGTAACATTGGAACCTACTAGTCTTAGTGTTAAATTTGACTTTTCTTATAAAAATTTTTAATTTTCTGTGTTCATTTCAGGCTTTGTGATTCATTAAACTCATCTAATGCTAATGATGTATCTAACTTCTATGAAACTTTAGCTGGCAATTGGGCTGGAATTGTTCAGTATAACAAGGATAATCGAGAATTTGAAGGTGCCAAGGGTGCAAATATAACAATTAATGTTGCATGTGATGTTATGACAGCAGAAGATAATGAAAAGGCCATACATCATTATGCTAAATTAAATTCTATGCTTTTGGATGCATATGGAGAAAAATGTCTTGATTTCAAATACAGTAAAATGATAAATGATTTACGAAATACTACATGGGGAAATGAAGGAGAAGGAGCAGGTGAGATTGATGAAACTATGTCATTCCCTGAGACTTTATTTTAGTTTTTTCTTTTGGATTACTTTCATGTATAGATTTTTAAAATGCAAGTACCTCTGTAACACACAATTTTGTTTACTACTTCTTTTCCACAGCTAATGACTTAGAGGTTACTTCATAAGATTGCCTTATAAATGTATTGCATAACTTTATCTAAAGTAACAATGTGTAGGGGACCCATACTTTAAATTGCAAATCAAAGTAGAACTAAAGATAAAATCAGCCTCTCAGCTCAGCTAGTTGTATTTGTAATGCAGCCTCCATGTATTTATTTAGTGAGATTGTATGAGTTAGTGAAAAAGTTGATTAACAAATTTCATCGATATAACTGTAAGAAATTTTCTGCAAACCAGAAGAAAGGAAGATCTTTGTCATAGATTATTCTGATATTGGCCATGCTTACAATTTTGAAAGTACTTGGTTAGGCTTGCATTTGCCAATTATCTGGCTGGAATAGACCCAAGTCAGAAATTAAAGTTAGTGATAAAGTATAACTAAGGTGATCATGTATACCAGTTTGGCTGGGACTGTACCAGCATTGGGGTCTTTGTCCCAAATGACTTAACAAGAATACTGATTTGTACCAATCCTCTGATTTCTGTTATCAGTCTTCTGAAGTGTGGATAACATTATCTGGGATGTATGAGAATGAAGGAAATTTACCAAAGGGATTTATGCAACTCTACATTAATCATTTTACTTATGCAAGGAATTAAATGATTTGTTAATTGAAAAACAATCTTTTTTCTAGGCAAAAATGCAAAGATTACTTGCACACACTGCAAAAAACTCTTACATGCTGGATTTTTTGCTTTATAATATATATCTTACAATTAGGTTGAAACTCCTATGTAGTTTATGAAAGTTATATCTGTCAATTGTGATGATTCATGTTATTTCTTGACGACTTCCAAAAGAAAATTATTATTTCAAGGAGTCATACATACCCTTACAGAGCTTATTCTCAAAACTAGTTACTAGTTTTTCATCATCAAAACTAGTTTTTTGGTAAATACTTTTTAAAAAATGGGTCTACTCA
Source organism: Ladona fulva (assembly GCA_000376725.2). Taxonomy (NCBI): domain Eukaryota; kingdom Metazoa; phylum Arthropoda; class Insecta; order Odonata; family Libellulidae; genus Ladona; species Ladona fulva. Next base: position 1,341,405 of record KZ308339.1, on the reverse strand, counting down.
CATATTTTTATGAAACAGGCTAACTGAGAATATCAAATTACAGCTCGTCTCTGGACTTATCAAACTTGTACAGAATTTGGCTTCTTCCAAACATCCAATGCTATTAATCAGCCATTTGGGAGAAAATTTCCTTTAGAATTCTTTCAAAGGCAATGTGAAGATATTTATGGCACCAAGTAAGAATTCTTTGATGATTTTGTGCTTAAGAAGAAAATGTATATAGGTAAATAATATTCAATGTATTAACTTTTTTCGCAGGTTTGATGCAAAATTTCTGAATAATGCAATTCGAAGAACTAACATATTTTATGGGGGATATAACATTGATGTTAGACGGGTAGTGTTTATCCATGGTTCAGTTGATCCATGGCATGCACTTGGAATCACAAAATCTCTCTCTGAGGATGCTCCTGCAATATTCATAAATGGTAAGCTTGCTTTCTTTAAATTATGCACCTCTCCATTGTGAGCTTTCCCTTTATTTTTTTTTTCTCCTTCAGGCACTGCACATTGCGCTGATATGTATCCCTCATCAGAAAAAGATCCTCCTCAACTTCTCAGGGCAAGAGAGAAAATCAAAGACATTATTGGAGAATGGTTGGAATAATATTTTAAGAAGTGTCAATTTTCATCTTCAATGAATAAAATGAGGTCTGATATCAGTAAATATGAGCCAGCTTTATTTATTGGGGATGAATATATTGATCTCATTCTAGCCTTATTGGAAAGAACATGACATTTGCTTTTTTATGCTGAATCTCTGTTTGTTAAAGGAGGAATCAGAATCATACATATTTGTCATTATAAAAAGATGACAGATTGATCAAGTCATTTATGGAGGTGGAACACTTCATTTACCTTGCCTAAAACTTCTGTTTATTGTACCTGATGGTCAAAAGGATTCAAATTTTGGGAGTTCAGCGATCTATGCTATTAAAATCCTTGAAAAATGAATAATTTGGTGCCAAAATTTCTCTACAATATATTTTGGATATGGCCTTTAGATTTACTAAGTGAGACAGTCTTCTCAGCAATCAAACAAGAACCACAAATTAATGGAAAACATTTTTGCATGTATAGCTAAGGAAGCTGAGGAGGGTATATATTCGTTTAAAAAAATATTTTTAATAGCCATCACTTTATTTCTCTAATGTATCTTGGCTCCCAGATAGCCAAGTGGGCAACATGTTTGACTTCTGCAAAAGCGGTCCCGGGTTCGATTCCCAGTGGGTGCCAACGTGTGAAATGACCAAAGCAGTCAAAGCACTTTTAACAATACTACTACTACTCTAATGTATCTTCTCCCAGAATTATTTCTGGGGATGTGTTTCATAAACACTGCTTTACTGATTATTTATAAACAGTGGTGCTTAAATAAGCTACCCACAGTAAAACATAGTCATAGAAAGTGATGGATAAAAAACAGGTTTTTCTGCAAGCTTCATATTTTTTATGAGATATTAACGATATTGTTGATATTATCATTCTGAAATTGAAAACTATTACAAGAATTATACAAGTATGTGATGCACTCCTGACTAAGAGAGAATGAAATGCTAATGCATTTTCTTTCTTTATGGGGACATTGTGAAGGACTTGAATAAATTAACTGAATGCTGTAAATATTTAACAAATATCTGGTTAGAATTTATCTTCTGAATTATATTATGTAAGAGGATGAAAACTTAATTTTTCTAAAATATGGTTGAACTCTTAATTTGGCACCTCTGAGTAGAAATAAAACATTTTGATACCCCCCTCCCTAGTGATTCATCTCTATAAAAAATACACTCTGAGCTGTTATCAGGGTAACATTGATCATGAAAGGATTCTAGATGTTGATTCTAGAGGTTCCTCCATTACGTAAAACTTTTACCAAAGAAACTTTTGTTGTTGACATATAGTGGATATTTTTTATAAACCTGTGATAAGATAATGAATAAAACTTTTGATGACAAGATTAACCTTGTATTGATTTTATTCAGAAAATATCTAACTAAGAATACACACATGGTAACTGTAAGCAAGGTCGTAACTGTAGCAAGGATATAAAGCAAATCATTAAGCTGAATGTTAAAAAGAAATTCTCTGACTCAAAGTATGCAAGAGGAGAAATTCAATAACCACTCATTTGTTTAAAAAACTATATTTAAACACATTAAGTTCGAAGAAAATATCTTAAACAGGGTTGAAGGTTAATTGAAGATAATTAATTTTTCTAAAGGAGACAATACTTTCACTCAAATAATATTGTTTGACTGAGAAATTGATGCAATCTCAGAAATTTGACACTGAATTTGCAATCAGATGGTCATTTCACTTTTATTACCTCAAAGTGCACAGGAAAAAAATAAAATATTAGATTAAAAATGCATATTAATTGTAATTATGAAGGTTTCACAGTTTATCTAGTTTTCTTAGCAGTGTAATTCTTATAAATAGTACAATAAACTTTGATAAATCACAAAAGATTTTTTAAACTTATTTTCTATTTAGTCTTGATCTGAATCTTCCAGTTTTTCCCCACTCAAGGTCAGCAACAGGTGAGTGAAATAAAAAATCACCAAATTGGAACGATGAATAGAATTGAATCAATATAAACAGTAAAGGGAAGAACAATTGAGGGAAATCCTCTTTCTTTCAATATAAGATAATATCTTATAAAGTCAATAAAAACTTGCTTGCATTGGAATTCCCATGCTTCTGGCAGTAAAAGATATCTTTATCTAAGAGAGTTTTTGTTATGATATTTTCAGTACTGATAATATAATCTTATCAATCTGAGATAATTTCTGCAATATATAATGAAGATTATTTCTCAGAAAGCAGCATCTTTCTCTGGGAAGCTTTACAGCATACAAATTTTCCAGGTATAGATAAATCATAAATCTATATTTTTTTGTTGCTTGATTTTATTTTTCAAAATTATTTTTGTGGAATTTATGTAAATCTTTACTCTCTAGGATGGGGCACCAAAACTTAAAATATTCAGCTATATGCTGTGTACTGTTTGCCCTACTCTTGGGTACAGATGCAGTGAAGTATACCATGAGAGGGAAGCTAAATAAAGTACTCCGTGGGCCACCTATTCCTGCAAATACTCCATATCCATCTGAGCAATGGTTCACTCAAAAACTTGACCATTTCAATCAAGGTGACTCAAGAGTTTGGCAACAGGTATGAACATAACATCTTTCCTTTACTATGTATCAACTATTCAATCAATGGCTGCATTAGGGATCCAGTATGTCTCATGTAGAAAATTTATCTCATGTAGATTATGGCAGTAAGATTTCCAAGAGAGGGGCTATAGATTTTGCTTCATTCATTAATTTAAACGAACCTTCCTATATAAATCAAAATTAGATCTTTTTATGTTCATGACTGCTGAAGAAGATAACAAGTGTTATCACCCTTAAGTAAAGGTAGAAAGAAATTATTCGATTTAGGTCATCAGAGGCACAACTCGGATATAAAATTGAAGAATCCCATGTAAGCTACAATTCTCATAGGACAGGACTATAATTGGAAGAAATTGGTGAATTGATCTGCTATGTCAAAATACTTTGTAGACTGGATCTGCTTATCAGTTAAGAATTTTATACTTGTTACTATTGTACAGCTGTTCTTCCAAATTGGAATTTGGATAATAATATCAAATACTAAGTAATATAAATAATAATAGTATAAACAATTATCTATATTTTTTTAACTTTAGCAGTATATTTAACCATTACAAAACTTGGAAACAAATTTATTTATTTCCTAATGCCCCCAAGCATCCATTTACTGGATAATTACAGCAATGGGCATAAAAAATAAAACAGGTAAGCCTGAGGATTGGAGTGCTAGCAAGCTAACCCCTCCAGCAGGGTGGCTGAGAGCAAAAGAAATAGTCATCATTAGTTTTGACCCAAAACTTTTTTGATCATTCAAAACCAAGTACAATCAAATCAAGCCATTTTTTATTCTTTTAAATTCATTGATGAGGTACATGAAATTCTTCTATATATTTTGTTGATCATGGAAATCATTTTGCAATGTCAGACGAATTCAGTTTTATATACATATGTATATCTGTTAATTTGTTTCATCAAAGTTTTAAATTAGGCATTCCTAGTCAGAATAATAAGATCTGAATCTTCTAAAGAGAAGATTCCTCAATTTCTCTCAGGGTCCTTTTTTATCACATTCCTTTGGTTTACATAAACTGATAATTTTATTGTTTTGAATTTTAGCGTTACTTCACCAACAGCTCATTTCACACACCTGGTGGACCAGCATTTTTAATGATTGGAGGAGAAGGCCCAATTGGAGCTGGATGGATGTTGTATGGCCAATGGATAGAATTAGCTCAAATGCATGGAGCTATATGTTTCCAATTGGAGCATAGATTCTATGGAAAAAGCCATCCTACTTCGTGAGTTTTCTGTGGCCCTATCTAATTATTTATAATTTTTTCCATTTCATTTGCTTAGAGTATTGATTTTTACAATTTTTTGGCTTTCAGAGACCTCAGCTTGGAAAATCTAGCATACCTAACCAGTGAGCAAGGTCTTGCAGATTTGGCCTACTTTATCGAATCTATGAATCAACAATGGAATTTAGGTGGTAGTAAATGGATCGTCTTTGGGGGTTCATATCCAGGGTCTCTAGCTGCATGGATGAGAGTTAAATATCCTCAACTTGTGTACGGTGCAGTGTCAAGTAGCGGCCCCATATTGGCCAAGGCTGATTTCAAAGGTATAAGGTTTTGTTACAACTGCATTGCTTTATTTCTAGTGGCTTGAGATAAGCAAGGAATATTGCACAGTATTTATTGCCCATATCTAATTTATGTGAATTTGATTGGTTAACTTTTTCTATTTCCTGAAGCTATCCATCAATGTAAAATGGTGTCTTAGAAATCCTTTAAATAGGTTCAAGTTTAGTGTAGCTAGTTGCAAATGACGTAAAAGGTGAAGTTTGAAGAAAAATAAAAATAATTTTTTTATCCAAACCACCTATACCAAGTATAGTGTTTGCAATAAATATTTTGCTATTACCTAAATTTTAATCCATATCACACCTGTAATCCTTTCTATATGGAAGGAGGTTTAGGTGATATTAGTAATAATTTATTTGCCAGATACCAGAGATTAGATACTTTTGGATAAAAAGTTTTATTTTAAAGTCATTTTAAAGATTAAACTCTAAAGATTTTAAAGGAATATTTATCCTTTGTAGAGTACATGGAAGTTGTTTCTGACTCACTGGCATACTATAATCCCAACTGTGTTCAGCAAATTAGAACCGCTACAAGCCAGATAACATCCAGGATAGAGTCTGGACAAGATGTCAGCCAATTGTTCAGGTAAACTTTGTTTGTTTTCAATAACTGGTAGATGAATCTTTTCTTAATATCCATTTACTTATTATAATAATTTGAGATTCCTTTGAAAATATGCTTCATTGGTTATTTTATACTGCAAGATATTGTTAAATGCAATCATTCATAGACTCTCCTTTTTATTTATAGAACAATGAAACTGGCGGTATTTGTAACATTGCTAATGGTTATGAAGCATGCAATCAAATAATTTTTTTTAATTCAGAATTTTATTCCAGTTTTACTGGCATTAAAAATCGTAATATCATTCCAATAAAGACTGTAGAAAATTTGATTCCTCAGTGATCATTATCAATTTTGTCATCCCATGAAGGCATTTTTTCACACCAAATAGTTCTAATTGTTAGAATTCTATGAATTATATTTGAAGGAGGCCAAATGGAGGTGATGTTGATCTATAAAAATATAAGAATCAGAAATATCTTAGAAATAGTTTAATTTATGTCACTTTCATAAGCACAAAATTATGTTCACAACCAATAGTCATTACCAGAGATGAAAGATAAAGTAGATCCCATGAATAAGAGTATAAAAGAAATTGCACAAAATGTGTAAAGTTCACACTCTAAGAAGTATTTGTCTCCATCTTTGGGAGCACTTATAAGGGACTAATTGAAATAGTCTGGAGGTAAAAGAATGAATATGTTATCAAATTAATACTCTAACAATTCTCTTCATTTGTAAGAACAATTAAAACATTGTATGACTTTTCTTGTAGGCTATGCTATCAACTGAATCCATACAATCAGCAAGATGTTTCAAATTTCTATGAGTTGATGGCCAATAACTTTGCATTCATTGTCCAGTATAACCAATGGGATACCACTGCTATGAACATCAAGTCTGCTTGTGATGTATTGGATAGAAATGATGGTCGTCAAGCAATTGACCGTTATGCTGAACTCAATTCCATGATTATGGATGGTGTTGGTGAATCCTGTCTGAACTTTGATTATCAAGCCACAATTGATTACATAAGAAATACAAACTGGGGAGATGAGAATACTATGTGTAAGTAAATTTTCATTTCTGATTAATAATTCATGTATATTTTAAAAATTAGACCATATTTTCAGTAAGATAATCATTATTCTGATGATTAAAACATGTTGATATTTACTAAGAAAAATTTCCAAAATGGTTTATTCTATTCTCTTTTTACTCACAATAAATGCTTATACATAATGATAAGATAAAAGCTTGAAATAGAAGTATGTAATAACTGTGCATGAATAAATACATTGCTTTTACATGACTTACTAATTTTAAGTACAAATCAACGATGTAATTTTAATTATCTATGACTTTCACAATTGATTATCATTAGATAAAGATATACTGTTATGGTTTCAGATCGCCAGTGGTTCTATCAGACGTGCAATGAGTTTGGATTCTATCAAACATCAAATTCATCTAATCAGCCATTTGGAAATCAATTCCCTCTCAGTTTCTTTGCTCAGCAATGCACTGATGTATTTGGACCCAAGTAGGTGTCTTAATTGTTAGTTAATTAATTTTTTGTTAAGTTAATTTATTGTATATTAAGTTAATTTATTGTATATTAAGTTAATTATATTTGATTAAATAGTACTTGAGACTAAGATTTATGTGCTTCAATTATGAACTGGGTAGTTGATAGTAGTAGTTTTTGTTTGCAATTCATGATGCTTTGAGAAGATTGCTTACCCCTTAAGAACTTGAAAAACATGCAGACACACTTCAGAGTTTTCCTTATTTTGAACAGTTTCAACATCAACTCAATACAAGCATCAATTGATAGAACCAATGCAGATTATGGAGGTCTCCAAATAGATGCCAGCAGAGTGATATTTGTACATGGATCCATTGACCCTTGGCATGCATTGGGACTTACTCATACTGTATCTCAAGATTCTCCAGCTATTTATATTGAGGGTAATTTAAAGATAATTTCTTTTTGAAGATAACTATTTTCTTTGCATTTCCTTTTGAATCTTAATTAATATTACCTTCATAATTAGGTACATCTCACTGTGCTGACATGATGCCATCATCTTACTTGGATTCAGCTGAATTAAAGGCAGCTCATGAACAAGTCAGATCTATCGTTGGTCAGTGGTTGTAGTGAGCCACTATGAAGATTCCAAATAAATAGAAAGCAAGTGGTTAAAGATTTGCAAAAATAACTAATTACTTTCCATCAAGAACTATAACTAATGAATTATTTAACTTAACTGAAAAGACTAAGAGCTCATTTCAACCTTTGACCTTTGTTTTTAAAGTCCCTCGGTTTTCAACCATTTCTTTTAATTAAAGAAAAGATAATTATTTCATAGATGTTTGATTTTCATTCTCATTCTTATTTTAAACTTCAGATTAGAGATGAAATTTCTTTATTAGGAAAATTTCTATTTGCACAGATTTTATTTGAGGATTAAAAACTTAATAACATGTTTTGGTATTGTTTTGAGAATTAGCACAGGTTGAAGACTTGATGTTTTACATTGCTAAAAGTGGATTGTCATTAGATTCAAATGTAAAAATGCTGATGTCAATCTGTCATTGATTGCAAAATAAATAGTTTATTATTTTCATAATAAGATGTGATTCTATTCATTAAATTTGAGCTTACTTATTGTATCTCTTGTAGTGTGTACAAGTGAACCAAATGAATTCCTTGTACATAACTGTTTCAGTGGGTTCATGCACTTTAATATTCCTTACTTAATGCCATTTCTTTCGTTTCTTGGTAACTTACCCTACCCTTTTCATCATCTAAAAACTTTTGCCTTTTTCTTTCCCTCTTTCTTTTTCCTTCCATTCTACCCTCAATTACAATTTCAGATATCCCTCTCCTCTCAATAATTTCTCTGTTGACACTTATGTACCTCAATTAAAACCCTCTCCTCCCTGACTATCTCTAATACTGTGTTTGTTTTTCTATCCACCCGATTTATGTTTTCTGTTCTATGCCACATACACGTCTCAAAGGTCTCCAATCTGTTTATATCCTCCTTTCATAAGAAGGGTGGAATATCCTTCCTAAGATATCTCCTAGAAAGGAGGATATATCCTTTCCTAGAAGGATTCCTCTTTTCCACATTTATATGTATAAAACATAGCAAAATCTTTCATTTTTCGGATTCCTTTATCGAGATCTCTAGTCATCAGTTCCCTTCATTTTACAAAAGCTTCCTTGACCAATGCTACTCTTTTCCGAACCTCATCTGTACACCTTCCAAGAGAGAACACTACCCAAGTAATAGGATTCACCTATCTGCTTTTGTTCTTCCCCATCCACCCTGATTGTTAACTTAGCTTTCTTGCCTTTGGTAAAACTCATTAGTTTAGTTTCTGTTAAGTTTATTATCATTCCAAATTCCTTTGCTTTATCATTTAGTGCATTTACTGTTTGTGAATCCTTTTTGGAATCACACACAATAGCTTTATCTACTGCATATCTTACTAACTTCAACACTTCTCTGCCAATTTTCACTACCTTGACTATTTCTTCCGGAGCTCCATTCACCATTTTCTCTGCACATATATTTATAATCCATGGTGATAAAAGGTCTTACCCCCCTCCATAACTCTGCCCATTCTGATTCCCCATCAGCTATTCTAACTAGTGCTGTTTAGGTACAAATTTTTCATGAAACACCTATATTTCCAGTCCAACCCAATTTTCTTTAAAATTTCCATCAGTTTTGGCCATTTGACTCTATTAAAAGCCTTTTAAAAATTGACAAAACAAACACTTACATCATTCTTAAACTCCAGGCTATGTTTTACAACTACCCTCACCACTACAATCGAATCCCTTGTTCCTTGGAAACTGATCTCGTCCTTTTCAGTTACACCCTTAATTTTTCCTTCAGTCTAAAACCCTTAAAATCACTGTTGCCATATGAGATATTAAACTGTACGATAATCTCAACACAGTGTAGTATTATTATTTTTTTGTAGTGAGGATATTGAGGATGAAATAGAGTTAGCATTCAAATCAACAAGCCTTTGGATTAACTAAACTTCCTTTTTTATTTACCTCTTTTATGTATTAGGAAGTTGAGCTGTGTGCTGCAGGTTTTGGTGGTTAATGCCACAATTCATTTTGAAAGACCTGCATACATGTAGCAACTCCCATTCATATCTTTTAAAATGCAAAGAGAGGGAAGGTGGGGTTTCGAAAATTCTGAAACTTCTGGAATATCCTCATTAGTCAAAAATAGCTGAGTCATGACTTTTTACAGCCTCACTTCAAAAGCTGCCCATTCATTTTTGATGAAAATATTCCTTAATGTAGATATATGCATCTTGAAGTATTTTCCTTTGTCTCCGCATCATTTTATGATATATCAAAGTCATCAAGGATTAATATTAAATTAAACAACATTTACAAAGTTCTTTGCATTTTATGGTACTAAATTTGTCTCTGAAAAAAGTTACTTGTTGCTTATAATGTCCATGGTTTTCATTATAAACTTAAGCAATAAATGTCTTTACTTACCAGGATACATTTCTAGGTTTTATTTCATTAAAGAGGATATACAATCACTGATGAAATCATGAAGAATTGTGGTAATGTTATAGCTTCTTGATATTTTTGAGAATTATTGAAATAGCAGGATATAAGAAGTCAGTAATCCTTCTTTCTGAGTAAGGCTATTTTGGTAGACATTTCTCAGAAAGGTAGACAGAATAATCAAGTTTGTCAACAAACTATTGCAGCAATTCAAATGAAGTAATGAACTGTTCTCAGAAACAGTAAACTTTTAACTTTCATTTTCACAGCAAAGTTTCAGATATGGTACATGCATTAATAATTGCCAAGTATATTCAAGTATAAGATACAGTTTGGATATTAGTGTGATCACCTACAACCTTTACTCAGGTTTACTGACAAAGAACACCGAGGTCATAACACTTTGGATAGGAGTTGGCTATGTATCATGCATCACTATCCCTTGCACTCCTACTAACCTAACTATCCTAAGCAAACAAAGAGCAAAAAACTATGACACAAACACATGAAACTGAGAGTGAAAATAAAATAAAGTTAAAATCAAAATAGCAAATAAGTAATCTGCAGACAATACAATGCAGTCTTTAGGGTGATAATTGTTATAAAATTCCTGCAGATAATTTTTGTTTTCAATTTTATTTAACTATTTTACTTTTATGCTGAAAAAATTAATGAAAAATACATAGTCAACTTCTATCCAAAGTCAGCATCAGCCTTCATGTGGTGTACTCTGTTTTAACAAATGAGACCACGACAAAAAATTATTTATTTTGTTTATAGAAACAATTGTTTCTATATTTCTACATCACTACAAGATGACTTAAGTCATCTACAAGATGACTTAAGTCATCTTGTAGTGAAATTCTTACGAAAGGGATGCAATAACATTTTAGAAAATGGATAAAATTCTGCTGAAGATAGTGTTCATGAGGGATAAAAGATGTTAGATTAAAAAACTGCAATAGAGAAAGTATAAAAAAAGTCTGATTGTGGCATATGAATCAGCTATTACTGTGCATGCTGAGCATGCCAGAAAAAAATTTGGCTAGGCCCATTACCAACTCCACCACTGGATGTAAAGATAAGATGTGTGCTCAGTCAAGTGGTTATTGAAAAGGGATGAGGGTTTTTAGGCAGCATTTTTAAACAATCATATCTCTGAAACTCCTGGAGAGAAACATTAAAAAATATGTTATCATGTAATTTTTATCTTCTATTTTCCTAAACTAGTCTCGTTTCAAATTTGCAAGACAACCGAAGTATCTCCTAGTTAGAAGAAAGGTTAGGAAAGGTAAAGTGAGAAGAGGGAGATGAGGTCAAACAGGTATGTATCTAAATAACAGTACTTTAAAAATGATATTATAATAACAAGCTACTTATATTATAGCGTGCAAAATGACTCTACCCTGAGGAAGGTAGAAGTGATAGCTATTGAAATGTCAGCATTTCACCAGTGTTACTTAGCTGGAAAACTACAAATAAATTTCCAACATACTGTTGAGAAAATAACATCTTATATAAGAATGGTGTAGCTCAGTTGAACCCTGATTTAATTTTCCCTCGACTAGTAAATTCACATACTTAGTTAATATTCTATAATTAGGATAATATCTTGGAAAATTTTATCCAAGCCTAAAACCAGGTTCTCATGGGGTTGATTGCACATCTGGTAACTCAATTTGCAAGTATGCTGTAGTTGGATTTACAGGAGGGAATCTTGATAATTTGTGAAATTTTTGCAGTTAACAAGACTGTTACTGAAAACATTAGATAAAGAGATTTCTGGGTATGAAAATGGGTAAATAGTAGGACAGTATTAAAAGCTTCAAATATAATAAGTAAAGATCTGAGAATTTATATTCCAGTGACACTACCTATAATGATAAATTTCAATGAACTGCATCATTTGAATTCATTCATCTAAATAATGGACTCGTTGATAAGCAGATAAGCATCCCAGTTAAGAGAATTGCATATTATTAAAGGTAGATGTAGAAAAAACAATGTGCCATTCTAATGAAATTTCATCTAATATACTTGTAGTAGTGGAATTGTTAAAAGTGCTTTGACAGCATATGTCATTTTGCATGTAGGCTCCCACCGAGAATTGAATTTCACCAAATTTGAATACATTGCCTACTTGACTATCCCAGAGCCCATTCTAATATACTTATATGTGTGCATATACATATCATATATACCTACTTATATCATTCCTAAATATATTATAAGTTTGTAAATTTACAACCAGTAAAGAAATACTAGGTAAGTTATCAGTGATGTGATGTAACGAAGTAAAAGTAATTAAATTACTTGTAACGATTAAATTTTGGTAATTTTTTACTTGTAATCGATACATTTTTAAAAAAGTAATTTTTACTGGTAATCTACTTCAAAGCTCGTGCGAGTAATCTTTACATTTGAGTAATCGAAAGTGAAAATTTGAATTCCTGGTGCGCTGAACACATCTAGAGGCAGTTCTAACTACATTGTTCACCCTGGAGCCGAATTTCTCTTCTCTTGGGAGGGGAGGGGCGACTCCCCGCCTAGGAGCGGAGTTGCTTCCGAGAACCTGAGAAGGGCCAGACAATACATGAATACAGGTAAAAATGTAAATGCTACAGTGTATGGTGCAGATTATGCATTTCTGTTTCTGCATCCTCAGCTTGCTGAGTAGAGTTTCGGTTCCCTATTTCATGGAGGGGAGGGGTAACTTCCCGCCAGGAGTTGCTTTCGAGAACTTGATAAGGGTCAAAGGGTACGTGAATGTGGGTGAAAATATAAATGCTACAATGAAGCTACATTGCATGGGTTACGCGATATAAGTTTGGCAATACAAATACAACCGGCTTGTACGTAAACCTTCTCATGTCATCAGCGGACATAGTGAAGAGAGGAAGCAATCGCTGTGTGGAAGAGGAGAAGAATCAAATCAATATATCAGCCATGGACACCGTACAAAGTAAATTCAAATATTTTACAAAGTAAATTCAAATATTTAAAAATTGATGTTTTTACCTTAANTCAGTGTCGTAAATACTGAATAATAATAATAATAAATCGTCTTTATTTATGGGCGAGATTGAGACTAATTAGTCCCTTCTTACATCTAACCCTTAGTCATTGTACATACAAAGAAAGAGGTATTGGGAGTTGAAATAAAAAGAAGGCAATAAAAGAAGGAACTACTACATGGGTTTAAAAAAAAACTGTCTGCACTTAGGAAAAAAATAAAATAAAACCCTGCTGGAAAACACCCACGTGAAGGAGGGCGTGAACAACCTGCGAAACTTACTGACAGTGGCGACTAAAAAATTTAAAATACGAGGGGAAATTTAGTAAAAGAAAAGTGTCAGTAACAAAGCTGAAAAAAAGAAAAGCAGACAGAAAGAAATGCATAAGTCTTACAAAAATTCTGACNAACTTACTGACAGTGGCGACTAAAAAATTTAAAATACGAGGGGAAATTTAGTAAAAGAAAAGTGTCAGTAACAAAGCTGAAAAAAAGAAAAGCAGACAGAAAGAAATGCATAAGTCTTACAAAAATTCTGACAAAAACAGATGTTGGATTTGAATTACTAGAAGTAGGCAGTAATATATGATAAATGAGAACATTAAAGGTAATATGAAAATATCGAATAAAGATGAAATATTGAATAATAAACTGAAAGAACAACAATTTACATAATACAACAACTATTGTGAAAATACAATTGGAACAATTTACATAAGATACATAGATATACATCAAATCAATATACCAATGGTAACGTCAACAATGTTGATGCACTAGAAAATAATANAAAAGCATTTAATAAACTGGTGCGGAATTCTGGAGGGGATGGTAGCATGGAAGGCAGAGCTCGCATTATCAAAGGAATATCAAATGTGGGATCAAAAGATGAATTCTTTAGAATGGCAATAAGGGCACAGAAACAAAGTGGCTCCTCAGTTTTGAATGATAAAGGGAATTTGGTGGTGGGTGGTAAAGCATATGTAGACACTGATATCAGCTTACAGACCCATGTTAGAAGCACCACAGGTGCTGGACCCATTACATCAACAAGCAGCACAACCTTTATATCAGTCACAAGCAATGTACCCTCTGTGTCCACTTCATCAAGTATATATATATATATAAAATAATAAAGATATACAAAATAATACATATGCACAAAATAATACCTTACCCGAAAAGATAGGAACTAGATGGAGGTTTGGAGTTGCTGGTTGTTAAAAATATAGGAATGGCCGGTAGTTGGGGGAATAATGATGCTATTTGAACCCAAGTCTTCCCTTTACAAGCCCTCGACTCCTCTGCCGTGTCCGGTCATCTGCGGGTCATTTCAACTATAATAAGGCAATAAATTCTTCCCAAAGTTCTCTGATTCGTATAAAAATGGATAAGGAAAGATTTTAAATAAAACAGGGCCAATAGCAATATATCGGATCTTCAGTGCACGAACAAAGTGGACGTCCGGAACGGATTTGCGTATACAAAGTCCAAAACAAATAAACCTGTCCTAAAATTGTTATAATTTTAATCAAATTAGTTCCATTAGGTTGATTTTTCACTAAACTTTAACAAAGTTAAAAGAACAAAACCACATAATCGTTTCAAAGACGATTTACAGCAAAAATGAAGCAGCTGGTTCACAACCAGGCCAACAAAATCGTCTGTAAACACCTGTAATTTTCTTCTCGAAAAACAAATCTTCATAAACAATACATATCATTAAAGTACAGCCACCATAAAAATTTAATTATGAAAATAATCTCCCGAAAATGTAACTTGAGAGCAGAAAGTTTAAAGCGGAAACAAATGACACGTTACGACATCGACTTCCTTAAGGGACCGGTGGTCCCATAGAGGACCACTTATTTTCACTTTTATGTTAAATAAAAGAAAAAAAATCCACTAAAGGATGCCTAATAAACACTGGAACACATAGTCAGGGAAGAAATAAATTTTTCTAAAATAAGGCTGCAAAAAAGTTGTCCCCCGAGGGACCTCTGCACTATAAAGGGATAAAATTGACTAGCAGTGCTAAATGTCTTGATTTTGAAGTTATCTTGAAGGACTATCCAGAAGATTCTTTTATGCTATGGTTAGTAGTAGTAGTAGTATTGTATTTATAAGGTGCCTCGACAGCTGAGGTCATTATGCACCTTATCATTATCCCAGGTATTAAAAATGATGGTATATTTCTACACTTTTAATTTCTAGAAAAGCAACAATATGAATGGATGAATGAAGCAATACAGATAGTGGGTCATATTGACCAGTGTTACAAAAACCCAAATTAATCTCTAGGAGATATAGAAGGCCGTGATATCGTTTCTCCCCGCAAGAAACTACCGTTTTATTCAATTAATCGCAGAAATATCGCGCTCGAGGTTTGGATTTTGAAATCTAATAGCTAATTATTTTGAAAATGAGAATATCGATTTCCACCGGATTCGGTCTCCTGAGATCTCGCCTAGAATGCTCGGATTGATTTTTAGTAGCGGAGATATGGGAATATGATGATATTTTCCTCCTCTACATAGAAACACATGGTCGGTCGATAATAAAAAGTCCAAGACCAGCGACAACCTACGACCCGTGGGTCAACGAGAGATACAGTTGATAATTTCCAGTGACCACTAAAGTTACAAAGTTAAAAGGAGATTTTCGTTATGATACAGATAGTGACAAAAATGGAATCGCTCAACGCAGAAGGAATCGCGTGAGACATCGGCGAAAAATACTGTATTATGCGATGAACAATGTTTCGATAACTGTGTATAATAACTATAAGAAATTAGATTTTTGGCCAGCCCAGGGTGAACAGGCATGACGTAAACAGAATGTCTAAGAAACGTTTCAAGGTATCATATTCAATCCGTTTTCCTCATACTTGCTTTGGGAAATCAATCTCTTCGAGAAATAAGGTCTTTAATTTAATTAATACATTTTTAGGCCTTTTTCCTCCCAGCTCAAGGTTTTAAAAATTTCTTCGAGAACTGCTGTAAAAAGAATTGGCGAAAGGGAGTCACCTTGTCTCACTCCTTTCTCAATCCGGAATTCCTCTGTTTCTTCATGCAGGATTACATAGGCTGTGAAGTCCTTGTAGATGCTGAGTAAGAGTTGGATGTACTCGGCATCTATTCCTTGTTTCCCTAGTGCTTCCAGTGTGCAGGAGGTACATACCGAGTCCAAGGCCTGGGCATAGTCTACGAAGCAGAGTACTAGTGCATCTCGTATTCTTCCATTCTGCTGATAAATTTCTTGCAGCGTGTAGATGAGGTCCATAGTACTGAATCCCTTGCGAAATCCAGCTTGTTCTCTGGGCTGGGCAGCTGCCAGGGACTTCCTCAGACGTGCAGCTATTACTCTCCTGAACGTTTGGTAAATAACAGGAAGGAGGCTGATGGGGCGGTAGTTCTTCAAATCTTCCTTGTTTCCTTTCTTGTGCAAAAGGACAATAATTGCATGGTTCCATTCCTTCGGAATTCTCCCTTGTCTAAGGCAATTAGTGAATAACTGCGCTNCTATTGTCAACTTGTGGCATATGCAATAATAATAATATACATAATATAAATTTAATTAATCGTTGCATGGTTAAGGAAGAGAAAGCGGCCACACAGAAATTTGCACATGGGTCAACGTTTGCAAACGGCAGGCACTGCAAATATCCGGTCAGTTGAAATGAGAGAAGTTGTCGGTTTCCCTGATGCAGACGAAATTTTCCAAACATCTTTCTATACTCTATAATGTACGCACGACTCGCTTTCGCACAAAGGAGTGTAGGTACTCGACGAAAATCCCATTGGTTAATTCCTTTTGTATTCAAGAAATCTGACGGCCGCTACAAATTATAATTTTTTGGTTTAGTCTACGGGGACAGACACCAAATACCGGTAAATACATATGGCCACCTTATTCATAGCTGATGACTCCGGTAGTTATTCTGGGAATTCAAAAATGGTGACGAAGATGTTCCGCTAACGCTACATCCAACCGTAAAGCAACCGTTTTTATCATGAGCATGAAAAATTTTTACCTCCAATTGATCGTGAAAGGTAAGGAGAATACTTCTTAATTGCTAGCATAAGTGATGGAACAGAGACAAGAGTGCCGATTTCTTCGCCGTTGGAATCAACTTATTGATAAGTGACGATTTCTTCTGCTTCATTGCAGACTGACGAACTATGGCGGGAAACATCAATCAGTAAGTGTTTCCACAACACTTGTAAACATAAATATTTTACAAAGTAAATTCAAATATTTAAAAATTGATGTTTTTACCTTAAATATATTCATTATATTGTGAGTGTTTTCAATTTATTTGCATGATGTTGATTTTAGAATACATCCTCATCCACAGGTGTACATTTTGGTAGAACATAAATATTTAGGCACTATAATTACTGTAATAATCATAGTGCCTAAATATTTATGCCTGAAGTGCCTAAATCCAACATTTTAATTATTCTTTAATACTATGGCATTAAAGAATAACTCAAATGTTGGTTTGCATTTTAGTACTCCCTGTTTGAGAACATATTGACTGCTATTGCGTCATTTACAGGTGCAAAATAAAAAGTAATTGTAATTGTAATCCTACTGATTACTTTTTCAAAGAGTAATTTGTAATTGTAATAAATTACAAATTTGACAGTGTAATTGTAATTGAGCCCGATTACATTTTTTCAGTACTTTTCCCATCACTGTAAGTTATACTGAGTAAAGAGTTGACCTCCAGTTTTGATTGAATGTACTTCTTAAAGCCTGGTGTTGTGAAGGTCAACTTCACAGCAGATTGTATTGGCATTCCTTAGTACTGCATATAAAGGAGAAAATAGGCATGATCCTACTTATACAAGGAATAGAGAAGACTTTTTCACTTCTATTTGCTATTGCTGGATCATGGAAATCCACCAGTTCTAGTATAACAACACAGTTCACCTTGTTTTTAATAATTTTATACAGGAAAATCAATTCAGCCAGCTTTCTTCATGATTCCTGTGTTCTGACATTCAATACTAGTCTAACCTCATTGTAGTCTATTTTGTAGAGCAATGGATCATTGGGGTACAGCTTAATTTGAATCCTACAGAGTGAGGAAATTTATTTTGAATTTTTTTAATGTTGTAAATATAGTCACCAAAATATGGAGAGCAGATCATACAGAAATATTCTAAGATTGGGAGAACTAGGATTGAAAATAAAATTTTGATGCAGTTAATGTTCTTGAAATTCTTGCTAACTCTTAAAATTAAACCCAAATCGTTAAAGGATCTCAGAGTTGTCTGATTCATGAGTATCTGAAATTCCAGATCTGTGAACAAGGTGAAGCCTGGATCAGAATTGTTTTAAATTTGAAGTTTAAATGAAAAGTTAGATTTACATAGTGAATATTCATAATGGATGATTGTATTGGTTCTGCAGAAAGACAGACTGACATTTCTTAATAATGACTACCATTAGTTTCTCTTAGCGCCATCTACCAAGGTGTCTTGCGTAGGTTAGATTTGGTGAATGTGGTCCCGGGTTCGATCCCCGGTGGGAGCTCAATGTGTGAAATGACCTAAGCTGTCGAAGCACTTTTAACAATACTACTAATACTGTCTTGCATACTTTACAGTCAACACCAGATCCAATGGAGTTGAGGATTTTCAAGTCACCATCATATGAGTGAAGGAGATATCAAAGCAATTCTATAAAGATTAATAAACCATGGAGGAATACCATCAGGACCTGCTCCTCTGGATGCATCCATAGCATGTTACATCATTGAAGTACAAGCATACATTTTATTTGGAATACTATCATGTTTATTGATATTTTTAACATGGGACCAGAAACTTTTTATATTATGAGTGTGAATACTTTCTTGAACTTTAGAGATATACTCAGAGTAGCATGATTTAGATAATTGCTTACAGATTTTTCTTAGTGAACAGAAGTTATTGTAGATATTGGTATTTCCAGTAATCTTATATATCTTGTGGTATTGCCTCTTAAGTTCTATAGACTGTTTCAGCTCAGAGGAGAACCATTTTGGGAAATGTGAGGTTCTAATATTAACAATGGGAGTATACATTTCGATTGCTTCAAACAGAATGTTATAGAACGTTGACATTGCACAATTAATATCATGTGAGTTTAATATACCTGGCCAATTAATACAATTCAAGTGATTGACAAGAAGATCATAATTACAGTTTCTATAGTCATAAAAAGACGATCTTACCTCAGTAAATTCTATAAAATTGTGAAGTGAAAAATTATNACTTTTCCATTATATTACAGTATACCATGTAAGAAATTCTGTAATGTCATATATTAATTCTGTAATTAATATAATTAGCATGGTAGATATTTTATAAATGTGTGTATATATATATATAGGTATATGTAAAATTGTAATATAATGTTATACGATTGTAGTTTAATGTATGTAATGATGACAATGTTGCCACCTGACTATTGTCAACTTGTGGCATATGCAATAATAATAATATACATAATATAAATTTAATTAATCGTTGCATGGTTAAGGAAGAGAAAGCGGCCACACAGAAATTTGCACATGGGTCAACGTTTGCAAACGGCAGGCACTGCAAATATCCGGTCAGTTGAAATGAGAGAAGTTGTCGGTTTCCCTGATGCAGACGAAATTTTCCAAACATCTTTCTATACTCTATAATGTACGCACGACTCGCTTTCGCACAAAGGAGTGTAGGTACTCGACGAAAATCCCATTGGTTAATTCCTTTTGTATTCAAGAAATCTGACGGCCGCTACAAATTATAATTTTTTGGTTTAGTCTACGGGGACAGACACCAAATACCGGTAAATACATATGGCCACCTTATTCATAGCTGATGACTCCGGTAGTTATTCTGGGAATTCAAAAATGGTGACGAAGATGTTCCGCTAACGCTACATCCAACCGTAAAGCAACCGTTTTTATCATGAGCATGAAAAATTTTTACCTCCAATTGATCGTGAAAGGTAAGGAGAATACTTCTTAATTGCTAGCATAAGTGATGGAACAGAGACAAGAGTGCCGATTTCTTCGCCGTTGGAATCAACTTATTGATAAGTGACGATTTCTTCTGCTTCATTGCAGACTGACGAACTATGGCGGGAAACATCAATCAGTAAGTGTTTCCACAACACTTGTAAACATAACGTCGAAAATTCATTTATTATAAAAATTTATATTTCTTGGAAATTTCTACCAAAGCTACATTACGCGTTTTCCATAGAGTCATAACGAAATTTCTCATACTATAATATTCTCTTAGGGTGGTGGTTGATGCGGTCCATCGCAAAGGAAATATAACGCATTTTGTTTTTCTTATTTGCTCTCACATATTAGTTAAAAACTGTGGCAATAGATAGTTAACGAAATAAGTATAACAAAAGTAGTAAGTACATCAGATATTTGAGTATGAACAATACAAAAGTTACGTCATGGTAACTTCATAATCCTTCCTGAAGGACTTCGAAGTTCGAGAGCCTGACGAAGAGAGAACGTATAAACCGTATAAACTGTGATATTAAATGAAAATCGTTCACACCCAGCAGACCTAACCTATTTATTTAGGAGAGAATTTATCAATAATTATTTATACTGAGTTGATCTGGGTAGGCTTTGCGTGGTTGGTTTTCATTCGTTATCACTATTAACAAGCAATGCCATCTTTACTGCAGTTTCTTGAACTCACGGAGTCGGGAGCACGACCGGCGATTCAATTTTCATGCGCGCCTAGGAATGGGCTCTTTAAGCCGGGATTACACGGGTTGAGTACTTAACGTAAGCTTAATCTGTGGTTGAGTGCATGACCAGCTACTTGACTTGCACGGCTAGCAAGTACACTGTGGTCGTGTATGACTTAAATCGTTTAAGCCTGGTTTACCTTTACTTCTTTTCATAATAGATCACCTATTTGACGGGGAAAAGCGAGGTAATTCCTTCAACTTTGGAATAAATTTTGTAATATAACCCTTTATAGGGCAAAACTCCAGGGGTGGCATGGAAATATATTTTCTAAGTGAATGCCACGTGTTAACTTTCTTGAAGAAAGTTTTGTTTAGTTCTTACCGGAAAATGAATTATTTATAACTAAAAAGGGGTGGTCCATATAGGAACCACTGGTCACTCACGAGACCTAACTGTTCAAATTCAGACCGGTGGTCCGAATAGGGACCACTTACAAACCATTTTTTTCTGCTATTATCTCATGCTGAAACTATTAATCCAATTTCTCTTAAACATGCAAGCCCTTCCACCACGACAAGGTTGTAGTCCAGAGAATAGGTAGGGGCCAGACGAAAGGTAGTCCACGCAGTGTCTGCACCTCAGTGAGGCGGCTGCAAANGAAAAATATCTTTTTTCTGAAAGGAATAGATTTGCTAGGTTTGCATTAATAATATGAACAGAAGAAATCATTTAAAACATTTTATTGCTGCTGTGTAAGACAGTGAAAACCCTTTAAAAGAATTTTCTGAAGACAGTGCTGGGTTTACTATAGCTAAAGCAACTGGATGTGTTATAGATATCACTGTTGGAGTGAAAAAACATTTCCTGAACTACATCCTCTGTGGATATTTCCCTCTTCTTAAATTTAGGAGTGTAGCTTCCTCTGTGCATAGCATTTAAATTTATATGAACTCTTTTCGATCATCTTTTGAATAAGCATAGTTTATCGTTACCATGTTGAAACATAATTACTCTATGTCTAGAAAGCACTTGAACCCAGCCAATACTCGGAGTAGATCAAAGAAAAATAAAAGATTACACACATTACCAAATTTGGATTTCCCCTGAGATGCAAAATCCCTTGGATTTTCCCTATCTAGAACATTAGAAAACAGTAAGTCTTTTGGAGTCTCATTGAGAGGTAGGTCCGTTAAATTGAGATAGGACAAGGATAGGGAAGAAAGCAGGTCAATGCAAAAACATTTTTTTTTGCAGTTGTCTAAGGAGAATGTACTAATATGTTCCCCTCAGCTAAAGGGTTAAATGACTTTTAGAGTACGGTAGCTGTTTTCATAGTCCTGATTATCCTAGATAGAAGTTGTAATAGTGGCATTTTTATTTATAATTCATTAAATTGAACATAGTTCCTGCATATATAAAACAACACATTACATAAATTTGTGGTCACAGAAGCCTATTTAAGCGCTTGCCCTTCGTGGTGAAAGGACGTGTTCTCCTGAACATCATTAGCGACTCCTTGAGTTTCTGACCCTCGGCCAACCACCCATCGATAGCCGGCGAAATTCTTCCCACTGCCCCGACTACCTGTGCAGCAGTTTATTCGAGGAGAAGTGCTAAGTAGAGCCTAGGCTAAAATTTTTATTACACCTCTGACCTCAGTAAGAGAAGAGAAAAAGCATTTAATAAACTGGTGCGGAATTCTGGAGGGGATGGTAGCATGGAAGGCAGAGCTCGCATTANTTACTTCTTCTGGGAGAATAGAGGGGGGATTTTCTAAGTTTCCTGTTTCTTCTAGGTTTTCCTCTTCAACATTTTCTGTCTTCTTGTATAAGTTGGTGAAGTATTCTGCCACTGTACTCAGTATTGCTTGTCTATTGGAAGTTGTTGTGCCATCTTCATTCTGTATGGCCAAGATTAGTTTCTTTCGCATTACTAGGCGTTATCTGACCTTCATGCTCTTGTTGTTCTCTATAGCTTCTTGCACCATTTTTTCGTTAAAATCCCTCACGTCTTCCTTCATTACCACTGATAGATTTACAAAGCTTAACATATTCAATATCTACCTTTGGCAAGTCTGAGTGTTTCAGTTACTTTCGTTGTATCATCATTTTCCTGGTTCTGTCGCTGAACTTCTTATCCTTTGGTCTTTTTGGTGCGCTTGCTACTTCTTCTGCCGCTACCTTCGCAACTTCCATGACTTTGGCTTCCAGTTATTCTTCATGAAGTGCTGAAAACCTATTTCTAAACTCCAGCTGAAACTCTTTCCTATTTTCTTCTAATTTTGCAATACTTACGTACCACCTGTTTCCTGCAAGAGATCAACTTCTTCAGCTCCATTCTGACATTAATCTTTATACTGCATCTAACAATCCTGTGGTCACTTCCTGTTTTGAAGTTGTTTAAAACTTCACAATTAGTAACTGTGTGGAGTTTGCTAACCAATATATAGTCTATTACATTTTTTACTCCATTAGGACCTCTCCAATTCCACTTCCTTGTAGGATTCTTCTTGAAATATGTGTTTGTTATGTACATATTGGTGTACTCTGCAAACTTTACCAGGCAGTGACCTTATTCATTTCTCTGGCCCAGTCCTTGATTTCCTGTGACAGCATTACCTGCTTCTTACTTACCTACAGGAGCGTTAAAATCGCCCATGATGATTTTATAATAGTGATCTTCCTTGTCATGTTCCGTGCCAAGAGTAGGGTATAAATATTCAATTTCTTCTTCACTGCTTGCTGCTGTTGGTGCATAAACATGGATGATCCGAACAGAGTAATACTTATTTGTCCTGAGAATGAGCTTACATATTCTGTCAGATACACTTTCTATTTTCTCCACATTATTTTTCCATTTCTTGTTAATCAAGAAGCCAACTCCTCCAAGTCTTCCATCCTTTCATCCTCTATAATAGAATATATGCTCTTCCTTGAGTGTAACCAATCCTTCTTAATTCACTGAGTATGATGACATCCCATTTTATCATCTGTGCTTCATTGAGTAGCTCCAGGAGTCGATTTTGACTCTTCAAGCTGCGGTAGTTGTATGTTGCAAAGCGAAGGGGGTTATTTCTTTTCTTCATGATGGACCTCTGTAATGCCACCACCTCCCTGACTACCAAATGGGTGGTGCTTTTATGTCAGGATAAATTTATATTACAGAGGCTCATCGCAATATATTTTATTTGCACTGGAGGGTAAAAGACAGTGATTCACCAGGCTGTCTCACTGCCGGTTGGTGAATGAATGAATGTCACTCTCATTATTTGGTCGGAGATATTGTTGAAGCCTTCTTCACATGGTTGAACCTAAGCTATACATCGCCTCCAATCTTCTTTCTGCCCCAATGAGGCAATGAACCATGGCAGTATTATACTCTTCAAGCAGCGGTAGTTGTACATACGTTGCAAAGTGAAGGGAGTTATTTCTTTTCTTTATGGACCTCTGTAATGCCACCACCATATAATGATGATATATACATACATACATATACATATATATTGGTATCATTAGAAGAGACAGAAAAAGTACACATGATTGAGGATGCTGATAGGATTGACTGACATCATATATAAGGTAATCTCACTGAAATTCTGATCAGGCCACATAGCAAGAAAAGGTGACAACGGCTCAGCATCAGCTGTTCCAAATTGAACACCAAAACATCTGAAAAGGTTATGAAGAAGACTGAAGGACAGATGGAACAGAGACTTCATTAAGTACTTAAGGATAGCATGGCAATTAGAAGCTCAAAATAGGAGTAATAATGGGAAACATTTGGGGAGCGCCATGGAAAATTAAATAAGGGAAGTTACCGAGGACGCAAATTCAAATACCGTTAAGAACATTTTAAATTTAGAACTGTGAATTTAAAAATTATGGATTTTAATAAGTTATTAGTTACTTTTTGCATTAAAATTGTGTTTGGTCGACGATTTTCCATGCCCTCGATAATGGACTNATATTCTCTGATGATATTCGGAAAGAACTACCTTAAAAGTAAAAATATTTGTTTAGGCGATTATTTCCTTGTAACGCTTGGTCGTCGCCTCTCGAAGATCGCGCTCACTGTTTAGCTGAATAACAATACCATTTATGGGAGAGTGGGTAAGAGTGAGACACGGGGAAGAGTAAGACACATTTAAATTTCCTTCTAAAATTTTCTATCTGGATGGTTCTGCTAGCATGGATCAAAGTTAAACTAAGAGCACATGTTTTGATGTAAATCGTATATGGCTGCTGTGAAAACAACTTCTCAACTTCTGTGAATGGGTAAAAGTATTCGCTACATGCGGAAATGTTAAATCGGGGGTTTACTGTATATGTACTCGTATTTAGGTAGAAAGAAGAAGTTTTTTCCCGGTGAATATAATGTAGAAAGAGCTCTCGGGTCTCCAACTGGGTTGCCTCCTGCCAAAGGGTCGACCTTTCGGATGTATACTCTGAAATGAAGTTCCTGAAGATGGGTGCAGAGTACACACCCGAAACGTCGATCCTTTGCAGGAGGCAACCCAGTTGGAGACCCAAGAGCTCTTTCTACATGTATTTAGGTGTTTCTAGTTACACCTGTTGATGGTTAGAGTCTAAAAGAAACTGTTACCTTTATTGGTAGAAAAGAAATATGTAATAGTTATTTATGAATGCATTTCTCTCTATTTTAGGAGTGAAAATGATGTAAATGGATGGAGAAAAGGTGCCTTACAACTGCAGCAAGAATTTTATGAGAAACTAGGTGATAGAAGATGGGATCTGTTAAAGAGTGATGAAAGATGGGCTTTAGAATCAAAAGTTGCCTTTGCTATGTTTGGAGAACCAAAGGATAAGACAGCATTCAAAGCAAAAGAAGAGTGTAATTTCCACATTGATGAGAAAGTGAATGCCTATTATGAACATGGTCTGAAAATTGGGTACAACAAAGAGCAAATAGAGGAAATAAAAAAAATCTGTGATAAAATTTATGAGACTGTGGACAGTAAAGAGATACTCATAGCCTTCCTTTTTGTAATAGGAAAATTTGGCTCTGATTCTTTCATCATACCATTTTTCAGAGTTCAAAGGAATCCAGAAGGAAAGGTTTATTTCATTGACAATGTTTGTCGTGTATATGAAAATTGGGAGGGCTATAAGAACAATAACAAACTTCCAGCAGCAGAGGTCCTGTATCCTGCTAATGGAATATATGATTCAAATGAAAATGGTGACGTATTGGTAGAATATGCTGAAACCCCAGCAAGTAGCATTGCTGCCAAAGCATTAGTAGTTGGGGACACAGGTGTAGGCATCACTTCATTGGTTGCAGCAGGAGTGGGAGTAGCTTCCATCTTCTTTCCTCCTGTTGCACCATTTGCAGCAGCAGCTGCATGGGCTGCTACTGGATGTGGAATCTATGGAGCTAGTAGAGGATCATATATTTTATATGATCGTTCAAAACATACTGAGAGCATATCCCTCACAGACTCAGAAGCCCGAAATTGCTGGTTGTCAGTAGTTGGTAGTGCATTTGGTGTGGGAAGTGGGTTAGCCATGAAGGGCATGGTTGCTGCAGTGGCTCAAGGTCGCATTGTGGGTACAGCAGGTCAGGTATTAGTGAATTTTCTCAACTTTGGTGCCTTGACAGTGAATGGAATAGGAATTGCAAATCATTTGGCTATTTTGGTAGACAAACGAAGAAACAATGATTTGACTGCCATGGATGTCCTGCAGTTTGGATCATCTGTCCTGTTTTTCACGAATTCAGCCATGAATGCCAAAACAGCTGCCACAGTCATAGATCAGGTGCAGAAGGACACCCTTTCTAATTTCACCTCTGACCTCAGTAAGAGAAGAGAAAAAGCATTTAATAAACTGGTGCGGAATTCTGGAGGGGATGGTAGCATGGAAGGCAGAGCTCGCATTATCAAAGGAATATCAAATGTGGGATCAAAAGATGAATTCTTTAGAATGGCAATAAGGGCACAGAAACAAAGTGGCTCCTCAGTTTTGAATGATAAAGGGAATTTGGTGGTGGGTGGTAAAGCATATGTAGACACTGATATCAGCTTACAGACCCATGTTAGAAGCACCACAGGTGCTGGACCCATTACATCAACAAGCAGCACAACCTTTATATCAGTCACAAGCAATGTACCCTCTGTGTCCACTTCATCAAGTACTCTCCAAAATGAAGATGAAACACTTCAAAGTTTAGTCAACCTGATTGACACTATTTGCATTGAGAACAAAAAGGAATTCATACATCTTGAGGATGATATAAAAATACCAATGAGAGATTTGTGTGGTTATGTTGCCCGGCTTTTCATGAGGTACTTTTCTTCAAAAGGGAAGAGCACATTTCCTTCCAGCAAAATCCTTGATTTCATCAACTCCTCAGAAAGCCTGGCTCAATCAAAAGGATGCAGAACTAAGGAGGATTTTATTGATTTTGTACGATTCCTGTGTATTCATCAAAAAAGTAAACTTGTAGAATTGGAGAGAAAATACCAGAATGAAAAGAAAAAGGTTGAGAAATTGTTGGGAGGAAAATTCAACGAATCTGAATATGCCAGTAAATGGAGGGTTGAAGATGTAAATAATAGGGAGTCCTCCTTTTTGAAAACAATCAGCGATGAAATAAGAGAATCCATGGTTGACCTCAAAGGGAGCTTTGAAATCAGTGAAAAAGATATTTCATCAATAAATGAAGATGGAGGTCTCAAATTTCGAACAAATTATCATGCTCTGAATGAATATTACCATTGTTTTTTGGTTGATGGAGTAGAGTTGTCACCTTCAGAATTCTTTCATTTGATCAGAAAAGCTCTAGAGGATGACAAGTCTCAAATAACTATTGATAAAGGGATGGTCTGTTCTTACAATAATGAGAATGCAGTGGTAAATGTAAAAGAAAGTATAGATGGAAGAATTCTGGATTCTGTGATGTTAAAAGACCGTTTTAACTAATCATTTGCATAAGTAAATAATATATTGCTTCCTTGATTGCTTTGGGATATCATTTGATGATCAAATTTTTATTGTGGAATATATTTTTCTTCAGGAATAAACACTTTTTAGCAATATCATTTTTAAAAATTAAAAATATTGAGAATAACTTTATAATGTTTTTTGAAAAACCTGTCAAGAACCATGCACTCTCTACTTACTTGACTCCCTTCCTCATTTGTTAACCCTTTAGCTGCTGGAGGTTAAGATTTTCCCACAACTAGGCATGGGAGAAAAATAAGGGGGGTATTTCTCCCTCTGGTGGAAAAGAGAAATCCTAGTAGGTAGTAATCCCTACAATCCAGGAACACCTTTTCCTTATGGGTGCAGTCAACAGTTAATGTCTACAAAATATGTTTGCTGTTATATATAATATATTTAATAAGAAACTTTTTTTGCAAAAGCAGCCCAAATTTAATTTCCCTCAGATATCTTGATTTTTATAAATTATTACTAATTTCATAATTCCTCTAATCAGATATTGAAGACAATGGTTAATGTCTACAAAGTATGTTTGCTGTTAAATATAATATATTTAATGAGAAACTTTTATTTCCAAAGCAGTCCAAATTTAATTTCCTTGTTGTTTGATGATCATTTTGATACTAAACACTTCACAGATATCTTGATTTTTATCAATTATTACTAATTTCACAATTCCGCTATTCAGATATTGAAGAAAAATATCTTTTTTCTGAAAGGAATAGATTTGCTAGGTTTGCATTAATAATATGAACAGAAGAAATCATTTAAAACATTTTATTGCTGCTGTGTAAGACAGTGAAAACCCTTTAAAAGAATTTTCTGAAGACAGTGCTGGGTTTACTATAGCTAAAGCAACTGGATGTGTTATAGATATCACTGTTGGAGTGAAAAAACATTTCCTGAACTACATCCTCTGTGGATATTTCCCTCTTCTTAAATTTAGGAGTGTAGCTTCCTCTGTGCATAGCATTTAAATTTATATGAACTCTTTTCGATCATCTTTTGAATAAGCATAGTTTATCGTTACCATGTTGAAACATAATTACTCTATGTCTAGAAAGCACTTGNCTCTTTTTTTCCGCGAACGATACGCGATAATAATAAATTAAAAAAGTAATTCTACTCTTGGTGTTTACACCCCCTGCCACACGCCGGAAGGCGGCTTGCAGGGTACTTATGTAGATGTAGATGTAGATGAAGGCATCATTTTAGAAATGCTTTAAAAATTTTGAGTAACATGAAATCGCTAGAAACTTGTAATTTTAATTAGCTATGGTTTTGTGAGCTAAAAATTTAAGAATCGATAGTTTCATTGATACTTCTAATAATAAATGTATTTGGTATGTATAATTTCAATAAAGTGCCCCTTTTTACCTGTTATGGTATGAGGCCCAACTGATACCTAACAGTACTTAACAAAGACATGTTACATTCTATTTAGACCAGCATTGTAAGTAGCTTAATGTTGAAGAGAAAATAAATCATATATTAGTTAAACAATCGTTACTACCAATTAACCAAACCAAACAATGAATGAATAAATCCAATATTACAACTCCTTCCTCAAAACCCTGATCTTGGCGATTCCTTAATTTGATGATTTTTTCAATATTTTCTATTGTAGCGAAACAATCTTCTTTATCTTTTACCTTCATTAACAACCTTTGTAAATCCACTAAAGGGGAAGATTTGCTAGGAACTATTTCCTTGTTGGCTATTAAATATTATATTATTTATAAGTCAGTAAATCCTGTTTGTATGGGGTTGCAATAATAATAAAGTAGGAAACACCTCTGCAACTCGAGATCGGTGTTTCCTATTGTAGGGTTGCATTCTCTATAAATTCTATATAAATAATCTAATTTCAGGAATCTGTTTCTAAAGGCTGCATACTTGGGTAGTGGAGGCTTGGGTTGGGCAAGAATGACTATTCTCCTGATGTGCAAAACATCCCTTTCCACTTCAGTCCTTTCCACTGAATCATTCACACTCGATATGTGGAAATACCACTTCTAATATGTTTAAAAAGGGGCCTGTTGTAGGGGAAATACCAATGTGGTCAGAAGGATTTTGTCCAGTATTCTAGATGAAACAAAAAATTTGCAACCCTCAAAATCAGTGCAACTGGAGAAGAGAACTATGAACAAGAAATCACTTAAAACATTTTATTGCTACTGTGTAGGACAATGAAATTCCTTTAAACAATTTGCTGAAGATAGTGCTGGGTTTGCTATGGCTGCAGCTACTGGATGTGTCAGAGATCTCACAGTTGGAGTGAAGCAGCATTTCCAGAGCGCAATCCTTGTGGATATTTTACTCTTCTTAAACTGAGGAGTATAGCTTTCTCTATCCATCGCATCTTGATTTATATTAACGTTGATATTCAAAAAGTAAGTAACCATGTTGAAACATACTTACTCTATGTGTAGAATGCACTCAAACACAACTAAAACTCGGAGCAGAGCAAAGAAAAATATAAGAGAGGCTACGCATTACCAAATTTGTAAATCCTCGAGGTACAAAATCAATACAGAGGAGTGTGCCTTTAGATGTCTCATTGAGAGGAAGAGCCATAAAATTGAGAAAGGACAAGAATGGGGAAGGAAGAGCAGGTCAAATGTAGAAAAACATTTTTCCAGCTGTTCTCTTAGGAGAACGTACAAATACGTTTCCCACAGCCAAAGGGTTTACTGACTTATAGGCTTCAAAAGCTGTTTTCTTACTCCTGATTATCCTAGATAGGTGTTGTTAATGTGGCAGTATTATTTATAATTCTTTAAGTTGAACATAGTTCCCGCATAGATAAAATATCACATTTCCAAGAATTTGAGAATGAAAGAAAAGTAATCTGATTGTTGTGAGATGATAGGACCAGAAAGCTTAGTACCAAAATGTTTTAGAGGATTAACCTGACTTTCAAGCCTTAGGTACAGTGATTTTTGATTACATAATTAATTTCCAGAATATCGAATTTTTTTTACAAATGTCTTTTGCTGTGTTTCTGATAAATTTTTAATATCTGTGAGGAGCTGACTTTTTGTAGGTCTGATTGAAAGGGAAATGTCTCCGAGAATTGAGTGCTGCAAATATTTTAGATTGGGATGAGAGAATAACATGTGAAGAAGTGCTGAAAAAAGTGGGAGAAGTAAAGGTTTTGATCAATGAAACATAATAAAGGTAGAGAGAAAATGACTGGGTGAAATATGGAGAAGGAATGGGTTGTAGTTACCAAAGGCATCTGGAAGATAATAGTGTAAGATAAGCATTGCTATGCTAGGGAAAGTTAACAATAACCCTGTGTATGTACATGTACATAATCAAATATTTTTATGGTCACAGAAGACATCATTTTAGAAATACTTTAAAAATTATGAGTAACAGGAAATTGCAAGAATTATAGTAATTTTAATTGGTTATATTTTGTGAGATAAAAATTTAACAATTAATAATTTCACAAATACTGCTACTTATAACTGCTTATAGTATATTTATTTTCAATAAAGTGCCTCTGATTACCTATTTTAGTGTGAGGCCCAACTGATACCTAACAGTGCACATAAAGCTATGTTATCTTCTGTTTAGAACAGCATTGTAGGTAGCTGAACGGATAACCCACAATATTGTACTGCATGAATTGCGGTATTTGTCTGTTTAGTCTTCTATGACTTTCAATGTATATTAATTCATTTTACAGGGTACGGTTAAGACGAAATAGTGGCAAAAAGAAAAAAAATTACGGTCTCTTGTAAAAATGCCCCCCCAAAATTCTTCAGATCGTAAGAAATGTAGCGGGTATAGCAGGATTTCAGCCAAAATAAAAATAATATTTTGTTTTTTAAATTTTTTTCAATGTTTCTTCACTGTTATTAAATAAAAAGTTGAGTGATTATTTAAAAAAATTTATTTCTTAAAAATTCATTGATTTATGAAATATAAATTTATTCAATCTATGGAAAACTTACTCTAACCTAAGGAATTCAAGGAATTATGTCTACGCGAAATTCAGATTGCCCGAGAAGTATAGGTTGGTCCTCTTCATTTCATGTGACTGGATTCCACTGTACTTGAAAATCGATCGAATTTTTTTCTCATTCTATCAGTGTTAAGTACTGATCTGTCCAATTTCCTCATCATCTCTCTCTAGCTTTTGGACACTTACTAAAGATAAAATCCTGAGAGTTGGGCTAGATATTTATATTTATCATCCTTAAACAAGAACCGACGGACTTTGATTAAAAATTTCCGAAATAACCGAAGTTGCCTCGAGAAATGCGTTAAAATACTCTCAGTGAAATAATTAGCCGGATGGCCGATTTAAACCATTAATACTCCAACAGATACCAATGAGAGGGAATGAGGTCCTCTAAGAAAGTTGAGAGGTGAGGTAGTTTTGTCTTTGACACCAACGTTCCCTTTTTTCTATAAGTCAGTTCCATATAAGTGGAAGGCACTAACCCAGTGAATAACGCTTATTTTCATTGCCTTTTTCCATAAGGAGTGACTAAAGTTAATGCTATTATTCAACATCACCCATTTCCCTGTAGCTTTCATATTATCACAGTCAGAAAACAAGACTGAGACAAAGAGCAAATGAAATATATGCATATTTTCTTCTTCCCTGTACAAGTAGTAGTAGTAGTAGTATTGTTAAAAGTGTTTCGACAGCTTAGGTCATTTCGCACGTAGGCCCCCACCGGGAATCGAACCCGGGGCCGCTTTCACCGAAGTCGAACGCGTTGTCCACTTGGCTATCCGGGAGCCTCCCCCTGTACAAGTATTCCTTTCATTAACGTATTACGAACGGATCTCGAGTTAACTCGTGCTTTGCGCGCCATCATTTGCGGAGGGATTACGAGATAACACGTGTTTTTTGCACGCCATCCTTTGATGCCACTTCCTATGGTATATTCTGAGTAGAGAAATGGTAGGGTGATTTTGTTCTTCATTTTACGAACAGTGTTATTTCCATAGAGTAAGGATATATAGAGCTGATGAAAGCAATGAAATATTGATCAAATTAGTCTTCCTTTGAGAAGAAGGAGAACGTATTTTTATTTACCTTATACTTCTTTGTCAAAAGGCAGAAAAAAAGTTCATCCCAGCGTGTAAACCCCAAAATTTACCATTTAAAATTGTTTTGGTCCATAGTTCCTCTTAAAGCAAGTGAGCCTCACGGAGGACGGTGCTCCGCCGCGCGGATTAAGCCTTTGCAGCGTTTTCGAAAAGTTGGTTTATTTATTGATGGCGCAAATAAGCGCAAGGTTTTATTTCAGATTCCTCTTCAGGAAGCTTCAAAGAACATCGTGGTATAAGTTATCTCGTGACACTCTATGTCACTTTCTACTATTTTTCTCGCTTTGGGTAAACATTTTCTCTAAAATAAGGGTTACGTAAAGTATTTAAATGTTACGTAAAGTATGTAAATATTCAAGGGTGATCATAAATGCAACGTCGTATGAAGGAGAAAGAACATGTTTATAACGTGGAATTATTTTTTACCAGATGATTAACTTCATTTTGGTTCACCAGCGGTTTGAAGTTGAAGATTTTCGCGAAAAATCGACGTTTGCAAAATTTGGTCAAGTTTGACCCCCTGTATAATTTTAATGCGTAGGATCCAACGTAAATGACCTCCATAGTCGTATGTAGAATTTATTCAAGATTGGTCATGCGAAGTTTCATAGTCCGTACTCAAAAGAAGCTTTTTCGTATTTTTGGCCAGCTTTTTTCGATTCTAGCCCACTGTGCATTGGTGGGAACTTATAAACTTTGTCACTTTCGAATGTCTTGATATCATTCCCGAAACAGAGTTTGAATTTTACAAATCTCGGAAAACGAGCGTGAAAATCGGCCCTGAAGAACTCAATGGTGATAGATTCCATCACACAATGTAGACTACAAATTAACAATTACAACATACCTTCACGAAATTTAATACCTTCTAATCTCTTAATTGACCTTCCTAGGCCCACTGATGTTTGACATATTAAACAGTAATGATTGGTACAGATTGAAACATTATAATTAAATTTTGCTATTGATAGTTGATTTTAATTAGAAATATTAAGTAGTAGTTTGGTTTTTCTTGAAATAAGAATCAAAAATAAGTTATAAATATTTAGTTNCATACTTACTCTATGTGTAGAATGCACTCAAACACAACTAAAACTCGGAGCAGAGCAAAGAAAAATATAAGAGAGGCTACGCATTACCAAATTTGTAAATCCTCGAGGTACAAAATCAATACAGAAGAGTGTGCCTTTAGATGTCTCATTGAGAGGCAGAGCCATAAAATATAGAAAGGACAAGAATGGGGAAGGAAGAGCAGGTCAAATGTATAAAAACATTTTTCCAGCTGTTCTCTTAGGAGAACGTACAAATATGTTTCCCACAGGCAAAGGGTTTACTGACTTATAGGCTTCAGAAGCTGTTTTCTTACTCCTGCTTATCCTAGATAGGTGTTGTTAATGTGGCAGTATTATTTATAATTCTTTAAGTTGAACATAGTTCCCGCATAGATAAAATATCACATTTCCAAGAATTTGAGAATGAAAGAAAAGTAATCTGATTATTGTGAGATGATAGGACCAGAAAGCTTAGTACCAAAATGTTTTAGAGGATTAACCTGACTTTCAAGCCTTAGGTACAGGATTTTTGATTACATAATTTATTTCCAGAATATCGAATTTTTTTTTACAAATGTCTTTTGTCTGTGTTTCTGATAAATTTTTAATATCTGTGAGGAGCTGACTTTTTGTAGGTCTGATTGAAAGGGAAATGTCTCTCCCTTCCTCATTTGTTAACCCTTTAGCTGCTGGAGGTTAAGATTTTCCCACAACTAGGCATGGGAGAAAAATAAGGGGGGTATTTCTCCCTCTGGTGGAAAAGAGAAATCCTAGTAGGTAGTAATCCCTACAATCCAGGAACACCTNTATTATTTTGATATTCACGATTAGGAAGGAACCGATTTTTTTTCAAGTCCATTCTTCCTTGGGATTTTTCCTGGGTTCGCACCATCTTGTGCTAGATAACCCTTATACCCGTTTTCTATGTTTTATTGTCTTTATATTCACGATTAAGAAGGAACTGATTGGAGCTTATCATTCTAAACCGACATTTTTTTATATGAGATTCGTTTTACGCATTCACAACAACAAATAATAAACATTTTTATTAGTGCTGCAAAACTTATCCCTGTCGTAACATTCCTCAGCGAAATGTATGATGTCAAGTATGTTTTAAAGGGAATAAAATCCACTGTTTACTTAATCCCTCACTCTTCTCTTCTTCTACTGGAAAGGCATAGAATTTACTTTAATCCACACATATACCCTGCATGTGCGTTCCGGTGTATGACAGGGTTAGTAAGATGGTAATCGCAAACTATGAATTTTACTTCAATTCTTCCTTTAAATGTAAAAATGGAATTTATTTTATATTTATAAATCTTTAATCGAGAGAGGTCCTCATAAAAGTTGCTAATAATTTTTATATCTTTCTAATGTTTATCTCTTCCTTGTTGTAATAATATTTTTCTCCTTCACTGATAAAAAAGAAGACAAACTACCATGTACAAAATCTACTTTATCAGCCAGTAGCTTCGTTTGTGGTACTCTTGAAATTTCACTTAAATTATATTATAACTTAATTGATAAAGGAACCTTTCCTTCAAATTGTGAAATTGCTGTCTAATTCTAAATTTAACGAATTAAAATTTACTTTTGCTCCTCTAACAAAGGTTTCCTCGTTAATCCACGACTATCATATCAGCAACATGTGCTTTTCACTTCCTTAGTTATATTTCTTTAATAAACCAGATGTAAACTACCGAGTTACATTACGGAAACCATAAAAATGATTCAATATCAAAATAAAGTTAGCTATACAAGATTAATGAAGGCTCTAACTTCCAATACAACGCAATGGAAAGAAACCGGCTGCTAGCACACGCACCCACGTTTTTCTCTTTCACAGTGTATTACTCTCAAAATACAGATTTTAAACTATTGATTTACATTACTTAAACCATAGACATTATAAAATGGCCCAAATTAAAATGAATTAACCTATAATATGTTCTAAAATTCCAAAAAACAGAATACGGTGCACCGATTTCCCATACATTTAAATGGGAGGATTCCGGCAGCTTGCCTTACTAAGCCGAGGAGGGCGAGGAGGTGTTGGAGACATGCGCAGAAGGTCCATGCGCGCTCTATCTATCCTTACTATATGGTTATTTCTGTTCCACATTGGAATGTATTAAATATTTTTGAAATTAGTACATACTTTTATAAAGATTATAATTCATATAAATTTCATGCGTAAATCGCAAATTATCGTTTCGTAATGTGACTTCATTCAACATGGAGAGTTTAAGATAAATGTTTTATAAAGCTGATGAGGTGTTCATTCTTTATTAATTAACTGCAAAACAATACCCGGTCCCTGGGGTTGGTTGGAAACAAAGGCTGGTCTTTAATGTGTTCAGATATGGTAGCCGGGATTTGCAAGTGCATACTTTATTTTGCATGTCCACTTGAATTGTTCCTTAATTCCACCGATGCCCTGATACATGACGAATCCATTCTTCGTGTAATTTTATTTCGTTAGAATGAGTAGTGAATTCTTTTCCATGCATCAGCAGGTAATCAAGTTTAAATGTTTCCTTAAATTACGATATAAAATGAAACGGCACCGAGGGGCACTCCTGGTGGCCATAGGTAATTTATTATTGTGTTTATCCAATCTAAACGGACATAACGAATTCAATAAAGTGTGTCGTAAAATGAACACACCCTTCAGCAGAAAAGTGAACTCATTTTGCACCCTTCAGTAGTCCCTCCTAACGAAAGTAATTGCGATTGGAGAGGAAACTCTGGGGAACACCTGAGACTGAATTATCCTCTTCTAAGATTACGAGAAGATGACCTTCCGCTCATGGAAAAGGTCAAGTGGATTACAAAACTTCGACCTTAAAACATTCCTTCGCAACCTATCGCCCCTCAATTTATCTTCCTCAAATTTATCTCCTCTTTTCAAAAAGCTCATCTGCATTATACAGCTCGATAGCTGTTTATGCGTTTTCCACAATTAAAGTTTTGCAATAAGAAAACTTTTCCGAACAGAGTCTGTAAAAGGAATATATAGAATTAAAAACCTCTTCTATTTTTCATCACCTTTCATTTCGTGAATTGTGTTGGAAGTAACCCAATTTTATGACGTAAAATTAAATATTTTTTGAGATAACCATGTATTACCAAAATCATTTCATATTCATCCCGTTTGGTAGCAAGTTTCACAAAAACTGCGGAAGATGTAAAAGGGTTGAGCTTCCTCTTGAAAAAATAGTGAGGTAAGTAAACATGGTATTGTGCGGTTCCGGTCTCATGGAAGAAAGCGCACATTACTCCAGTGCCGGAAAAAGGGCGTAAAACACAACCAGACGACTTCCGACCGATATCGTTAACGTCGGTATTTTGTAAAATTCTTGAGCACATCATCTGTAGTTATATAATGCGTTTTCTCAGTGAAAATGTTGCGATAACGGAAAGTCAACATGGGTTTCGTAAGGGTCGCTCCTGTGAGAGCCAGTTAGCACTTCTCAATCAGGACATAATGCATGCAGCCGACGAAGGCTTTAGGACAGATGCTATATTTTTGGATTTTAGAAAGGCATTCGATACAGTTCCGCACGCGAAGTTACTACAGAAACTAGAATCTTATGGAATCGATGATCAAATCATTCAGTGGATTAAGTCATTCTTGACATGCAGAAGCCAACGCGTAGTCTTAGATGGGACTTTTTCTGATGAAGTGGAAGTGACATCAGGGGTACCTCAGGGCAGTGTTATTGGGCCCATATTATTCCTTATTTATATTAACGATATCGTAGACAACGTTAAGAGTAACGTACGGCTCTTTGCGGACGACACCCTTATATACAGAAAAATCCAAAACGCGGAGGATTCATTGATATTACAGAGTGACCTGGACGTTGTTACCAAATGGTGTAAAGATTGGCAGCTCAGTTTAAACATAGAGAAATGTGTAGCAATGAGCATGACCCGCTCTCCGATCAGAAGCGTGAGCCTAACTCCCTATCACATTAGCGGCTCAACGTTAGAATTCGTGAGTCAATACAAATATTTAGGGGTCGTTTTCAGTAGTAATTTATCATTTAAAACGCATATACGAGATATAGTGGGGTCAGCCGATAGGACATTGAGGCTATGTAACCGCGTTCTTAGAGGCAGTCAGTCGTGTGTCAAAGAGGTAGCTTATTTTTCACTAGTTCGCCCGTTACTTGAGTACTGCTGCGCGGTGTGGAATCCGCACGAGAAGGGTTTGATTTTGGAACTAGAGCGCGTACAACGTAGAGCGGCTCGTTTCGTTAAGGGAGACTACAAGTTCGACAGCAGTGTATCAGATATGATTAAATCCCTCGGCTGGAACTCTCTTGACGATAGAAGACTCGAGTTTAGGCACAGATTGTTCGAGAAATTCCTGAGTAGTGACTTACATGACGAAATACGCGACATAGTGATTCCTGCGCTTAGCGAACGCAATTTTCGAGACCAGACGTCGAAAAAATTTCGTGAGATTATTGCACGAACGGATAGTTATTATTGGTCTCTTTTTCCAGATAGTATTAGACGCGTAAATAGGATGAATAATTAGGGACTTTGGTGTATTAACACCCCCTGCTATACGCCATACGGCGGTTTGCGGGGTATTTATGTAAATGTAAATCATATTCTATTCCTTCCCTGTTGGATTCATTTCAATAGAGATTTATAAGTACTTTAATACTAACTCATATATCTGTGCCCTGAAAATTCACAAGCAATGAAAGTGTATAAAATGGAATGTACCTTCGTACATTAAGGTCTCTAAAACTCTGGTAAAAATTGGGTTAAAAATACTTATTCAGATAGTATGAGGTGCACAAATTCCCAACGAAGAATCATCCTGAAAAAAATCTGACGGGACCGGGAATCGAACCCGGGTCAACCAATTGCCGGTCGGGTGCTCTGTCCGTTGAGCTATCCCGGCAGATTTATCTTACTCATTCTGGCTTGGAGAAAACCTGAGCTATATGCCTGCTGACTCTGTCGTGGAAGGGTTATTTTATTGCTGTACTTTGCACCCACAGAAGAATTAGCCAATCTGAGGCGAACCATGTCCTTTAGCCAAGGCGAGGCCTAGGCTTTGCTGCCCTTGAATTTCGATGCTGGCAATCTGTTAAATTTGGACACATTGTTAAATTGTTTTTTAAAAAGTTTTCATAGTTTCTTTTTGATTTGATGTGTTTAAAGGAATTGGTGGAATGATATTCTTACCCAAGACTTTGTAGAAGATCGAGGTGTTGGTACATAATCGAACCCATATATGACAAAAAGAAACATATTAAAAGGTAAACCAAAGAAAACGCAACGTCAGCAAAGGAAACTCCCGTGCCAAGCTGTAAATCGTAATGTTTACGGAACTGATCCGCAGTTTTCTTTCGCTGTTTCTCGTTGAAGGCGCATCCTTATGAAGTTGATTGAACGTGATCCGTTAATCCTCCCCTCACCAACTCGACTTTTCTAAGCGACAGCTAACAAGCGCGATATATCCGCTGGACAAGATGACGAGGAATCCAAATATTTGGAGAGAAAGATTGATTTAATCTAGAAAGGCTTTTTCAAAACATTCGAATGTTCTTATGGCTTATAGGTCAGTTAATGATTTTAATGCTTGCGCGAGAGTATTCTGTGGTTTCTGATTGTTGCATAGAACTCATTAGCAGGGATGAATTTCAACAATCACAGGCCCTCGGTGCAAGGACCACTTTAAGCCTTCAAGTTTTCAGGCACTGTATGTAAACTCAAAGTAAGGTTTAACTCGCGCAAACTATCATAATTTGCAGATTTTTTCTTCGTTAACGACTATTCTCTCGACAAAGCCGGGTTTCTTAAAGGCCCGTCCACATATGTTACGAATTTTTGTACTGCATGATTTATTATTCGTGAGGGTTTTTGCAAAATTTTTACCTGAGACTACTGTTATTAAGTTCCCTCCGAAGCTGTACAACGTACATTAGAAAAACAATAATTATCAATTATCTGGCTGTTCGAATATTCATCCGAGATTGAATTTCTTTCGCTCAATCCATTGTTTCATGTTTTGAATTCAAAATGGTTTAGGAAGAAATGAACACTTCTGCACGACATTGCGACTTAACTCGATGATAATGCCATCTCTGAAACACTCCGAGGAAACGGAAATGTTGCCTTAGAAAGTATTCTACTAAATTTATGAGTTTTCATCTTATGATATCCTGTTTCGTGAAGACAGGGAATTTTCGAGACTAATTAGATCGAGCATTTTTCGTGATGTTTCATCATTGTTATAACATTTCGTCCTCAAAACTTGATAATTTTACATAAAACATTTCAAATATTCAAATAAATTCGCAAATGAAGTCAATGTAATCAAATATGATTGGAAATTGCTAATTCAATGTCTTGACTCAAAAGTAGTGAAGAAATAAAATACTTTTGAGTCGAGTAAATTAGGGTTTAGGATTTGGAGTTATTTAATGCAGTTTGATTCTCCGAGTAAATATTCTATTGGTTCCTCCGTACTAGCTCTATTAATTTTAAGCAAAATTGCCTACATTTTCGGAGCAGGTAAAGTTATGCTCTAAATATAATAAAGAAAGAATCAGATTTATATTTACATATTTTGTTTGCTTGTCACCAGTGGCGTGTGTGATTGTAAATATTTAAACAATTACAATTTACCCCCCATAACATCGATTTTTAATAACCTATTTTAGCTTCGGCGGAAGTTAACACCCTCCCACTGGTTACGCCACTACTAATAAATATGAAGAAGAGTGTATATACGACAATGAAATCCATCCGAAAAAAGTCAACCATNAGTGGCGTGTGTGATTGTAAATATTTAAACAATTACAATTATCCCCCATAACATCGATTTTTAATAACCTATTTTAGCTTTGGCGGAAGTTAACACCCTCCCACTTGTTACGCCACTACTAATAAATATGAAGAAGAGTGTATATACGACAATGAAATCCATCCGAAAAAAGTCAACCATTGCGTCCTTTCATGACACGTTACCGGCGAAGCGGTATGTTTCGTGATCAAGCGTAATTCGTTTCGCGAAGAGGAAATCCAATGATACACATTCATCATTGTCGAGAACCGACTCCCCTCATGTTTGAAAGTCAGAAATGTTGGATTTAAAGAGATTGTAGTCAACGAACGACATCTTCAACGACTTCGCCGCGTAGGCGGGAATCCATTGGAGGTCTCCTGATAGTTATCCCGTTGGATTGCTATGAAAACAACTAACGTGAGTGTTTAGCCTTCGTTCGGAGCCTTTCCGCGTTATCTGCCGTTCCTTCAGTTGAGTGACCATGGGGGCCGCTGTGCGCAGGTGTCTCATCGGAAGGGCGTTAAAAAGGGAGAGACGAACGCATAAGAACCTTATGGGGGAGCTAATCCTTTTACGCAGCATTCGAGTCAAACTCCCTTTACTTAGAGGGGTGGAGCAATGTCTGTCGGATCGATTCAAATCTTCGCGACCCGTTTTTCATCTCCAGAGATACCTTACGGTTATCATGGAAAAAATTTTATCCTCTCCGATAAAATTAACTGAACTTAGTGCTTTAATGCGTTATTCTGTTATCTCCAACGTGCCCTCTAACCATGGCATTTGAAATTTTGCCTTTTAATATTTTGTTTTATAGTTAAGAAGTATAAGTGTGCAGACATTTCTTAACAACATTCTTAAACGTCACATAAACTTGTTATTAAAAGTAAAAAAGTAAAGTATAAAAGTTATAGACATTTCATGATTCCTTTTACTTTTACGAAACTGTAAATTATATCATTACATTGCTTTTATTATTCTCAAAGATTAAATCGATTCGTTAATTTGTTTATTATAAAAGTACAGAAATTTTCTTAACTATCTTTATCTGCTTTCGAGATTTCTGCTGAGGGAAAGAAAATTTTTACTCATTACCAGAAATATTTTTAGACTACGCTTATATATTTTTCAATACTTTAATAAATAACTGTAGAGTTCTCAATTTATGAAGATATCTTTAGCGGCGACTTGTTTTATCATAGTTTAGTTTCGGCCAAGAAAGTAACAACATTATTTTTGAGTCTTTTGTTAGAACCAAATACCAATGGTTTCTTAGCTAGTATTCGTGGTATAATAAAGAAACCAACGGACAAGAAAATTTCGCAATCGTACAAATATGTATGAACATTTCATGGGCTCTGTTTCAGAAAATAACAAACATTCCTCTCTAACGTGGTGAAAATTTAAAGCAAATTAATAAATTCCGTTACTATAAATAAAAATGTCTCATGAAATCATACAGATTTAAGAGGTAAAGAAACGGAACATAGCATTGTCAAAATAAAATCAACCGAAGACAAAATATGTCGGTGTATCTTCAGAATTAAGTGGATTTTAAAAATAAAATGCACCAATGACAAAACACGGAGCACAGTTAAAAGGGAAAGAAACCTTATCTATAATTGTATATTTTTCTATTTGAGAAAATTAGGAGATTCATTCCATAAAACCGAGATTTACTAATCACCCTCACTCCTCGGAATGTCTAAGCCCAATTTTTTAAGAGTAGCAGCAAGGTAAGAAGGTAGATCAACATAATAAAGTTAATAGTATATCTACTATTGAATATTCATCCTCTATCCACAATCAAAGTTCAATGCGCATTGTTTTTCGAGGAAAATTCTCGGAAATATAACTTCTCCGTGAAAAGCGAGACAAAGGTTGTAATTATTTTTAAACGGCTCTTTTAATACATAATTAGCAAACGTTCATTACGTCATTTAATACGTCTAGGCTTGAAAAATGCGAGTTTGATTTCAAATAAACAGATTTCTTCTTCAAATATATTTTCTAGCAAAGGAGTTTGCTAGAAGAAAGTGTCTGAAGCTAGTTGCACGGCGTTATCGGACATATTTTAATTTTTTTTGCTATTTCTCTTCACCTAACCCAGCTGTTTTAGAACGAGTGGATGGTTACGATAGGAATCCATACTTATGTTTCCGTCCCCGACAAATGAATAGTGAAAATAACAATTTAATGACTTTATTATTTCTTGAGGAACAACAGAATTGATGAAAAGGAATTCTTCTCGGGTTATCATCCGGGTGAGTTCGTGGTTGTTCACCGACGTTTCGGCATCTACCATTGATGCCATTTTCAAGGAATGCCGAGTGCCGATCGAGTCTCGGCATTCCTTGAAAATGGCATCAATGGTAGATGCCGAAACGTCGGTGAACAACCACGAACTCACCCGGATGATAACCCGAGAAGAATTCCTTTTCATCATTCACCGGGAAAGCAACAAGTCTTATTTCAAACAGAATTGATAATTTACTCATATATCCACTCAAATAAAGAAACGTATCAAGCTATATTTGGTGGAATATCTCAATAATTTATTAAACATTATGATACAAAACTAGACTTAGTCCATAATGAAGAAGAGCTAAGGCCAGACGATGAGGTGACCACCTCCAAACCAGTCGCGTTGTGTTTTTCTTTATTGTGGAGTAAGTCTAGTTTTGTATCATAATCTTTAATAAATTATATCCACTCATTTGAAAGATCCACGTAATACGAGGATCAAAGAAATGATCGCGAGGGTGGACTTTGCAAAAGCGAATCGCCAATCCGCCCAACATTACACGAGATCCATCTTCCATTAATTCATCACAATGGAAGTCAAGAACCCAAGAGGATCACACAATTTACGAGGAAGAATTCTCATTCGGAGATGATGCTTGAAAAATGAAAACAATGACTGTCT
The DNA here is from genome assembly GCA_000376725.2 of Ladona fulva. Taxonomy (NCBI): domain Eukaryota; kingdom Metazoa; phylum Arthropoda; class Insecta; order Odonata; family Libellulidae; genus Ladona; species Ladona fulva. Next base: position 1,297,964 of record KZ308339.1, on the reverse strand, counting down.
CAAGTCATTTTAACGTCGCGAAGAGCAAACTTCTACTACTATTGGGACAGAGAAAATATTATGTAGAAATATTATATAGAATTTATAGATGAATTCTAAGCAAGAAAAGAGCCAAGCATTAGAAAGAAATATTACTTTTCCAAGCAAAAATGAGGGTAAAGATCACGGAAGTACATAATAAGATTGGAAAATCAGTTTAGAAATTAATATATGATATAAAAAGAATATTGGACCTATACTTAAAATAGCTAATGCAAAATTAATTGCAAGCGCAGCAAGAAGTGTTTATCTCAACTCCAAGAGAAGGATTTAAAGCAAAAACACCCAACGGATGAAACAAAAATGAAAGAAAAACTGGGTGGGGATCTCGTAATCATTTCCGCGATTGATTTGTAGGAGTTTTTATCTCTCTGATGAATTCTTATGGAATTCAATAGATTTTTATTAAACGTTTGGAAGGTATTAGAAGAAATAGAGGCATAATGAGAGCACCACGTACGGCTGACGTAACGATCTTCGGGAGCTCCATTGACGTAGAATTAAATTCAAATTCACTTGTACGATCTCAGAGCAGGTCGTACTCTTTAAATAGAATAGTGGAAAGATTTGTTAGGAAATGGTTATTCAATGAGGCATTAAAAAAGTTATGTACCACAATGCATCACTTATGTAAGTGAGGTAACTTCAGAGAAGTAAATATAAAGATAGATATAAAGCGTACAAATTATCATAATCACTGGATAAAATCACTGTAGTAAAATTACCATGAAAACTTATTCTTTAACTTATTCTTTGGCCAATTCCCAACAATGTTGTATTTGTGGTGTAGTAAACAGCAATTGTTCGTCGTTTGATTGATTATAGATGATGGAAAAATCAAGGCCGAAATCAGTAACCAGTTCAGTAAAATATAGAAATGTGTTTTACACAAGTACAAACTTTGGGAATTACGCCATTTTGAAAATTTGGCTAAAATGTTTTATGTAACGTATCGTCCACGACGTATATCTGCTATCAAACATTCCAAAAATTAGAACATATTAGATAAACCTTCTTGATTCTTTCCTTGATTATATCACTATCACTTTCAGCTCATCATTTTAATCTTGACAGAGGAAAAGATAAAGCTCAACAGAAGACGATACCCTTAAATCGACGTTGACGCGAATTTCAAATGTTTAGAACTCGGGAAAAGAGAGAGATTAGCTTATTCTTTCCACGAATTGTCAGTCTCTTAATACAGTATGTACATTTGAGTTTCATTATTTGTGGAAAGTAATCGGTCGGAAATTTATGTAATTGAATGGATTTATATATTATAATAAATAAAACCGATCCGTCAACATGTACAGCTACGAACAAATATAATTTATCTGCCGCTTGACCTTTAATTATTGGTCATACATCGAGAGCTGTTAGATTCCAAATGCGACCTTCCAATGATTATTCGTTTTCATTCTGGATATAGATAGGCATTTTAGGAGCTTAAACTGTTAAATTCATTATGAGAATAGTATTTGAGGATTTCGTGATAGTTCTTTCAGGGTAATATTGTGAAATATTACGTTTATAATCAAATAGTTTTTGTTTTCCTTGCAATTTTAGTGTGATATGGTATAGTATAGTATAGGATAGCAAAGCATAGCATAGTGTAGTAAAGTATAGCACCTATAGTTTACTGTCCGTAGGCAAATTACAATTTGCATGGATTCGTTAAAAATACATATAACCTCACACCTTATCAGTTGCTGGTACGTTCCCTACAATCGTATAAAAAAGCACAGCAATATTCATTAGCCAGTCCATCGTTTTCGTATCTACGTATCTAGCGTTTTTCGGACGTATCTTCATTTTCCCATTCTCTAGATATGAGCAAATAGAAAGCTGCATGTAAAGCTATAAAAACGAGCTACAATAAGTGACATTTTCTAATAAAAAATATCATTCCGTTAGGTTCAAAGTGTGATTGTGAATAAATAAGTCGAAAGAGTCCGCTTTTCATATTTCAGTTGACATTCGCAAACAAAATATCTGTGATTGTCACTCATTCGAGAATCATTTCCACTCAACTAATTGTTTTCTTCTCTAAAATTGAACGCCGAGGTCTATTTTTTTAGTGTTTCTGCGGTGGTAGTATGTGGTATTTTACATATAACGGCATACATAGATACCTTTGACATATCTGTGTGCTGCTATACTGAAATAAGTAACTTAACATTAGTCTTTCGAAGTTTACGACGTCGAAATGCGAATAAAAGGTTCCATTGTGAATTTCAAATTAATAAAGCCGTGAGAATCGTTGCATGCAAAATTAACCACCCGAGAGATTTTTTTCCTTCGTCCTTTAGTATTGATTTGCGTTTATTGCGCTGTAACACTTAGCTCCCAATCCAATAGAAAGTAAACCATGAAAGGTGCTCAGAGTGGAGCATATTTCCTCTATTTTATTCGTTTGACGAAGTGTGCGAATGAGAAAATCAAAGATTATCCCGTACGTAAGAGCGTATTATTTTAAAATTAAATCATCACCGATCTATTAGCCCACGGAGCGTGAAATAACTTCCGCTGCGATACCGATCCGCCCTCGAGGGATCTTCCGTACGGCACCAATTACTTCCTTTTCCCATTTCCACTCATTCTGCTCCCCATCAAATCTTTCCGCACTCTCTCTTTGAAATTTCCGCCCACGGTCCGTCGTTAACTTGCTCCTTTTCTAACTTCAGGTCTCCACACTCATCACTTGTCCGCCCACAGGTTGAACACAGGGCACGTCCCTTCTCTTAACTTTTCCATCTTCCAACTGAAAATAGCCTCCTTAATGATCCTTCATCATTTGACGTATCCACTATCCGTCGTCCGCTCCCTTTCTCCTTCTAATCAGTTTCTCGTATTCAGCGTTTTTCGGACGTAACCGTGCCAATATTGCCTCCATCGAATCCCAAATGTTGAATTTCTTGATCTCCTTATGACAGCGCCGATCAATTGCAAACGATACTTTGCTGAAAAGTTGAACGTAAGTGAATTGCTTTCTCAAGACCAATCGATAGTGTAGAACAGGCGTGGGCAGCTTATGTTCTGCAGTTATTGACTTCAATAATATTTTTCTCGATCGCGGTATACTTTGAATAGCCAAATTATGGATCAGCTGTAACGAAAATGCTTATCGATGGAACATCCGTGGAATCGTGTTTCAGAGTTTTGTATTTTTATACCACAGGAATAATACCATCTGTGTTAATATGTATGGATGTATTATCCTTTTGCATGATATGAGGAATGAAAGCAAAATGTTATTAATAGGGGAAAAAATAGCGGAAGGGTTGGGTAACAGTATATATTCTTTACTCATATAACTTTACCACTTTTGGCATTCGCCTTTCTTTCTCACTCTTCGTTACTAGTCTTTATCTAAGAATCTCTATTATTATCATTGCTAATATATTTCCAATTTTCCGTGACTTCTGCTTATCTATTTCCATCGTGTTTTCCATCTAAACACCTTTAAATAACATTTTATGCATATTATTTCATAATGTGAAAATATTTTAATATTTTCAAGCCAAACGCACTAACATTGCAAGTGAAACTATTTATATTCTTATAAGATTAGAATCGAGCGTAAAATATCGTCTCTTTTATGAAATAAAATGCATATTCTCGGAACGAAGATGCACCCGTATCTAAGACTTACCAACATTTTGAAAGTCATGCAAGGAAATAACATGCTAGGTACATGCGATAAAGCATCTAAAATGCAACTTATTTTCGAAATTTCTAAAAACTTAAAAATCCTTTTCCATAATCCTTGCTTCTTAGATTCGAGAATATAGGTTAAATTGTTTTAAAAGGTATCTTATCTCTTTTTTGTGTCAAAGATAAGCTTAACTCGATTCACCGATTAATTTAGAGGCGCAAAAGTTGCGTATTCTTGATAATCTAACTTGAATATATTCTGCAGGCTAAATTATAATCTATCTCGGAGGATATTTTGTCGGAAAATTAATTACTATCTTTTAAAACGTAGAATTTAAAAAATTAACTGCGGTGATGAACTCTCGCAGAATTAATTGTGGAGGAATTTTGTACATCAATCTTGTTTTATCATTGGTTTGATTTAAATTTCAAAGCGAAATCGCCGACTAATTTCCGCAGTTGATTAATTTACCGCCAAATATTCAATAACGCGTGATTCGTAATTTATATGTTATTCATACGTTATATGTTATTGATTGATTCGTGTCGTAGGATTCGAAATTTAGAGAATGGAGGTTTGTGGGCGTAATTTTATGTTGGTATTGGCTTTCACCGGCTAGTAATAGAAAATTTCACTGAAATTGCGTAGCGTTACGGAGAAACATGGGAATTGCTCTTTTTTTCGGAAGAACGGAGAGTGGAATAACGCTGAAGATGGAAAACCGTATCGTTAAAATAAGCCATGTCACGGTAATGTGATGAGCTTGCCACGTTGCTTTCCGAAATGGTAAGTGTTGGAGTTTCAATACGTTTTATTGGATTGTTATGGATATAAAACGACCAAGCAAGAGGCCGAGGGACGGATGTAAGGAGAATATAGTTGAAGTACGCTCATCCCCCGTTATGATATCGTGCGTTTGACCGCAGTTTTGAGCACACCGCGGATCAGCAGTTCATTCGCGACATCTTGCGTTTTCGAGAATTAGGGATTCTTTGATTCTTTCTGGGTACTGATAAATTTTTCTTTCACGCCGAAGAGTAAGACCTTTATTGGTTTAAAACAAGTATGTTATGATATTCTTAATAAGTATGGATAATTATTCATGTGAATGTGAAAGTTAACGAATTATCCATTTATTGTGGTAATTAGCGGGTTAATCCTATGACTGAAGATTACCGAGAAAACTATAACTCGAAGAAATGAGGCGAGAAAATAAGCAATCAGGTAAAATAGGCGAAGGTCCTTATAATGATATAGTATTAATTAATTAAAATTCGTAACAGTTTATATTTGCAGAAACAGGTTTATGCTTGTTTTTTTTGTCAAAATTTAACCACAATAATCGATAAATGTTGCAAATAGATGACTTAGATAAATATGGTATAATTGCAAGTTTTCTTCTGATAAAAGCTGTTATTTTCCTTCGGAATAATTTTTAAGAAATTTTGAGTGAACAAGAGTTGGTAAGATTTTCACAAAACATTTCTCTTAAAGAGGCCCTCAAGAAATTCAATAATAGATAATATTTTTTTCAATATCCGTAAACATATTTTCTACATACCCTTAGGAAAAACAGACAAAAAAAGTCTGACGTGTCCATTTTTTCTTGGAATTTTTCGAAGGTGCATGCCTTAAGGTGAACTCTACCTTTATCCTTTTCCTTGTGATTTTATTTACGTAGTAATTTTCTTAATTTCGCAGTTATTCCTAAATGATTTTCTTTTATATTAAAGATCATGATTTGAGAAGGGGTGATTTCATTATAGCTCCAAGTAGCAAGGTGTAATCAACTCCAGAAATAGGAATCTAATTGCAAGATCAGTCGAGAGGCTGATCATCAAATTAAAGAGTAGAAATTTAAGGGAAATATCCTGAGAATCGTATGCTTACAAATTGAAAAATGCACCCAGAAAGCCCAGAATTCCTGAGATACTGGGCGATGATTTAAACCACGTAGCTTTCACCCATACTGCATCATCTTCCCTTTCCTCCTACAGAGCAATCTGCCTTCTAATCCAAATACCCACGCTACCGCTTCTCACAGTTTTAACCCACGTCATTTCCCTGTTACCCTTCCCCTGTGACGTCCTCTGCCGCTCGACCCTTAACCTCTGCAAGTATCCCTTCGCCCGCCTCGTGACTGTGATTTACGACTCCGCTTTTTTCGAGGGAAGAAATCGTTTGCGTTTGGGCACAAATGAACTCGAGGGTAATCACAGTGGCCACCGCGTTTAGATTGGGAGCTGCCTCATCTTTTTTCATTCTTCCCGGGGATGAATCGAGTCTCCGGGTTTCATCTTTCCCCGCGGCCAACTTAACGCAATGAAAATATTTTATTCAGCAGTTCCCTTTCCCTCTTCAGTTTCATGTGTCATTAAGGCCACCCAGCAATCTCTTCCCATCCTCCCTTATCTCTGCGCATGAAGGTACCTATAGCTGGCGTCGAGACTATGGTAGGTTTACTCGATTTGGGAAAATTGAGAAATTCTATTACTTTTTGAACTAAATTATCTATTCGCAGAAATGAAAGAGAAAGAGTCTGCCGTAGCTGGGAATCGAACCTGGATCTCCCACTTTCCGGGAAGGCGATTAGGTCAGAGCATAGAGGGGGCCACTCGGCTTCATCTGGCCCAGCATAAATAAACATCAAGTCAAGTCAGGTGGGAGACCCGGGATCCATTCCCGGCTATGGCAGACTTTTTCTCTTTCATTTCTGCGTCTAAAATCAAGCCTGTGAACCATGAGTTTTTCGTTGCTTATCTAAATTCTCTATTGCAATAGAGGCTCCTGGATAACCAAGTGGGTAACACTTTCGACTTTGATGAAAGCGGTTACGGATTCGATTCCCATATTTATTTCCCATATTTGTGAAACAATTAACAATATTACTACTCTATTGCATTAGAATCAAAAGCGCGATTAGGAGCAGATTAACGGCCAGATGAGCTAGGCTAGAGGTGATGGGGAGCCTCGGCCTTCAGGCCACATGGTGCCCTTTTTAGGTGCACATTGCTGTCTCTTAGTCGCTTCATGAACTCTGTAGTTAAATAATTTTGTTTTCCAACCATGCTAATGACGTAAAATGAATAATAAAGTGAATTTTTTTCTTACAGTTTACTTAAAGAAGGAATTCATTTTCTCGTATAAAATTTCGCACTGGACTCCCGGATCGCCAAGTTTGCCTTTGGTGGAAGTGGTCAAGGGTTCGACTTCCGGCGGGCACCCGTATACGTATGCGAAATGACCTTAGTTGTCGAAGCACTTTCATTAATAATACTATACTAAATTTCATGCTAAACTTCCTGAATGTAGGTAACACATGACACAAGAGTGGCATAATGAAAAACAGATGTTCGAAAATCAACATGCCTGAGACTCGAACAACTTGTCCCATGTCTCCCACTTTCCAGGACGGTTTTCTAATTCACAGACCTTTGTGTGCAAAGTTAACCTTTCTCTTGTTTTAGAGGTTTAAATGCACTCCGTAAGCAGATGGAACTCGCGGTTGGAGGCGTAGGGGAAGTTGCGGAATACCGATTTCTGGGAATGCGCATGTCGGAAACAAAGCTTCCATTCTCAAGGGTTCCACAATAGGAAATCAGAAATCGGCAATCCAGAACTTCTCATTTTCCTCCAAATGCAAGTTCTGGCAGCCGACATACGGCTTACGGAGTGTTTTAAACCTCAAATTCATTAACAACCATTTTCTACTTTTCTTTCCTTTCCCTTTTTGCTTAATACTTTCAATAACGGGTTTTCTTGTAAGACCGAATGCTAAATGTGGACTTCCGATGGATTAATTTTCCCACTTGTAAGCCAGGCGACCACCTAGGGCGACGCGTTTGTTGGGAGTCTCGGGCCTTAAAAAGCTGTTGGCTTAGAATATTGAAAATTAAGAAGATATCTCAAATTCAAAACTTTAGCGTCATACAAAGGGCAATACTTCGTATATTAAATCTTTTCTGTGTGGCGAAAGGAATAAGAGAATATTGTGATTTGGAGTTTTACTGTCAAAAGATCTTAGAATAATTAGAATTAAATTAGAATTAGATCTTGCAGTATTACTGACAGAAGGAATATAGGAAATCAATTTGGAAGATTATTCTTGCACTGTTTAGATTTACGTTTACATGCTGACCCTTAAAGCTACCAGAGGCATGTTGCAGGGGCTGTAAAAACACCGATATCCTTATCTAACCCTCCTACTATTAGCTCCGCGGGAAAACGACTTGGAGTAGCTATTCGTTCTTGCGATTGTTTCCTAGTAACGCTTTTTTGTTCTCTCTCGGAGCTCGCGGGCGTTGTTAACTGGAATAACGAAATCAACTATCTTGCCGGTGAGATCTGCGGCGATAAATGTTTCGAATAGTTTCCGTCTGTAATCAAATCTTCTATCCCACCCGAGGGACCTCATCATGGCTGAAACACTGCTGTCGATTCTGAAATCTCGTTTAATGAACCTAGCTGCTCTATGTTGAACCATTACCAGATCTGAGATTAACACTGCGTGGGAAGATCTCACATCGCACAGCAATATTCTGGGAAGGGTCGAATCAGGGGAAAATACGCTCTTTCTTTTATTCTCGATGAGCATCCTCTCAGAATTCTACAGGATAATCTTTGCATTTTATTCGCCTTTCCAGCTTTGATTGAGCTCTATAAAGAAAAAAAAACTAATACCGAGTGTGTGTAATTTTTGAGGAATTTACTACACTGAAGAGTAGGAAATACCTACATATGATAGAAATATTAATGTTTCAAGAAACTAAGACGAAATTTTGTAAAGTACCATTTGTGAATGTGTGAACCTGGACACAGTATAGTGCTGTACTGAATGACTTACTGACTCGGATAAGATGGAATTTAGAAAATAATCGTTCACATTTTAGGCTTTTTTATATTCAAGTAATTAATTATTTCGAGCAATTAATTATTTCTAGCAATTAATAGAATGCTTTAATCGCTTGTCTATATTTCCTCTTGCTATCAGTCAAAGGACCTTCTAAAATCCAATCGCCTATGGCAACTAGGGGTGAGCAACGAATGACACGCATGTCAAACGTGGCACACCGAAGGGGCCCGTGAAACAAGTCTTTGCCAAATGTGTGTTCAATTTTTAGGGGAATCTAAGAAGAATTTAGTCAATGATATATTTTATAATTTATATAATCATTAACAACTCAAATATCAATATATCAGATGATAATTCTCATAAAAAGTTTTGTTGGAAAGTAGAAACATTTTTGTCCGAGAATTGGCCACTTTTTTGCACTCTCTCTCCAAAAGGTTGTCCACACCTGGTATCGGGCGTCGCACTTTATAAGTCCGCTCTTACTCTCTCCGTGAATATGATAATGTGAAGAGGTTTTATTTATATCCATGAACATTGAGTTCATTGCTCTTAGAGGAATGATAAAATCACTCGTGTGAGCCAAGGTTCTGTAGATGAAAGCGGAAAAGTTCATGTGTTTAGCTTCGATTGATATAAATCTGATATAAGTTCATATCATATGTATGAGGTAAATTTGCACCAAATATCTTGTGAATCTATGGCACATCTTCTTACAAAATTTACTCTTGTATTGTGGTCGTATAACCGTCGTTATTCTTTCATTTTATACCGAATACACGTCAATACAGATTACAACTCATTCTGCAGTTCGTTTTCATCATGTGGGAATAAAATCTTACAATTAGCTTTGAGTTGTGTTTGCAAATTCTGTTTTACTACAAGTTATTCCATACTCTTATGTTTCGGAGATTTATCTCCGCTTCTCTATTGAGTATGATTATTATGTGATATATTCATTTTATTTATTCTTTCTTAAATGTTTTCTCTATGCAAGATTTATTAATTATTGATGTATCTCAGTCCAAATAGTTTCTGTGATGCCACCAATGTGATTATATGTTTTAAGTCTAAGAGCGAAGTATATTTTTTATTTCATTTCCGAAAAACATCAATTTTCTGGGTACAGTTCAATGAATTATTTTCAATATATNATTAACGTATTTCAGTTTAAAAATTGTTTAAATTTTGAGTAAAACAAAGTAATATTATATAGGTGTATGAAGCATATGTTCACCAGATTGCTCACAGGGACATATTTTTCCAATATCATATCTCCGAAAGTACTTTATATATTTTGATAAGAATTTAGTGGGCAAAAGATAGGCGGACCAAAGGAACAAAATTCAGAGAAACGGCTTTTCAATCTACGTTTTATTACGCTCCTTAAAGGTTAAAAGCAATTTAAATAGATGACGAGTTCACTAAAAGAAATAAGAAAAGAAAGAAATGGAAAAATATTTCACTTATAATTGGCCCAACGATCCAAAACCGATCCTGTAGTAATACAATCATACGATTAAATATATAATAGAATATTTTCAGGTACTCTTATTTGTTTTTTAAACAAACAAAATTTTTCACGCCAGAAAAATTGTAAACACTCGAACTTGGATATCTTGAAGCTAGAATAACAGAATGAAAATTGCGTGAATGCATTGTTACTGCAGGCACTGGTAAATTCTCAGTTGCATTTCTTATTTCCGTATCTACTTGAGACTAATCTATACTAGTTGGGTACTAATTGAAAGTAATCTCTATTTCAACATCTGTAACGCGCGGTTCGGACAGCCTGATTTCGGCGATCCTCAAGAGGGAATAATGGGGTAAATCACGAGGGTTGAGTAGATTTTCAATGGGTTTATTACTTCTGCAACATACAACAAACCCCCGGTGTTCCTTCAAGCCCTCCTTAGCCCGCGTCCTTCCACCGACTGCCCCCAAAAAAGGGACGCCCCCAAACCGCAACCTCAGTCCCTGTGCGGCGTCACCCACCAACATCTGCTCCTCCAGATATTCCCAAGTCTCGCCTTTCTTCTAGGTCGTTGGCATATTTATGCTCCTTCGAAAATATGCGGAGACGAGGAATAGTTCCCAAGCTCTCTTACACAAACCACTTACTTACACATCATTATTTCATTATTATTATTTCATAATAATTATTATTAAGATATTTTTTTCGAGAGACCTAAGACAGCGAATTGTATTTCCAGTAAGAAAACGAGCAAGATCTCCGAGAGATATCGACAAGTGGATTAATCGCTGAAACAGTCACTTCTAATCGTTTTTTCGCATAGCATCAGAGAAGCTAATAGAGAAGGTATGGTGAGAATTCAATACATCCCCTGCCATACATCATTAGTGGCTCGCGGGGTATAAATCTAAATATAAATTCTTACATAGGGAATGAGAAATAGTCATATTAGAGAGATGAATCGAGGTAACTGAGTAAAATCCGGATAATAATGTCGAGGTAACTGAGTAAAATCCGGAAAATTGTCATAACTTTACTTTCCACTTCCATATCTTTAAGGATATTATCTCCAATTATGTCTTCAATGTTGTTCCAGAGGACCACTTTAGTTATCGATTATTTATCGAGAGAATGTATTTACTTTTTTCTTACTCAAAATATGGGAAGAAGCTTAGCGAATAATGCTTCCAACCTCTTCGGAAGTATGTCTTCGGATTTATCTTTGATATCACGAGAAAACACAATCTTGCTCTTTATAAGTATTATGTGATAAGAAAGTGATGTGTATGATTTTATTCGGAGATATTATAGGAAGGTTATTTTCGGTGTGTTGTAACTGAAATATTTCATAACAATATCCATTCATATATCCACGATTATTACTCTTTGGTAAAATTATAAATAATTTTCGCCTTTTTTGTGTCACAGATTTTATGCCACTTTGTAAAAATATTTCACTTTTTTATTGTCGCTTTGTTGGCAGAGGGAGATGATTGAAACGACTTACTTGACTTTACCACGAAAATACTTTTGCTCACTTGCAATCAATCTTGATGATTTTTTTTGATAACAATGATTCTTTTAATGAAACGAGTTACTTCATTGTACATAATTTACGGTTGCATATGGTAAATGCGGACATAGAATAAATTAATTTTTAGATTTAGATTTATATTTGTACCCAGCGAGCCGCCAGTGGCGTATGGCAGGGGGTGCCTTACCTGATGTACCCTATTAGCTTCTCTGGTGCCATTCGGAAAGAACGACCAGAAGTAACCATCTGTTTTTGCGATTATTCCTTGTAACGTATAGTTGTCGCCTCTCGAATATCGCGCTCGTTTTTTACAGGAATTTAATTGTCTTTTATTTCGCCTAAAAATTCTGAACCGATGAATTTTTGGAAAAGCTTTCGCCGGTATTTTGATCTTCTCTCCTGCTACTTCTCTCTGCTACTGTCGAACCTGAAATTTCCACTGACAAAACAGGCTGCTCTACGCTGAACCAGCTCTAAATCTGAGACTAACCCCACTTCATGTGGATCCCAGATTGCGCAACAGCATTCGAGATTAGGTCGCATGAGGGAAAAGTACGCAATTCTTTGACTCTAGTTGGGCATCCTCTATTTGTTCTACTTGTTAATCTTTGCATTCCGTTCGCATTTCTAAAGTATATGGCTTATAAACATTCATAAAATTTGCATTCTTGATTAGACTCTGTCTCTCTTTTTAGAGGAAGATATTCTCAGAAGACATTGTACCTTTAGAAACTTTAGTCTTTAATAATGAATAGATTATACTGATAGGAGCGAACGATTTTGCAGATAAATTGACAAATTCGGATCGTTCAGGGGCAGTTCTGAACAGATGAGCGCCATGTTTGGAAAATGTCTTTGGAAGGAGGCTAAATGGGCTGTTGCGTGATTCAAGGAAAAGATTAACATAAAGCTCTCGTGTTCTTATGGTTGGCGCTTCGCAGAAAAATGTCGTCGTGAGGATAAATTACCATGTGGAAGAAATCGGTCTGACACGAGCGTTGCCGCATATACATAAATGACCAACGTTCCGTTTTCGATTAAAGTGCGGTCAACTGAACGCCTGAAAATATTAACGAAGGCATTCGCGATATAAATCGCGGAAGAAAAATGGTTATCCCAAAAACAAACCTGCTTTCACCGTACGTAGCTGTGTATATTTGCTCTCCACATTTTGCTCTTTCTTGACACGATACAGTTTATCATTTCTATTAAATGTTTCACAGCAATGGTAATTTACGTAAATGGTATATGACATAACGTTTTATGCAAAAGAAAGAGTGAAATGTTCAAATTACGAATCGTCGACACTATAATTGGACTTGAGGTGTATATTTTTTGAGGAAATAAGAGCTGCACCTTGAGGGTGGAAATGGATGCAAAAGTAAAAATTTTAATGGAATATTAAATTCTTTAAAGCATTCTGCCAATAGTATACGACTTAAACTATTGGCAAACTAGCTTTCAGCCTGCTTATCTGCCTCCTCCACGGAATTTGGTAGCTAATGGTGGAAGTGTTCCGGTATTTTAATGGTTAGAGCAACCATCCTGCTATTGGGAGGTCCGGGTTTGACTCCCTGCTTTAGTTTCTTCTTCATTTCTTTCTTCAATGCATAATAGACGTCTTTTGAATAATGTTCATTATTCCTTGCTTTCCTTCTTATCTAAGAGCTAAGGAGAATTTACACTGGCAAGATACAGATCGGGACCACCATATGCTTGAGTGCAGCTACCACGGATTATGAACCAACATGAAGTTTATTTTCTATTTTAAGAATCGCCTGCCGACGAGAAAGTTCGAGCGTTCGTATTTTCTGTTAAATCTCATCTGCTGCCCAGATAATGATTGAAAAACCATCAGTAAGAATAATACTCGGTTGATTTTAACAATGAAAAAATGTAGACTTGGGTTTTCATCTACATCTTTAGAGGGATAACAGCATGCTCTTTTATATTAAGAGAATTGGAAAGAGTTACGAGAGGGTATTGTTTTGTAAATGTGAACTGAAAATGCCCTATTTTCGGCGTCGTAACGGATTTCGTAATGTTTACCGTAAAATATTAAACTAACGGAGAGCATTCGGAAAATGAAACTTTTTATTCATACACTTCGTATTAAGTAGTTATAATGTACAAAGTATCGCGTTAATCTTAAGTTTATTTGCAGATATATAAAATGCCAAACTTTAATTATTTTCGCGCCACATTTTTGGGCGGAGGTAACTTCAGTTTAATCCCGATTTCTAGGGCTTTATATTACCGCGATGAAAAACCAGAATTAGGTTTTTAGAGGGATAAAAGTATGCTCTATCTTATAAAAGTCATTCGAAAAAGTTTCGAGAAGGTGTTTTTTCGTAAACGTTAGCTGAATATACCCTATTTTCGGCGTCGTGATGAAATTCGTAATATTTACAGTCAATTATTAAACTAACGAAAGGCATTCGAAAAGTGAAACTTTTTATTCATACACTTTGTGTTAAGTAGTTATAAGGCACAAAAATTTTTTTTCGCGCCACATTTTTAGGGTGGAGGTAACCTCATCTTCATCCCGATTTCTCGGGCCTTATACGCCCGCGATGAAAAACCAGAATTATGTTCTTAGAGAGATAAAAGCATGTACTTTCTTTTAAAAATAATTTGGAAAATTTTCGAGAGGGTCTTTTTTTGTAAATGTGAGCTGAATATACCCAATTTTCGGCGTCGTAACGAAAATCACAATATTTGCACTCAA